>JAWNLW010000467.1:3770000-4135000 GCA_035042075.1 Drosophila macrospina | reverse complement strand
ATGTTTATGTTGAATTTCGCATTAGTTGCTTGCTTAACTTGTCGCTTAAAATTGTATATTTATTGTGCATAAATTGTTAATGCCGAATTATTTATAATTATAATAAAACAATGTGAGAAATAAAATTGAACTAAAAATTTCGCGAGTGGAAAATGGCGATTGCAATTACCATGGCTAATAAATAAGTCGAGCAGTTAATATATGTATGTGTATATGTGTATGTGTGTGTGTGTGTATGAGTATGTGTTAAGCACAGCAGAGACAATGGCACATTAACGCTTTCCACACCTAAATGTTGCATGCGGCGTATACGCAATTTATGTGCGCACCTGGGAATAGGCAACAGTTTTATACACTTGCCGAAAAGCTAATAAATACTAGTTGTTGCTATCATTTAGATTGCAGATAACATGAAAGTTCATATGTAGAGTATTGATGGGGGGAACAACATTTAAAAGAGATTGCTTACTATATGTAGGAGAGTAGAGTATTTGAAGAACTCACCCATGTGAACTCAAGTCTAAGGGAAGCGATTGTGTTGAAACTTGCTACAGTTGCTACTTGAGATGTTTTATGGGAGTTGTGTTGAAACCAATAAGTTGGCTTAACTATATCATATAGTAGTAGGTCCTTTAGCAAAAACCATCAAGGTGCTGTATGGGAAATCTTGAGATTTTTGCAGATGTTTTATTTGAACTTTTGACCTAACTTGATAAAGTTGTTTTATACCAAGTAGAGTGTATTGATCGGTACCTTGTCCATCTGTCTGCCCGTTTTTATGATCTCAGTAACTATACGAGCTAAAGATACCCAATTCGGCTTGTAGGTTTGTCTATGCCATACGCCATTTAAGTTTATATACCATTTTATATAGCTTAGATAATCGTATAAAACCTATTTATCGTCATATTTTTCAACATAGACTTTTCTTACTTAGCAGGTGCTTGAGTAAGAGCATTATAAATCAATCCTGAAAATTTCACAAAGATTGATTCATAAGTAAGAAAGATATACAGAAAAGAAAGTAAATAAATACTTGCATTGAATCGCTTGAGCGATTGTGAATGAAGTGATGTAGTGCTCAGCTTTTCTGTACTTATGCAAAAGCTTGCTGCTATGAGCAATTACAGAATTCATATGCTTTATGAGTGTTTCAAAAAAGTGTTCTTTAAACACTTTGATTATAAGCAAAATACTTAAATCAGTAGACTCTACAGAGTATTATACAGTCGCGTGTGCTCGACTAATGCGCTTAAATGGAACGTTCATATTGTTATGTAGGAAAGCAAATGTTATATACTTTCTGACCGAGTTTCATTCAAATGAAACTACTATATCATTAGGTTGTCTCAGAAATTAACTGTAGAAATTTGGCTTATTATCTAGAAAACTTCTGTTGATTTATTTAGGTATTTAAATTTCTTTATTTAAATATATAAATTGTGTATAATATATCAAATAAAAGAATTCTCTCTCAACCGAGTTAAGATCTGTTTACCTTATTATATCAAGACCCAAACATTTATATAATAAGTCCAAAAGGAGATGCAGCCGTGTGATCAGAGTACCAATAAATTGCATGCAGTCAACGGTAGTTGCCTTAATTACAACTAAAAGTTCAATAAGTAATACTTACAGCAATCTCAATTGATTTCCCGGCGCAAAGAAATGTTCTGGTAAACGGGATATATTATTATCGTCCATATAACTGGGAGAGAGAAAAAAAAGGGAGAGAAAAAAACAACAAAGAAGAAATAAATTAAAGGACGAAAGTCAATTTCAGCAACAAATAAATTATGTGCACATAAATAATAAGACTTAATTATGAGTTATATGAACGAGCAGACCACAGTCTCCGTGCTTTGAGCATTTAGTACTTACAGGGTCTTCAATGGAACTGCGGCCAGTCTATCGAATGCGTGTGAGGCGATTTCACGTATTGAACAAAGTTTCAGTACACTGTGCGTGAGAAGATAGAGATATTCGGATACAGATTCAAATACAGATAACATATATACAGTTGCAAATACAGTTACAAAACAATGCATTCAACTTAATAAATATACAATTCAATTGTCAAGTTCTGCACGGATAAAAATCAAGTTATTTCACATGCAAAAAGTTGGAATTGAAAGAAGTTTTCTTTGTTTTTTTTTTGTTTATTATTTTCCTACTTTGCCATTGTTGGGCGTTGCTTGATGTGTTACTTTGCGGCTAACGGAACTCGCTACGTTTTCAACGCCTTTCAATTTTCACAGCCAGCCCTGAGTAATGAAAAGGACATTCACTACTCTCACACATGAAATACTTGTGAAACGGAAAGGAATTGTTCGCTTGTGCAGCCTTAGCTCATAATATGTGCAGTCATGAGTCTATCTTATTTAGTATATATTTTGTATATTAAGATACACTGTACAGCCTATAAGGTGTAGTTCTTGTTGTATTACTCTGTAAACTCAAATACTTCTTGCTTCGCTTGGCTTGCACTCTTAATTAATTGTACTTTCTTATTAAGTTTAAATTTAACTAAACTTATTTAACTACATTTGCTGAAAATTTCATAATAATCGCGTAGTTAGTTCCAGGAGTTACTAAGGATGCTTTCTATGTACTTTATAACTACTATTTGGGGAAGTTCTGCTGTCGTAGTTAGAAGAAGTTATTGACACTTTTTATCATTTCTACGTGAATCTTTTCTTTTATTTTCTCTTTTTCTTTCCTTCTCTTCATGCCACTCTCTCTCTCTCTCTTCCTCACTTTCTCACTTTCTCTCTTTCTCTCTTCTCTCTTCTCTCTTTCTCTCTTCCCTTATGCCTGTTTATCAGTCTTCTTCTAAGTCTTTCTCTTTAGCTCTTACTTTGCACTTCCTATTTTTCTTTATATCTCTTAATCTGTCTCTCTATCTCTGTCCCTCGCTCTCTCTCTCTCTCTCTCCCTCTCTCTCTCTCTCTCTCTCTCTCTCTCTCTCTCTCTCTCCCTCTCTCTCTCTCTCTCTCTCTCTCTCTCTCTCTCTCTCTCTCTCTCTCTCTCTCTCTCTCTCTCTCTCTACCTCTCTCTCTCCCTCTCTTTCTCTCTCTCTCTCTCTCTCTCTCTTTCTTCTTCTTTCTTTCTCTCTTCCATGCTTTATGATTTATAATAAATCGATGTGATAAGTCTATCTGTTTGTCTATGCTTTTCTTGCTTCAAAGTCTCTACAATTCTCCCTAACTTAACTTCCTTTCTGCTTTGTTTTCTCTTTCATCTTTCTTCTCTCGTTCTCATTGTCTTTGTTTTTCTCTCTATTTCTCCTTGTTTCTCTCTCTCTCTCTCTCTCATTCTTTCTTTGTCTATATCTTTCTCTTTCATTTCTCTTTCTATATTTCTAACTAAGTCATTTGTGTTTCTCTCTGTCTCTCCCTCTTTCTCTCAATTTCCCCAATACGTTTCTCTAAATCAGTCTTGTGTCTCTCTCCGCGTCTTTCCTCTTTCCTCTTTCCTTTTCTCCCCCTTTATTTATATTTTTCTCTGTTCTTCTATCTCTCGAACTCTTCTTCTTCCCTCACAATGACTTCTTCATTCTCTCTTTCTCTCTCATCTTCTTGCTCTCTTTGTCTTCTCTTTTCACTGCATCTCTTCTTGATTTTCCCACTCTTTCAGTCTGCTCTATCTACATATCTCCATCCATCAGATTTTCTCGTTTCTTAATTTTCTCTCTTTTCTTCAATCTATCTTTACCTACGCTTCCAAGCCTTTCTTCTCCTTTCGATTATCTTGTGTCTTTATTTTCTTCTATCCCTCTATTTCTCTCTCTCTCCCCCTTTCTTTAGAGCACCTCTCTCTTGCTGTTAACTACAACTTATCTCCCATCTGCTCAATGACCACTATCTACCTCCCCACCTCCCGCATTTATTTGTCAACTTCACCTACTCATATTTTCATAGCTTTTCATTTCCAACTGCCACATTTTCCCAGCCATTTCACTGACAGCCTGCGGTCAATTTAATTTTCCCACATGCCCTGCTCTGCCTACGCACTTGATGCGCAATGCGGCGACATCTGGAATCGTGAGTGTGATTGCAAGTGGGATCAGCTTTGTGCCACAGCGTTTCCTATATAATTAGGGCGTGGCGCAAAAATTTGTCAATTTCAAAAATGTTGACACGTAAACAAGATGAAACCAAGCTTTCCCCGCGCTCTCATTGGACCCATAAAAGAGAAGAAAATGAAAAACTTATGTGGCAGATGAGCAAACGATGAAGGAAGCAGGAGACAGAGGAGCTAAACGAGAGACAGCCCCATGTGTGGCCATGATGGATATCCAAGTGCTTAGGCTTATGGCTGGTTGAACCGTATAGGTGCTCGTAACTACAGTCCGACAGTCCGACAGTCCGATAGTCGAACAGTCTGACCCGTTAGATGAACCATTAGCAACAAAGTGTGGCCACACATTCAGATATTGAATCAGCTAGAGCTGCACTGAGAGAAACCAGTGAAGATTTGTAAGCTGTAACTATAATCATCTTGGAATGTATCTCTTTTTAAAAGAGACTCTTTGCTTGTTTCCCATTCTAACTACGAATATTAATCTCTCTTCTCTCTCTCTCTCTCACTTAACTAAAGACAATTTGAACAGTTGAGGTTGAAGTTGAGTTGTGTCGAGTTGAGCTGAGTTGAGTTCTATAGCCTCTAGAAAAACTGTGTATATTTTCTCTATTTACAAACATATTTATGCATTATTTAAAAATGCAAATTTGTTGTCAAATCATCAACAAATGTTAATTTTTTTTTAGTATATTTACAAAACTCTTTCAAATTTCACTTTACTACTTACTGGCTACTTGGCAAATTAATTTTGCACTGCTCTTTTCATATATATTTTCTTAAGCATTATCTTGTCTTATCTCTGTCTCTTTGTCACTCTATACTTGTCTCTCTTTTCATATATATTTCTTGGAATACTGTTTACTTATATAGTCTTTTGGAAAGAATTGGGTAACTCTTTGCTAAAGTTATTTCTTCTTTCTTTGTTTCTTTTTGTTAGCATGAGTTTTACTCCGCTGATGTCTAGCTCTCCTTTCTCTCTCTCTATCTCTCTCTCTCTCTCTCTCTCTCTCTCTGTATTTTCTCTTCTTTTATACATACTTCTTAGAAAGCCTCTTTACTTCCGGAAATGTGTCTCTTTGTGAAAGTAACTCTTTCTTTGCTTCCTTTTCTGATTACTTATTTGATGTTTAACTTCCACTCTCTTGCTCCCTCTCTCTCTCTCTCTCTCTCTTTCTCTTCCACTCTCTTTCTCTCTCTCTCTTCCACCCTCTTCTATCTCTCTCCTCAACCCTCTCCCTCTTCCTCCCTCCCTCTCTCCCCTTTATCGCATTCAAATTACAAAATCTCCTCTTACCCTCTAACCTACTCCTACTTCACTTCACCCCCGCTCTCCAACTTTGCTCACTTGTATTACGCACTTTGCCCACTGTACAGGGCAATAACGACCACTGTAGCTGCTGCCGCAACTTCGCATCTTATGAAATTTTAAAGTTCTCGCAGTGTCTCGGACCTTCTGGTCGTATGTTAAAATACTTTTACGGCTTCTGCCTCGACGAGTGGGAGAATGTCCTTTGGCACAGTGGCACATAAACTGCAACCGGCTGCAAAACACGATACGGGCCAGACACCAGTATCTTTCCCCGCCTGTGTCCCTGTCCCCCTCTCGACACATTCCTACGCAATTCCCCTAACTGCGCATCCCTTAACTCTTGTCAAGTTTGTGTGTATAATTTGTATGGAAGCTCTGCATGTGTCTGTTTAAAGGAGACACAGCATGGCGCTAATATCTCTGTCTCTCTCTCCCTTGTGTCTCTTTCTCTGCCTGTCTGCCATCGCTAAAATGTTAACATTTGCTTGCTATTGCCAATTTTAATGAAGCTGGTAAAGAACTTAAGAGTTACATCTCCAGATGTTACAACTTACAGACTTTCTACATCGGGCAGGAAACTGAAGAAGGATTCGTTGATGATGTCAAAGCTGTTGCCAGTTAGGTCTCTGCGAGGGAGGACAATTAAAGTATATGATAACAAGTTCATTGCAAACAATCAATAGCATTATGTGTTAAATATTCCAGGCTATAAATAGCATACACTGAGAGAAAAAGTCCATTAAATGTGAAAGTAATGTGAAATAAAATTTAAATAAAATAAAATTTAAATTTTAAATTTTTGTAGAAAATGTTAATTAAAAAGATATCAACATATATATACATATATATATGTACATATGTATGGTATATATGTATAAATGTCAAAGAGATAGCTAGCTTAATGTGACCATGGAGGACCTGCAAAGTGCAAAAATACAGCCGAAGATAAAAAGCATACAAAATGTAATTGGAAAAATATTTATTATTGATTATGACTATTATTATTATTATTATTACTATTATTTTTATTATTATTATTATTATTTTTATTATTATTATTATTATTATTATTACTATTATTATTATTATTATTATTATTATTATTATTATTATTTAATATTTGTAGCTAAAAACTGAACATGGAGGACAAATACTAATATCTTAGAATAGTTCAAATAAATTTAAAATATATGTTAAAGGAATGCAAATAATGAAAATGAGCTTGAATTTGAGGCGATTGTGTGATTACAGTATAATAAAGTGACCCTGGAGGACAAATGGTAAATAAACTAATACTTAAGCAAGGCAGAGAGAGCAATAGAAAGTAAATGAAGCAGTAAAATGAACCTAATTAAGCAATAAAACTAAGATTAAGCGAATATGAACTGTAAAAAAGTGACCATGGAGGACAAATGGTAGATAAAGAAATAATTATGCAACAATGGGAGAGAAATATAGAATAAGTTGAGGCATTAGGCAATAAATGAAAGTGAACGCGAATATGAACTGTAAAAAAGTGACCATGGAGGACAAATGGTAACTAAATGTATTCTGAATATATTATTATAAAATAAATTGAGAAGTAAAGTAAAAGTGGTTAGGAGAACAATAGAAAGGGAATTGGCATATGAAGTCAAAAAAGTGACCATGGAGGACAAAGGGAACCTGATGAAATAATTAAAACAAACTATTAGGGGAATAGAAAGGAAATCGAACAGCAAAGTGAGGTAATAAATTAAAAACAGCTTTAATATGAACTAAAAAAGTGACTATGGAGGACAGATGAAAATAAGTTCAAATGGAATTAAATATATTATTAAATAAATGAAATGAGAATTCATAAAATGTTGTTTCATAATGTTCCAATCCATTGTGCAACTGTTAATACTTACAGCGTTACCAGATTGTTGCTGGGCAAATGCAGTGGCAGCGCTGTGAGATGCTGGAAGCGGCACAAAATCTCAAAGCCACGACAAGGACAACTGAAGTTCTCATTTTTCCAGGCTGCAAAGGAACAAGACGAGAGGACGAAGGAAAGGAAGAGAAAGGAAGAGAAAGAGAGAGAGAGAGAGTGAGTTGGAAGTAGCACATTAACGAGTATTCACTGTGATTTACACACGCTCGTTATACTTGATATTCACAATGCGAATAATTGTGCTTTCAATTAAGTTTGAATGAAATACTGCAAATTTACATGCGAATTTTGTATAATAATGCAGAAGACATAACCTCAATGGTTATGTAGGTAAGCTACCGTCCATTTGTGTTGGCGCCACTCGCCCAGTCGCCGTTAGCCATAACGACAGCACTTTAATTGCTTTGACCTTGTTCATTAACAAGTGAATCGCATTCAATTGTACTCACAACAGTCGCCAACAGCTATATCATCCATGCCCTGGCGTCCGAACGGGTTTTTCCGAAACAAATGATCCCAATACTTGGCATCCACCTCATTCACACAATTCCATTCATCGGACCCATCATCACAATCCACACGGCCATCGCAATTCGCACGCTGTGGCACACACTGTGCCGTCGTATTGCAGTGAAAATAACCCGCCGGGCAATTGTCCTTCTCATCGGGCAACAATATCGCCGAATCTTGCTCATCCAATTCCACAATATCATCATTCACTTCAACTGCATTGCCAGCGTCCAGTTCCAGCTCCAGTTCCAGCTCCAGCTCCAGCTCCATTCCCAATGCCAAGCATAAATACTGTATTCCTCTGCACCTTGCTGTACTTTATCGAGTACTTGGACTGCTCCACATTTCTCGTAATGCTCGCCAGCGATATTGTCGCCAAGGACAGCAGTGCACACAGACTTAGACAAGCTGTAAACGAGAATGTGGGAGAGAGCAAATGTTAGCTATAAGATATATATAGATCTATTAAGGTACTATAAGTGTTAGAAATACAACACACAATCTATTATATGCCCCTGTGCTGCCATTTGTCCAATCTCCAAAACAACTGTGAATTCTGTGCAATATTCAGATACACAGGTATCTAAATTAACAGAAGAGAAAGCAAGCGAATCAGTCGAGCGTGCGCGACCGTATAATACCCTGTGCTAAGTTCTTAAATAAAGTATAATGATTTTCATATAATATTTATATATATATAATGTATTTATATAACTATATAAAATTGCATATTTCTTATACATACATACTGTCTCGCTCGCACACCAGCGATTCAATTCAAATATTTCCTTGCTTTCTTCTCTGTATATATTTCTTAATTATGAATCAATCCTTATGAAACTTTCAGGATTGTTTTATAATGCACTTTCTCTAGCAACTGTTAAGTTGGAAGTGTCTACGTTGAAAAATACGGTCATAATTAGGTTTTTAACCACAGGCGGACAGACGAACGTAAATAAGAAGACTTATATAAAGGAAAAGAATTAGACTTTTATACAGACACTTCAGTATTTATATTTATTTACAGAAGAATTGGTAGGGAGTTGCAAAACTTGTGATCTATGATAACTCAACTTGCTGCAAAAACATAAAGAAGTTTCCTTCAGAGTTCTTCTATTCTTCTAGCCTTCGTTTTAGAGTTTGCTGAACCATTTTGAGTAAGTACTTATGGTAAAGGAATCTTATATCATTTACTAGAAAGAATTGTTTTGAGATTACTTTATTTTGTAATATAACTTAATAAAAAGTTTCCTTATTTTTGCGAATTATATTTACATTTGCTTTATTAGAAGTCCCAACCACTTGTTAGCCAGATTAAGACTGATTTAAAGCAATCATTGTAGAATCGATAAATGTCTTTATATTTAAGTTTCTTTAACTAGAGCTTGTCAACTCTTCCACATTTATACTTCCCAAAGTCTTTCACTTGCCAGTTGAAAACTTAATTTTGTACTTTGCAGTATCAACAGATTTCTGTATATTTTTAGACTATGAACTAAAAGTTCAAAGTCTATTAGGTTTGACGAAGGCGAAATGTGCGTAACAGGCAGAAGGAGGCGTGGCAGACCCTATAAAGTATATATATTCTTGATCAGCATCAACAGCCGAGACGATATAGCCATGTCCGTCTGACCGTCTGTCCGTCTGTCCGTCTGTCCGTCTGTATGAACACCTAGATCTCAGAGACTATAAGAGCTAGAGTAACCAAATTTGGTGACAACACGTGTATTGTTTGCAGGCAGATCAAGTTTGTTTTAGATTTTTGCCACGCCCCCTTCCGCCCCCGCAAATCGAAAAAAACGTTTAACTGAAGCTACCGACTTTAGATTTAATTCAGATTTGGCACATATGGAGAATGTCCTTTTCCGGACGTTTTCTGAAAATTTCAGCACGATCGGATCATAAACATAGAAGATATTAAGGAATGAATGATCTCCATGTTCATGGCGCCTCTGCGGCCAAAATTGCCGCACAGGCGCGAGTTCGAATCCCACTGCTGACAATTCCAAATTACATTTTTTAATAATTATAAATTAATTACTCTTATTTTATATATACATATATTATTAATTTTGCCTTATTTGTCAGAAAATGTTAAGAATTTAAAAGAAAGCAATAACCAAATTTCGTTAGAAATTCGTATACATATATGTATGTATATATATGACAAATGCAAAAACTCGTGCTGTATATGTATTGACGTTGCCGACTGCGCAGTATGTAAGGCGGTGGCTCAAGCTATAGGACGTACGATTTGCGTGTGAGAGGTCTGCGGTTCGAATCTCGATGCATCCCAAACAAAATTTTTATGTTTTTAAAATTTTATAAAAGCAATATATATGCACAAGACGCGTTTTTAACCACCAATTGATTTGTCAGCATAGTTTTCATAAGCATCTCAGTAAAAACAGACGCGCGCTGTACAGTTACAGTTATACGTGTATACACAGCAACGCGCAAAAAAAGGAACGGTTGTTTGTTTTCCCTTTCGCTCTTGCGCGTTCACTCACTATTGCTGCTCTCTTCCAAGAACGAACGATAATGAGTTGAACATTGCTTAAGCTTATTTGGCTTTAAATTAGTTTTATATTTGCTTTATTTTTTTTGCTTTCCCCGATTAGTTCATAGTCTACCACAGACGTTGTACGACTGTAGCTGCCTGACTTGTTTTACTTAGAAACGCTTAGGTATTCTATTCGAAACGTTTCTGTATCAACAATCTAGACTAAACCTCGACCTACTGCATACCCAAAACTATTAGGGGAGAATTTCGCATATATATATATATATATATATATCTAAATATTTGGGCATTCCAATTTATATAGAATAAAATACACAAAACCCGATGAAAATATATACGTAAATGTATATATATATATATTGCGATCAGAACGATGCCAATCTGCGTCTGAAGGCCAAATAATTATAATACGCGTAGTAAAATATCAAAAATTATTGATTTGCCTAAACAGAGACGAAACGCAGTTCGTATAGAGATCACAGATCACAGCTCGATGAGCTGTGGACAGGCTGAAAATGCTACCGATTTGATTACAATACTCAGACCGCATCGAGGCAAAGCATTTGGCTCTAATAAATCTCACTCCAAGTGGGTCAAAACAAGTGGCTAGCTAAAAGCTTTTGGCCCATTTGAAAGTCATCAGGCAATGGGTAGATTAGTTGAAGCGATTTTTGATGGATTCGGGAAGTTTAGAGTCGAAGTAGATACTAAAAATATTTAAGGGAAGCGAAATAGAAATATACGCTTATAGTATATTGACCACAATTTTAATAATGCAAATTATATAGCATTTTAAATACATATATCTAATTCTCTATCTATTTGTCTATTCTGTTCTATGTGAACTCAGCTCTAACTGCAGCTAATGCGCTGAAACTTGGCACAGCTGCTACTACTAGCTTAAGCTAGTATAAAGCTTAGTATTAGGCTCATAGGATAACTATAACCTGTAGTTAATACAGAAAGTATCTATAGAAAATTGTGCTTGTAGAACAAAAACTCTTCTGTTTCTTCAGCAGCAAAGTTCACATAAAGCAAGCATGATCATTAGTCTAATTGATGTACGTATGTATATATATATATATATATATTTTCAATGCTGATCAAAATCGTATATATAGTCAGTCTTTAGTTAGATCATAGTTTCAACTATAACAATATAATTTAAAGAAGTTATTAATAAAAGAACTAACATATCTTAAAAGACTTTTCACTTATTGTTACAGTCAGTTCCAGTTCCAGTGCTAGTTCCAGTGTCAGTTCCAGTTAATTGGCAGCAACAAACATTTATCATTTTTAACGATTTCATTTAATGCAACGCACTTTTTACACTGCATTTTTTGGCAGATGGAACGGCATGGAATGGGGCATCGATAACGAGATTGGTTCTAGGGGGGAGGTAAATGTGGAATGGTTGATATTTCGGTTGACATTGAAAGTGATTCGCAATTTGTGCATATGCGAAATATGTAAAATATGCAATAAAATTTGCTTGTAATAAAAATTATGCACAGTACATTTGGGCCATGGCTCAATGGGCCGTGAAATGCTGCAAAGGGCAAAAGCAGATTCCACCTCGCTTCTTCCCAAATAAATTAGCGGTTTTTTATTGTATTTTCGTTGCTTTTTTTTCTCGGAGAGCATGGAGGGGGGTAAAGGACACTATCCGCTTCATCGATAAGCCATCAATGTGGGTGACGTTTTGATAGCTCCGCTGACAGCCTGCTCGACCAAATGAGAATTTCAACGTTCGGTTATAAAAATAATAAAAACAGCAAAAGGTAAACAAATAAATGTAAATCAGACACAAGGCAATAACAGCAGCGCCAGGCACAACAAAGAGCCAAATGGCTGAAATCAAATTAAATTAAACGCCAGCAAAAATATAAAAATCCGTACAAACATTGAACTGCCCCAAGCCAAATACCCTGTAAGGCAAGTGTGAATCATGCAATTGCATTGTGCTACAATTTATAGACATTCTATATATTCTATATGCATTAAGTATTTACATAAACTCTGTTGATTGGTTATTTTCTTAAGCAATTCTATTGAAATTTTCAGAATATTTAGCTGAAATGCTTCAACATGATTATGCAATCAATCAAGGCTTTAACTTGGCAACAAACTTTTTAAAATAGATTTGCAAAGACTTAAATTTTATGCGGATAAAATACACTATGATATATGCACATTACTTTTGATCAGATCTACAAATTTTAGTTGCTCAATAAAAATATATTTGAATATTGTTTTGCTAACTTTAATAGGTGTATGCATTGCTGGCACATACCCTATATGAAACACGTTGCGAGCAGAGGGTATAATTAATCAACTGAAAAAAAGAAAATTTATACTCTGTTAGTTCAGACAATGTCAAAAAAAAAAACAAACTTCAGCTGATCAGCATCTGAGAACCGAGTGTAAGCCAGGTTGTAATACTGGTTCCGAAAGAAGTTCATCTAATGATACAAAACTAATACATTATCATCTTCATTAAACAACTTCCATTTAAAGCACGCTAGGAAAATTCCACAACACAGTTTTCCATGCATATGTAGAACTCCCATATAGACTCTATATTATGTATAGTTTGTACTCTATATAATTGAGTTATAGTTGTGCTTTGCAACAAACACTTCCATAATTTACATAATATTATTATGTAAAGCAGACATTCGCATCATTGAAAATAATAACAAATGAGCTTTTCATGTGGTAAACAAGGCAAATGAAAGTTGCACAAAAGGCGTAAAATAACAACAAATCAAATTATGCTTTAGCGGAAGTAACAAGCATGCGCAAGAGCGTCGTTGCGGGTATACCCTGTAAACAAAAGTAAAAACAAATACAGTAACAAATAAAAACAGAAATCTAATGAAAATAACAAAAAATTAATTTAAAAAGTTGACAATTTAAAATGCTACTTTTACAGGGTAAACAAATTAAATTGTAATATACAGGGTATTTTTAAAGAATTTTGATATATAAACAATAAACGCATAAATCTAATTAAAATGCTATAAAATGAGTATAAAAAGTGATCAAATCTAATGGAAATACCATAAAATTAATTTAAAAAGTTGATTAATTTAAAAATTTAAAATGCAACTTTTATAGGGTATATTAAATAGTATATACAGGGTATTTTTAAGAATTTCAAAAGCATACAATAAATACAGAAATCTAATGAAAATGCCATAAAATGTATATAAAAAGTTGACCATTTAAAATACCACTTTCACAGGGTATAAAAATAAAATTTTAACATACAGGGTATTTTTTAAGAATTTCAAAAATATACATAAAAACAGAACTCTAATGAAAATGCTATAAAATTAATATAAAAAGTTGACAATTTATGATGTCATTTTTACAAGGTATACAAATTAAATCGTAATATACAGGGTAATTTAAAGAATTGTAAATGTATACAATGCTCAACAGAAAGCTAAATAAAATTGATATATTATTTAATTCATTAATTCGTTATTACTTTAATAAGCAATTCAATTCCCTCAATTTCCTTATTTTTCCAGCAGATTATGATTATTTTTGTAAGACAAATTAAAGTTATAAGCTTATAGATTAGAAGCGCATATTTGTAATAAGTGTATTTAAGCATTACTTTAATAAATTAGCAAAATAACATAGTGAAAGCTGATTAATTAAGAAAGTTATGCAGGAAACAAATTGCTAAGGTGAATGGGAGAAAGAGAGAGAGAGAGAGAGAGTGGGCGAGAATTCTAAGCTATGAAATTTCTAAGAGATGAATACAAAAACATTAATAGGCTTTGATGCTAAGCTGAATAGCAGAATATGATGTACAAGTTGGTAGAGTCGCAGTGCGGTTGAAAGACAAGGTTAACGTGAATAAATAAACAAGTAGCAACCGAAGCTGAGACGGAGGCGTTGTGGATGAGAATGAGGATGAGGATGAGGATGAGCAAGACGACAATGGAAGCTGGAGAAATTGCATCAGCTCATAACTCAGTGACAGCAATGAAAGGCAAAGTCAGCGGATTGCAACTACTACAATTGCGACCAGGAGGCAAAAGAGGCGATGCATGCAACGTGGCAAGGACAACAACGGCGTTGACTCCATAAAAGTGTAATTAAGTGCAAAAGTGCTGGGGAACGACAACGAGACGAGCGGCGGATACTTGACACGTGTTGCTAATGTACAGCAGACTCCAGCAAACAGATACAGAGTGAGAGAGTGTATGTGTGTGTATGTGTGTGTGTGTGAGAGAGAGAGAGAGAGAAACAGAGAGAAAGAGAGAGAGAGAGTTAGTGCATGCAGAAGTCGCTGCAGCGTATAAACAAGCACAACTCGAGACGTGGGTCTGTGTCCTGAGGACGTTTGTCAACACATTTGCCAACAAATTGAAATGTTTGGTTGGCAACGCGGCGCTTTGATTGATGAGCGTGACAGAGAAAGCAAGAGAGAGAGAGAGAGAGCGAGAGCTTACTTTTGCCACAACTTGAACCCAAAAAGCTTTTACAACTTTGCCACATAAATACCAATTCGAGCAGCCTTGGCAACACAACGTCTTGGGCGGCCGTCTTGGCCAGGCAACCCCAATACTCCCTCTTCCACCTGGCGAGCAGCGTTAGCGAGGGGGTCGGGGTGGGTGGCAAACAAAAAACAAATACACTTCAATCCATTAAAGGCGGTCAATTGCCCGCTTTTGTTTATGCACATTTCAAATAATTAAAGCGCCCCAAAAATAGCACCCGACCTATAAAGAATAAGCCAAACGATCAACCTATACCAATACCCATAAACACACACACACACACACACACAAGCACACACACAAGCACACTCACAGGCAGGCAGTCAGACACAGAAATAGTTGCGTTAAATGTTATCGGGTCGATTCGGCATCTCTTCATTCATTCTCCTAATTTGTTCTAAGTTTCTATGTTTTTTTTGTTTTTTGGGTCTGGCCATGTAAACAACTTGTCGTATTGCCCATTATTAGTTGGTTGGTTCGACTTCTTCCTCTTCTTCTTCTAGCTTAACTGAGGGCTTCATATTTAATGAAATATAAGTGCTGTCTGTGTCTGTCTGCGGCCAAATAGGTGCAATTTACTCCTGTAAGTGCCTCAAAGAATGCAACTTTAAGGTCAAGCACGTCAGCTGCATACCCTGTAGTGTTACTGGTCATTGTGAAGGCATGCCTGACTCATATGAAATTTGCCATTTACACAATTAGAAGTCTTAAACAATATAATTTATTTGGGAAACGCATTTGTTTGACAACTTTTCAGTCCAGAGATACCCTGTATAATGTTAACTGTGTATTTATTTACATCGTATCTTTAGAATGTCAAGTTATACTCATAGTCAGCACTATTGTTTCTATTTTTGCGCACTTTATTTTCTTATTTCAACTAAATTGATCGACTAGTGTATACCCTATAGTTTAGCCAAACTCATAAATTTTGTTAACTATAAATTTACTAACAATTACTAAGCAACAAGTACTTAAATTATCAGCATTGCGCTTTTAACATCAATAATGCTGCTTCTTTCCACTTCTGTATACTTCTGTTAGTGGAACCACACATAACTTCTGTGTTTCCAGTGCAATCTTCATGAAATTTTCAGGATATAATGTGAATATGTTTAAATAATAATATAAACATAAATGAGAGCTTGATCTATTAAATTGGCGCTGCAATTTCGTTTATTAAGATAGAGTAATATGCAAGAATTGTTGGAATAGATTACGTTTGATTCAACTCAAGCGTGAACTATAGCCTATATAAATATCTGTCAACTATTAACGAAAGCTGCCAAGTTAAACTACCTTCTTTTGCACATTTCGATTATTACAGGGTATAAACAGCAAATGCTTTTGATAAAGTAATTGGCAATTAAAATGCTGATGATCCTCTTAAAACTTTCCCAGCTGTGACGTTAGTGCCATCAGATGATTTCAACAGCGAATATGCTATACTATATACTATATATACTCTAGTTCAATAGGATAATAGAACGATGTGGGAGGGGGAAGGGGAGGGATGGCATGCTGCATGGGCATAAGGAAAACTCATGCTGGAAAATGACTTGAGAAATTCCAAAAGTTTTATTCACTTCACGCTGATGTTTAGATTCAAATGTATTTTTTTTTTGTTTTTTTCTCAACTGTTTCTGTTTTCTAATACAATTCGGAGTGTCGAAATCCAGCAGTACGAGCTATAGAGCTATGGGTATATCTATGGATAGATATATATATATATATGCAGAGATTCAGTCTACAATCAGTTGGAATTTTAAATACAATTCGTTTGCTTAAAAAGTTCTGTAAACAAGTGCAAAAATTAAATAAGAAAAGAGAAAGAAAAATATAAAAAAAAATAGGAAAAATAAGAAAAAAAAACAAATTTGCTGATAATAAACACAAATGGGGCAGGTTGCGTTCCCTTCAACCCTTTCGCTTGCCCCTTGCCACTTGCCACAGCTACGTGGCAAACGCTGTAAATGGATTTAAATTTGAATCAACGTAAAACAAATACTACACACCATGCATAGAAGTGGCCCACTTGAAGCAGAGCTACAGCCGCATACCAATGGGTTAATTGTTAACCCATTAAAGCACGCCAAAAACCAAACTACAAAAACAGACACAACAAATGCAATAATACCACGTAATTTGTTTGCAATACCAAATTTAATTGCTGCTTCAGCCTAAAAGCAATACGACTGGACACACACACACACACACACACACACGCACACACTCATACAGTGAAGTACAGTTAGCTGATGAAGCGGCATGCCACAAGTATTAATCATAGTCAACATGGCCCAACAAAAAAAAAAAGTCAATAAGTGGCAACAAAACCAAATGAACGCAAATGAATATAAATGCCAGGCAGACATTGTGACACAGGGCACTGGATGAAGCGGCCTCCAATATTCGCAACGATATCCGCATTCAATATTCGCATCCGCATGCCATTAAATTAGGCGACGCATCGCTGTGCCCTTTAAACTTGGCCAGAGAACTTGGCCTAAACATATGCGAGGTCTTTACGCTTCAATCAAGAAATTACGCATTTACCCATTTGTCATGTGTGTGCCATACACACACACACACACACACACACACACACACACACACACACACACACACACACACGCATCTTACTGGATTTGCCACTGTACAAATACTCATTTCGTGGCCTTTTTTTTCGGTATTTGTTTGTCTTGACAGTGACAGGCAGCTACCCGTCTCTATTACTCTTACCCCCCTCACCACTCTTCTTATACTCCCTTAATTATGTACATTACAGAGTCACTGTAACCCTCGTCTTGGTTTGTTTATGAACCTCCCAATTTTCAGTTATAGTTCAATTCGCAATTCCCCTCTGATTTCAGTTCTCATACGCGAGCTTTGTACTCTAAACTTCACTTCAACTGTGCTTAAAGCCCTTTCTTTGAATTAATCTCCTGATTTTAGTTGATATACGAGAGTTTTGAGCTCTTCCATTGAATTGATCTAACTTGAATTGTGCTTAAAGCTCTGTCTTTGACTTAATCTTCTGATTTCAGTTGAGATACGTGAGCTAAAATATCTTTAATTCAATTTATCTCACTTAAACTGTGCTTAAAGCTCTGTCTTTGTATTGATCTTCCGGTTTCCAATACGCGAGCTTTGAGCTCACTTAAACTGTGCTTTAAGCTCTGCCTCTGAATTAATCTTCTGATTTCAGTTGATGTACGCGAACTTTTAGCCCTTGATCTCACTTAATCTAAGCTTAAAGCTCTTTATTTAAATTAATCATACTAAAAGGCAGCTTAAATCTGTTTTACTCTAGGTAAGGCTTCAGTCCATAAAAGCTTTGATTGTAATCAGAACTCAGTTGTTCATTTGTTTCACCTCATTGATCTCATTTGAAAGCAGCTTTCATATAATTTGACATATACAAACTCAGCTTAAAGCTCTTTAATTTAATTATTCATATTATATTTTAAAAGAGCTTAATGCTGCTTTCAGCTGAGTTTATTTTAAGCTGTTAGCGTTCTGCTTACACTAAGAGAAAAGTACTCTTTCTTACATCTTAGTTAGATGTCAGTAAAACTAAGCTATAAGGAGTTTTGGTATAGCTTGGCACAGTGTTGGAAAGTGTTACAAATGTCAACTTCTTTACTTGCTCTATAGATTGTATTGTTCGAATATAGCTGCTTCTAAAACTGAATGCCAAATGAAAGTATATCGAGAGCTCTGCTTTGATTTATAAAGATTCAAAAGCTTCGTAGCTCTGTTCTATTTGAAAATTATAGATTAATTCATAACTCATTGAACTCTGGTTCCTTAAAAGCTAGAGTAACGAAGCTGGTAATATATAAGTAACTATAACATACCCTTTAATATAGAAGTAAAAGCCTACTTCTCAACTACTCAGAAACTTATTCATATTAAGACATAAAAAACATATGGTAACTTTCAGGAAATCTATCTACTATCCATTCTGTCTGCTAACCTCCAGAGTCACATTAATTACTTTATCTGTCATCTGTCATCAATTTCTTCAGCTTCACATAAAGTTTGAGTGTCGATTTCTAAGCATATCCATTAGTTTAAATTACCCAAGCCAAGTAATAATAAACTATTAAGCATTCGATAGAACTTGGGCAGCAAACATAATTCAATTGATGGGATAAACATGTTGTAACATGTTTAAGCCAGCTGTAAGCTAACAATCATTTATATGCGCAATTTCAGTTTGACATTTCGGCAAATCCTTGAGGATGATTGCAAAAGCATAGGTCTCGGTTCTAACGGTAATACACGTTCCTATCATTGGTCTTAAGTGCTTTCGGTGCACTTTCTCATTCACTTCCACTTCCACTTCACATTCACATCCACATTCACTTCCGGCTGTCAATGCGGAAACAAATGTTAGGCTCGTAATCCAGCCGACTCATAAATATTTAGCATCAGTTTTTTTCTTATTTATTTATTTATTTATTTTACTTTTTTGGCTACACAATCACTCAATGCGAATTGGAATTGGTATTGGAATTGCTTGAATGAATTGCTTTGCCACCTTTCATATCACTTAGCTCAATTACACTCCGGGCCATTCAACTAGAGATGTCTCCAAATTCCCAGCGTATCCAGGTTCATCCGCATCGGCCTATCGTAATGATGCGTAACCTTTTAGTCTGTCATTACACCTGTCGACAATTCAATTAAGCTGCGGGCTTCCTATTTCCAAATAAAAACCAAAATACATTCTAAGAAACTGCTCGACACGTAGATACCCTGCATATTTAATAGTTTCAATATATCAAGCGATTGCTAGTTACACTTTAGATGCAATTAGCAGCTGATATCAAGACATTTCTAGCTCTTTTATTTCTGCTCGACTCATAGATACCCTATATTTTTAACAATACCCTTTATAACACTCGTAATTTGAAATTAAGTTAAATATTCTTAGAACATGCAAAATACTGGCTATTTTTTCTGTTTTGTTTTTCCCATATGCTCGACTGTCAGATACCCTATATTTTAACAGTTTCTTATATTACACTCGCAAAAAGCGCGCAATTTAATTGAATATTCTCAGAACATGCAAAATGCTGGGTAAATTTTTAGTTTCTCCCATATGCTCGACTGCCAGACACCCTATTTTTAAAAAACAGTCTCACAAGAGAGTAAGAAACTTTTATAATAATATATTTAAGAAGATGAGGTTAGTAATAGCACTTTACTACAATCCAAGTTGGTTTGAATATGCTCGACTAACAGATACCCTATATTTTAAAAAGATTGCTTCTTGAACTACTCTGGTTGTCACGCAATTGTTATGCAATCTTTAATTAATTAAAATAGCGGAAACTGCTTCACTGTCAAATACCCTGTATTTTAAATAGTTGCAAGCGAAACTTCATAGAATAATGAGCTTACATGAAATGGTTTCAATATATCTAGTTTAAAGAAGAGAATTTCCATTGATATACCATTTGCTTAAATTGTGCAATTACAGGGTATTAGAAAAGCTATACAATTCTGTAAATGGACAACTTTAGCACTTGTCTGTAGCACTTGTCACTTGATATTGGGTTCGGCTTTTGGCGTCGATTAGCGGGAGCTACGCACAGGGCAAAAGAGTGTGTGAATTGATAGGGTAAGGGGTTGGTAGGGGCGAAGCGGGTAGGGTCTACGACTGGTGCTACGTCATTAGCCGGGCATCTGTGGCAATAAATGTGAAACCATCGTCCATAAATAATGATTGCCGTATTCAAATTACAAACAAGTGCACTTCCGATACGGTTACGAATCCGTCCCATCAACATGGCCACCCAGCTATCCTTCTCCCAGCATCCCCAAACCCCCCCCACCCCCCCCTTGTCCCCCTATCACCAGCTCTTCTTCAGAATAACAGCCGCAGGCGACAGATGCTTAAATGGAAAATCGGGCTCATTTTCCATGTGGCAGGCAATAGACGCATGCATGTGTAAATGAACTTGGACTACAACTCGCTCCCGGTCTCCCAGTCAGTTATTATGGCCAACAAAAAAAAAAAGAATAAAAAAAGAGCGCACACATTTGGTGGCCACGGTTGGGAGTAGAACTTATTTGTTTTTTCCTGCCGCACCGTTATTCAAAGGGATTCGTTTGGCATTCACGCCCACTCAAAAACTGGTTGTCGGGTGAATTTGTGTGTGAAGATAACTTAAAAACTTGTTCAATGTATGCTGCGGGGTGGTGGGGGGTCACTTCATTTGCCGCGCCATGGGGCAGCGCAAGGGTGTTGCCACTTCATGGGGGCGTTGCCCATATTTTTGTGGTTATGCAAGTGCGCGATGGAGCACTGCTCCATCTGCTAGTTCATCTGGATTGAACCCATAATTATGTTAGTTTTTTTCTAAAAATAACCAGAGATTCCATTCGTTGCCATTGTGGCAACATTGTTGTGTGTTTTGCAACACTGTAACACTGTAATAATATGTTGTGAATTACAGCTGCATTTTTAATGAGCCACAACTTTGTTTCTTCTAAAAATAAACAAAAGTTTTATTCATAGCCTTTGTGGCAACACAGTTGTGCACTTTACAACACTGTAATTATGTATAGTGAATCAAAGGCGAACTTTTTTATGCATCCACTAAAGCATCAATAATTTACCTCCATTTTTGTTTGACTTTTTCTAAAAATAACCAGAGATTTCATTTGTTGTCTTTGCGGCGACGCTTTTGTGTGTTTTACAACACCAAAACAACATTTGATTGAACATTGAATTTATGCTTAACCATAACTTTGTTTGTTTTTCCTAAAAATAAACAAAGATTTTATTTGCAGTTTTTGCGGCATCACTGCTGTGTGTTTTACAACACTATCAAAACAAGTTCTGAATTAAAACTGGACCTATTGAAGCATACACTATAACAACTGAAATGTAACCACAAATATGTTTGTTTGTTTTAAAAATAGGGAAATAATTTATTTGTTTGCTTCCTGACAACTTTTTCGCTCGCAACACTAAAATAACGGAATGTGAATTAAAGATTGTTAATAACACTGTAAACTGCTGAAATAAAGACAAACTTCCCGTATGATGTTTTATAAATTAAATATACTTTTCATTTTGAAATCATGTCGTCAGCAAGTGGACAGCACTTGAACAACAAGTGGACAGCACTAATTACAACACTACAATACAATACTGTGTTCATCCTGAGGCATCAGGAAATTAACTTTTAAACATTTTTGTTTGTTCAAAATTTAATTGATTTTAATTGGTATTTTGTGTACTTTGCAACACTAAAATAACAGTTTCTCTACTTATAATAATGTGTAGAACAGTGCATAATAATTTATGGAAAAACTCTTTATTTTTCTAATGATTTTTTATCATTAAAGTTTTTTTCCAATTTGAATTAATTTTCTCAGCAAGTGGACAGCACTTGGTTAACAAGTTGTCAGCGCTGCTTGACTAAATTATCAGGTGTAAACTCAATCAGTTTCACCAAATTGAAGTTCAGTTATACGAAATGAAGATATTAAACAAATACTTGCAACTTTTACCTCCATCTCTTTCTTCTTGCTTCCCCTCTCCTTGTCGCCCCTTTGACCACTTTCTGTGCGTGTCTCAAGTTTGGCTCATAATTAAAATGCGACTTCAAAAAGTCAAATTCGGTCCCTAAGCCCACAGCCACAATGTCTGTTTCGGGGATTGCTGTTTGTTTGCTTTTGTCATCTAACGCCGCATCAATTTATCATTTTCCATTTGCCATTTTCCATTTTCCATTTGCCTAACTCTCAATTTTCCCATTTCTGAATTTTCATGCAGTTCATTTGCTAACCCAAAAGAGAAAACATCAAACAGCTGGCTTCAAGGTTCAGGAGGTGTGGGGAGGGGAATGGTTTTAAGGGGGCAAGGGGAAAGGGAATCCTTTTGGTATTTAATCCTCACACCGCAATGCAACGAAATGATTGTCGTATTAAGTGGACCCTGAGTGTGGTTCAAGTGGTGCGGTCATAAACTGTTGCTCACCCCTCTCTCGCTCTCTCCTCTCTCTCTCTATCTCTCTCTCTCTGTCTCTCTCTCTCTCTCTGTCTGTCTGTCTGTCTATCTTTACATAAACTGTGAAGCGGTCACAACTAATAACACAACTTTTGGGACACGAACAGTGGGCGACTGTGTGGGGCAGCCACAGTGACCGCAAGTGCAACACACTACACACCACATGCACACACACACACACACACACACACACACAGAGCAACACATTCCACGCTGTCCACTTTGCACCACCGTAAATCAAGGTGGCACCACGCCACACCACCGTTTACTAAAACTTAATGACATTTTATTACAAAGATTTAATAGACTAACGGTAAATCGCCACATAAAGCAAACTCTCCCCCCCCCCTGCTACACTTCCCTTGCCCCCCTGCTCATCGTTCCCCCTTTCCTTCGCACTTTTAATATCATGAATTAATATGCAAATTACAAATTTTCATTAAATTCAATGTCGGGAAATTGAAAATGTTCGTTGCTCTTTTAACATAACATTTAAATCATGTGTAAGAAGCAGAGCCACAGCCTCCCGTAACTCCCGTAAGTAATCCACTCTCCCAACAATCGCCAGGGTTGTCACTTCACTCAAATATATATTAACAAAATTTATGAACTTCCAATCAAATGAAAGGAATTTTAAGATATTTCTCCGAATATCATCATACAATATTACGATGTAAGGGAAACTAAATGGAATCCGAAATAGTAACCGTTTCTCCGAGACAGTGCCATGTGAACTCAGTTGCTGATACAGCTAGGATGATGAAACTTGGCACAGCTGCTGCATTTTACTGTATTTAGCACGTATATCAAAATCAGCCAAATCGTATAACTATAACATATAGCTCTCATAGGAACAATCAGGAGAAAGAAGAAGGGTTGTCACTTCACACAAATATATATTAACAAAATTGATGAACTTCCAATCAAATGAAAGAATTTTAAGATATTTCTCCGAATATCATCATACAATATTGCGATATAAGGGAAACTAGAGGGAATCTGAAATAGAAACCGTTTCTCCTAGACTGTGCCATGGGAACTCAGTTGCTGATACAGCTAGGATGATGAAACTTGGCACAGCTGCTGCGTTTTATTGTATTTAGCACATATATTAAAATCAGTCAAATCGTACAACTATAACATATAGCTCTCATAGGAACAATCTGTAGAAAATTTCGATCTGTTTAGTATTCAGTTACAAATGCCAAATATATTACTCAAGAACTTGCTAAGTATTTGGTAGAATTACTATAATTGAAGAGAAGCCAAATTAAGTACACAACTCGAATATACCCTGTAGGCAGTTACAGAAGTATACTATTATACCCTCTGAGTTGAAGAGATTCAACTAGACAAAGCAATTCTGTTAATTATAATAGAAAATATATAGAATTCTCCAAAAGTACAGGGTATTAATATATTTCCCGTTTTGTTCAACAAAACAAAAACAATTTTTAAAAATTCTTCAAATAATTTCAAGTCTCAACAGCTCATAAAATATGTAGAATATAATACTTAGTGTCCAAAACTAAACATAATGTTGCGATTACTTCACTCATAACCAAACAAAACTATTCCGGAAATCTGTTGCTTAAGGTATTCCTGTTTCAAATTTGTTGAACTTCTATTTATACAAACAAAATTTAATGATCTTGAGTATATTTTAAGATATTCTATTGTGGGAATTTCTCGCATATTTGTAGAGCTGCAATCATCGAAATGTGGGGATATCTGCAGCTATAAATGGGTGAATATAGAGTTCTACCTAGACAATAAAAAATGGGGTCATTTTATAGAAGTTAAATGCAGAGAGAGGGGATAAAAAGAGAAAGAGAGAGGGAGAGAGAAGAGAAAGAATGAGCGATGTTGTGAGAGAAAAAATTGTTAATGAAAGATTAATATTAAATAGCTTTCAAATATAACAATTATATCTATAAACTTGTACAAAGAAAATTAAGTTTATTTCGAAAAAATAAACATTAGAATAATTCCGAAGATATTTGGCAATTGTCTGGAGATGTTTCGAGATAGGTGAGAAAGAGGAAAAGTAGGTTATAAATTAATTGAAATTATATGTATATTTATTTTGTTAAAGATAATTCTTAGCAACTAAACGAAGTCCATTGCGGTAAGAAAGATTTCAAATAATTCCGGAAATATTTTACTATTGTCTGGTGATGATCTGAGCTCAGAGAGAGCTAGAAAATGACATGAATTCAGTGGCTAAAAATGTGAGGACAACATCTTAGCTATACTGTGACTCATTATACACAAAATGAGATTTATTTCCGAAAGAAACTCTAGAAAAATTCCCGAGATATTTAACTAGTGTCTGGAAGTACAGAGAGAGCAAGGAAGTGAAAATAATTCAGAGGTAAAAAGCATTTTATATCTATAATTTAACTCTGTTTCCGAATAAACAAAGTTAGATATATTTCAGAAAGAAACTCTGGAATAATTTTGGAGATATTTCACTATTGTCTGGTGATGATTTAAGTTCAGAGAGAGCAAGGAAGGGAATATAATTCAGGGGCTAAAAAGCATTTTATATCTATAATTTAACTATGTTTCCGTATAAACAAATTCAAATCTATTTCAGAAAGAAACTCTAGAATAATTCCAGAGATATTTAACTATTGCCTGTTTATGATTTGAGCTCTGAATCCTCTTAAACAGAATTAGATATATTTCAAAAAGAAACTTTTAAATAATTCCGAGGATATTTAACTATTGCCTGGTGTGCCTGTTGAGCTTAGAGAACGCGAGAAAGTTGGATTAGTTCACTGTCTAAAAAGAAATATAGTAAATATCTATAATTGAAGCCTGAGTCCTTATAAACAGACTCACGTCTATTTCTGAAAGAAACTCTATAATAATTCCAGAGAGATTTTATCATTCTTTGGTAATTAATTCATTAATTCATTTCACAAATATTTAACTATTACCTGATGATGATGTGAGCTCTGAATCCTTATAAACAAACTCATATCTATTTCAGAAAGAAACTCTATAATAATTCCAGAGTGATTTTATCATTCTTTTCTTTGTAATAATTAATTCATTCATTTCACAAATATTTAACTATTACCTGATGATGATGTGAGCTCTGAATCCTTATAAACAAAGTTAGATCTATTTCAGAAAGAAACTCTTGAATAATTCCAGAGAGATTTTATCATTCTTTGGTAATAATTAATTCATTCATTTCACAAATATTTAACTATTGCCTGGAAATGTTTAGAGCTGCATTGTAATTAGTTTATCAGCTTAAACAATTAACTTCTGGTAGGCAATACACACAGAGCTTTGCTCTCCAGCATCTGATATCTAAAAGCAGCTTTATTTGTGGTAGCAAATCCATGATAAGCCAATAAATCACTGATCATAGATCATCGATCATTGATTAATTGCAGTCAATTGTTTAGATCAAAGAATCAACTTTGACTGCATCTCAGCGAATTTTGTATCGTTTCTTCCACTTGCAATTTTAATAGTTCTTCAGCCTATGTATGTATCTATCTATGTATATGCTATACTATAAGAGATCTATACCATCTGTGAGTGTCTGATCTTCTTCAGCGACGGGCCGACCACATGGCCAATGTCTCTGGCAGGTTTTGGAGCAAAAACTTATTTCGTATATTTGTATTTATATTGATCGAGCTGGGTGAGTAAATAAAATAATTGAATATCGCGGTAAATTCTCTCAATTTCGCGCATAAACAGTTCTAATTCTGAATAGATCAATGGAACAACACAACAATCAATTGTTTATTTGTCGAAGACTTACACATCATCATTATCGTCATGGCTGGGAAACGAATTTGCGACCGCTTTTGTTTTTGCTTTCACAATTCCAAAATGCAATAAACAATCGACAAATTTAGTAATACACTTTAAAAAACAACAATAACACCATTGAAACACACACACACACGCACACACACACTCACACACTCAAAAAAACCAACAAAGAAAATTGCAGAAATCGTATCGCGTTTTTGAGATCAGTTTGAGAAAACTTTTTCTCATTAGTAACTTAAGATCGAGATGTGAATTCGCTTGTAAAATGTTCACGGATTCGTCGATTGAGTTTTCTTTCTCAGTTTTTCGTTGCGCGCGGCCACAAAATTTGGCAACGCGCTCGCGTAGCTAACAGTAACAACTGACACGCAGAACTTGGCCCAAAAGCGCTTGCAACATGTGGCATGTGGCCGATGTCGTTGCCGGCACCACACGACGACGATGACGACGACGCCGCTGTACGCGCGACGCTTCGCATTCATTCAACAGAATCAGCTGTGCCTATTTATGAATGAAAAAAGCTGCAAAGCGTCAAGTTCAAGGTGAAAAGCCTTCGCCACGAAAGCTTTCAACGAAAGCTCTGGCAAGTAGCGGAACGAAACCGTTGGCAGTTATGAAGTGTGTGTTGTATGAAGTTGAAAAACCTTACAAATAATAGTAATATGACTTTAACTAATTTATATAAATATAAACAAATTGTTAACAAATATTAAAAAAAAAAAATGTAAAGATTTCTTTAATATATTTTATATATTTAAAATAAAACAAATAATTTATATAGAACTCATTTGCACTTTAATGTTTAATTAAAAAATCGATAATAAATTATAAAAAAATTAATAATCATGGGGCGCCAGCGACTGTGACTCGACTGTGAGGACTCTGTACTAATCGGGAAAGCATAGTACTATGACTGTTCTGCCTTTGACTAAATTATATGAATATAAACAAATTGAGTGAACAAATTGTTAACAAATATTTTTATAGAAAAAAATAATTTGTAAAGAATTCTTAAATATATTTTATATATTTAAAATAAAACAAATAATTTAAATAGAACTAAATAGAAGTCCAACTCAATCGACTGTGAGGACTCTGTACTAATCGGGAAAAGCAAAAAAACTTTAATTTATAATAAATTTATAATTATTAAAAAACAAAATTTTTAATTGTCAGCAGCGAGATTTGAACTTGCAATCTCTCAGCGTGTCTTGTTGTTGCTGTTGTTCTTCGTCTTCTTCTAATTAGAGCAATTCTTTGACGCTGCAGCTGTCATGAACCTGGTGATCGTTCATGCCTTAATATCTTCTAGATTTATGTTCCGATCGTGATGAAATTTTTGGAAAAATTACGTCCTTAAAAGGGGCATCCTCTATGTGTACCAAAACTGAAGTCTGTAGCTCTAGAAATAGGTTTTATTCGACTTGCAGAGGCGTTGGGGGCGTGAAAAAAATATAAAATTAACTTGATCTAAAAGAGTGTGGTCTGAGATATAGGTGTGCATACAGACAGACAGACAGACAGACGGACAGGGCTATATCGTCTTCGCTGTTGATGCTAATCAGGAATATATATACTTAATAGGGTCTGCCACGCCTCCTTCTGCCTGTTACGCACCTTTCGCTTTCGACGAACTCAGAAGACTATGTACTTTTGGTACAGAGTCTAAAAAAGTCAAAGAAAGCAACAGAAAATTGTAGACAAGACCTGGAAAGATAAAGGAATCCACCTTCCCCCTACACTCAATTCTCAAAATAATAAAAAAATAAACTTTCCAAAATTGTTCATAAATAACTTATTTAATAAGAATAATTATAATAATTTAAGGTACAAAAAAGTATTATAAAACAATAGTATAGGTAAAAAAAAAAACAAAAAAAAGTTGTAGACAAGGCGTCGGGGGAGGTAAAATGAGATTGCGTAGGGGGGACTACACTTAATAGTGCTGATAGCTGTTGTGGTGCTGGTGGTGCTGTTGCGCCAGATTGGCCTGGGCAAAGATGTGCTCGATCTCGGCATCGCTCAGATGATCAAAGATTCCCTGGGCCCCAACGTGTCCAGCGCTGCCGGAGCTCAGTTGAGCCGACTGTGCGCCAACGGGTGGCAAATAGCCTGAGAATCGCAGAGAGAGGCGTTAGTGATGGGAAGAGAGGCAGGAAGGAAGCAAGTAACTGCAACTTACCCTCAGCTGGTGCGCTGCCATAAGGCGGCAATAGAGTTATCGGTGGCCGACTGGGCGTGGCCGGGGGCTGATAGAAGATGGGCTTCCATGGCTGCTGTGGCTGTGTGGGTTGCGATGATGGCAGCGGTTGTTCTGCTTCTGCCTCGGGTGCATTGGGTATCTGTGGTGCTGCAATGGCGGTGCCTGTGTCCGGTTGCACGGCCGTTGAGCCAGGCAGTGGCACTATGCCACCGGGAAACTGTGCCTCCGGCTGCACAAACGTAGGTGGTTGCTGTGCCAGCGGTGGTTGCACGGCGGCGGGAAAGAATTGACTAGTGGGTGGTGCACCCGGACTGGCGGGCACAGCGGGTGAAGCTGGCTGAGCAGGTGTTGCGGGTACGGCGGCTGTGCTGGGTGGCTGGGGAAATTGTGGTGACTGTGCGAATGCGAACTGTGGTATGTTGAACTGCGGGAAGTTGGGCAACTGCGGGAATTGGGGGAATTGCGGGAACTGCGGCAACTGTGGCAGCTGCGGCAACTCTGGCACTTGTGGCACTTGTGGTATTTGTGGTATCTCGGGTATTTGCGGTATTTGCGGTACTTGTGGTATCTGTGGTACGGCGGGCACTTCTGGAGCGGGTGGTGCAGCTGCGGGCACAAATGTGGGCACTACTTGCGTAGTGAACTGTGGTGCAACGGGCACCGCTGACGGCGCCGGGAACTGCGGTGCCACGGGCACTGCCTGTGTGGGGAACTGTGGCACCACCGGGAACTCAGCAACTGGTGGATTGACAGCGGCAAAGCTAAAGCTAGGCTGCAGACCAGCTACAGGTTGCACAGGTTGCACAGGTTGCACTGGCTGTATGGGCTGGACCGGCTGAATGGGTTGTATGGGCTGCACGGGCTGTAGATGCTGTACCGGCTGCAGGGGCAAGGCGGGAGCGAGGGAAGGAGCTGGCGCTATGGACTGCACAAAGCTCGGCTGTAAGGGAACAAAGAAGCAGGAGGATTAGCTCTCCCATGGAATTGGCAGTATGAGCAACCGCTGCTCACCTGTACGGCATGATGGAAGTGCAGCGGCTTGACAGGTCTATGCAAATGCTGATGCGGATAGTTGACGCTGTACGAGGAGACAACTGCATTGCCAGGACGCAGCACAAACGCTGGTGCTGTTGCCACAGCGGAGGCAATGCCACCCACGGCCGAGACAGCCGACACACCAGGCAGAGCACCCGCCACGGCGGCTGGGGCAACAGCGGCGGGCAGGAAGCTAGCTGCAGCTGTGGGTGCGTACTGCTTCAAGTGGTAGCCGCCCCCGATGGCCGTGGGATACTTGAGGAAGGCGTGATGTCTGTGGGCGGGGGCGGGGGCAGCGGCTAGGAAGGTAGCTGCCGCTGGCAGTTGCAAGCTATAGCCAAACTGTGCGGCATAGTTGCGAACCGGCCAATGCCCCGCACCACCATGGAGTATGCCACGCTTGTGTTTGCCCGTCGCACTCACAGAGTCGACAGCGGGAGCAGCCTCCTCAGTGGCTGGTGGTGTCAGGGCGGGCTCCGCTTGCTGTTCGTTGTTAGCGTCATCTATTGTGGCTGCGCTGCTGCTGCTGCTGGTGGTGATAGTTGTGGGTGTGGTCGGTGTGGTGGGTGGTGGTGCTGATCAGACGGCTCGAGTGGCGCAGACGCAAGGCAGCCTCAATGTTGCTGCCACAAAGCAACAGCAGCAGCGGCAACAGCAATTGTGGATTAATCCTGCGCAAGTTCCAACTGCGACTCATCATGTGGTTGTTGTTGCTGTTGTTGTTGTTGCTGGTGTCTGGTGTCTGGTGGTTCGTTGTAATCCGTTTGTGACTTTCGTTTTCGTTTGTGGGAGAGATTATGTCAACGCGTCGATTGTTGCCAAGAAAATGAAATGAACTTCCTTGGTGTTTGTTGTATTTATAAAGCGGATATCGACGTGCCCCACCACGCACGCCACACAGCGCACCACCATTGCATACCAAGTAACTCACTCACCCTCCTCCCCCGCTCTTTCGCTCCCCTCGCTTCGCTTGTGCGCTTGGTCAGTTTATGACTTTTACGCGTCCATTTCACCTGACCCAAACGACAATGGACAACGGCTCATTATGTTGCGCCAAGCAACACCGCACCACCGCACCACCCCACCACAGCACCACCACCACCCCCTCATCCACCTTGATTCTACTCCGTCTGCGCACTGTGGCGCACAACATTGAATTTTTGTGCAAGTTCAATCGGAAATAGTCTACTTAAAGTTGATCTGTACTAAGTTGAGGTTAGGTACAAATGGAATGAAACAAGCGCATAGTTTTTCCCTGTTCCATTGTTATTGCTTCAATTCAATTTGCTTAGACGACACAGAGATCGTGGAAGGTAATAGCAATGCCACTTGGAACTTGTTTGCTTTTTATATTCCATTTCCAGTTGTTTCACTGGCTCGCAAATTGGTACCATCTGTGCGAGAAATGCATGAAATGTGCCGTTATGAAAGGCTACATTGGTATTTACATTGCTTTCTTAATTTTTATAGTGTTCCATTTCCAAAAGTTCCCCTAGTTTCTGCTGAATTAAACGCATATTATTCATACCCCAAATGTAAGGTTTTATTTCCGCTGTTTCTCATGATAAGTGATGAGTGTTCCATTTCCAATTGTTCCCTAGTTTCCCTAAAAGTATACGCATGATATTCACATCCCAAACTGTATATATAAAACATATATTTCCACTGTTTTAAATGATAATTAATTAATGTTCCATTTCCAGTTGTTTCACTAGTTAAGTGCACCTATATTGCAGTGATTACAGTGATAACAGGAAATCAACAAGAGACAATGGCACATAGTAATCATACGCATTATAGATTTGCAGTGTTCCGATTCCGTTTGTTCCTCTACATAGAAATATCAACTAGGTATCGAAACAACATGTTGTGTCAAAACGTAATTTATAGGGTAAATTGTTTCAATTCCAATTGTTCCTACACTTATCATAAATGAGCGTATGAAAGAAACTGCGTAAGTTGTTTAATTTATTCGTTCCCTTTCTTTCATTGTCTCTTCTATTTAATACTCTTAGCGATAGTTTTCTTTAAATCTTTTCCTCTCTCCTTTTTATGTCTTTTCGTCTTTCTCCTTTCTTTATTCTCTATTCTCTTTTTTTTTTTTAATTTGTTTTAATTTTCTTAGATTTTCTCCTTTTGATCTCATTCAAACTTTTAATTTTTCATAATTTTTCTTATTTGTTTCTTATCTCTACTCTTTTTATCTCCTCTTGTCTTCGCTTTCATCTTCTTGATTTTGTCTTTTCTCTGTTTTAAATATTTTTTCATTTCTCATATATTCTTCTTAGCTTTCTTTTCAGTTTTCTTCACTTCTTTTACTCTTATGTATGCTGCTTTTGCTATATTCTTTTCTTTTCTTCTTCTTAATGTTATCTCTTTTCTTTTCTGCATTGCTTTTACGTTTAGATGCATTCTGCTTCATTTGCTTTTGTCTCCGGCTTCCTTTTTTCTTCACTTATTTATCTCATATTTCTACTCTCTTGTTATCTCTTCTTATCTTAACTATTTTCTCTTCTTATGCAGTGCTTTTTTCTCGTCCCTCTTTTCTTTCTTTCTTAATCAATTTACTGGCCTGAGCAGTGCGCTTCTTCATGTTCTTTTCTACTATTCTTCAATTGTTGTTACCACTGTGCAATGGACACTGTGAAGGCTTACTGAAGACTCTATCTTTGTCTCCGTCTCTATCTCTGTCTCCACCTACGCATGCGTTGCACGTTTCTGCACGTACGTCCAAAGCTTTGTTTTCATTTCATTTGCTGTGATTCCGCATCGTGTTGTTGTTGGTGTTGCTGATGTTGTTGTTGTTGTGATTGTAGGTGTTGGTGTTGGAATGCCCACTTTTCACTTTCAGGCGCCCCTGCAACCAATAAGGCAACTCTCAGATGGTTAATGTTAATGTTTGATACGAGTACAAATCAAAAGCAACCTTTTATTTATGGTTCGGTTACATCATATCAATAAAAAATTAAAATTACAAAAAAAAACTGCAACACAATAAAACTGGGCCAATTATAGCGCAGCGGGGCTGCCAACTTGCCAAGCAAAGCGAAAGCACATTTGAAAATACAAGAAATAATTTGAAGACCTTGCTAAACTGTCAATTAGGTTTTGCAGCTGGAAACCAATTTATTTTAATGGCATTACGATTTTGATTTTATTATTTTCGTTTTTTCGTTTTTTATTTCATTTAGTTGATATTCAACATTCACACGCATAAATTTCACTTGCACTAAATTTGATGACTGGGGCAACTCATAAGCAGAGGGTACAGACGTCTGGGGGACTGGAGTATGGGCAATAAATTGGCATTATATCACACACACTCACAACCAAATGAATTCTCAATTAGTTCACATTTTACATTTCACTTTCTTTGGCCAAACATTTCGAATTTCAAATGTACAAAAATTTTACATCGAATTTAACACTTCCCCCTCCCCTTGCAGATAACACAGCCATCAAGGTCTCTTGCAACGCACGGCCTTGCCTTACTACAGACAATCCATTTACAACAATATGTAAACTCATAAATTTTGGCGCATTTGTAATATTTACTTATTTTTTAACAATGTTTATAAAACTTCAGCTTTAACGTGGACATGTAGGGAACCATGTAGGAAACCAATAAAAAGGAGTGACAAAAAAAGACTTGTTCAAGCACGTGCTTGGGGAACCAATTACCAACGTTGTGTTGAGGAGTTTCTAAATTACAGAGTGTTACATGGAGGGGCTGGCTACAGTTTGAAGCCGGAGTGTATGCTGACCACACCAAAGGTTAAATTCTCATAGCTGGCATGCACAAAGCCCGCCTGCTCGATCATGCTCTTGAACTGATCCTGTCGTGGAAAGCGACGTATGCTCTCCACAAGATATTGATAGGCCTGCCATTGTCCAGCAAGCAGCTGACCCATGGGTGGTATAACCTGGAAGGAGTATTGATCGTATAGCCATTGCATTGCCTCGTTGTTTAAATGACTGAACTCTAGGCACATGAAACGTCCGCCCGGCTGCAGTACACGATACGCCTCGCTGAGCACCTAACACATATGAATAAAAGACTAGCTTGTTTGACTTTGATGGTGATTGGGACATGAACTCACCTTGTCCACGTGCGTGCAGTTGCGTATGCCAAAGGCAATGGTGTAGGCAGTGAAGCTATCGTTATTGAATGGCAGCTTCTCGGCATCGGCACACTGCCAGTCAATGCTGGCATTGGGCAACTTATCGATGGTCAAGCCCAGTTGACGGGCGCGCTCCTCGCCGACATTTAACATGTGTTGATTGATATCCGAGACAGTTACATGGCTAATGCGTTGTTGTGGATTTGGTTGTTTGGCTAGATATTTAAGGTAGCGAAAACTAATGTCACCGGTGCCGCCAGCCATGTCCAGCAAACGCATGCCATGTGTCGGTCCCAAGCGCTCTATGAATATATCTTTCCATACGCGATGAATTCCCATTGACATCGCATCGTTCATCAGATCGTAGGACTTGGCCACCTGCTCAAACACCTCGTGTACTGTTGACAATAAGACATTTATATAATTTCTTGATTGACTTTATCTTAATTTTCACCTTTGTGCTCCTTTTCGCTTTCCTTAACCGTTTGATAGCCAAAATGTGTTGTTTGTTCTGTGCCGCCAGCGGCTGTCGCTTGATTTGATGCCGCTGTCGTCATAGTCGCTGTACGCTTTAGCATTAGCCTTGCCAGGCTTGACAGTTTGCGTGTGTTTTGCATTGCTTTTTATACAGCTTACAGCTAATTTAGCAAAATGTCTATTGAAAACCTTTATTATGAAATAACAAATTAAGCAGTGGCGGCAGCTATCAGCTGTTCGGCCATCTTATCCGGTGAATAGTCTGACAATCGATATTTGCTAAAAATGTATCGATATAACAAATAGAACGCGGCAATTAAAATTAAAAAAAAAATTACAACTAATAACGAAATAAATGTAACATACAGTAAAAAAAATTATAATGTGGTATTCTTCGGCAAAAAAAAAAATGAAAAAAAAAGACAACAAATTGATAAGCATAATCGACCTATATTAAAAACATTTTTTGCTGTGGTATTTAAGGCTGTTGTTGTAATTATTAAGTTAAATTTCACCGCAAGAACTTACCGTGCTTAATGTATATCAATATCAAGTACCTGGAAAGAACCCATTCTCTCATGTATCTCAAAAGCAAAGAATACACCAAGAAGATAGCACACAATGCGTGATAGCCATAAGCTGATATCATAAAGTGCGTCAGGATCATCTTCATATAAATAAATATGGCAGCAACAGAAAAGTGGGAAAGTCACGGCCAAGAGGCAAAAGAAGAAAATCACACGGTTATACATTTTGATTTTTAACATATATTCCAGCAAAAAAAAATTTTTTTGAATTATTAAAGTTCTGTTTTGCCTACTTTCAATGTTCTAAAACTTCAATGAGATTTTCAGTTTAACAGAGTTAAATTCCATGGCTAGTCGATTATATACAATGTTAAGTAACGCAGTATTTTTGCCACACAGTTGAGGTGGTATTTGACTGCTGCTTAGCTACGGTCACACTGCTGCATATTGCGCTCAGTTTGTTGCTGGGTAGTGAGTCGTGTGCTTTGGTTGTGCGCCGTCTGCTAATTTGTATTATTTGCTCTTTCGCTTGAAACATCGCGCGCCGGCTGTTTAAATAATTTAAATTTAACTAAACGTGCATTTGGTTTACTCATTTCCCATGCTCAGCTTGTTTTTTTTCATGTTTTATGTGTGAAAGTGTTGCAAATGTATTAAGCCCCAAATGCAATGTGCACCTGTCTGCGCAGTCAGTCAAGCCTGAAAAGCCAAAGCCACAAAAGTGTAAAGTGCACTCGCCAGCAACGCTAGCAAAGCTGTTGGAAAAGAATACATAAGCCAAAACAAATACGAAACAAAACAACGACAACAACAACAACAACTTTGTACAACAATAATAAGAAGACAGACAAATTCGCAACTTGAGAATTTCGCGCGTCGCTCGCTGCGCTCCAATTGCAGAAGCGCGTTTATTGTTATTGTTGTTTTTGTTTTTTTTTATTTTATTTTATTTGCTGCGGCTGCTGGTTCTTCTGCTTCTTCTGCTGCTAAGTAACCCACACAAATGAGGTAAGTAACAAAATAATAGCAAAATAAATCCAAAGCAGTTAAAGTACTCCACGCACACACACATACCACACTCACATACCAATACTGCCAGGAATTGCTGTAAAGTTCTCCTTAAGCTATTTTACAACACTTGTAATATGCAGCTTTTGTTGTTGTTTTGCGTTTTTTTTTTTGTTTCTTTTTTTGTTTATCTGTGCTTCTTCTTTTGTCTTTGCTGCTATTGTTGTTGCCTGACAGCCCGCACACCGTTTAAGCCGACTAACGGTAAACGCACACACACACGCACACAAAATGCGTTAATTGCGTGCGGCCTTCAATTATAAATTTTTGTCATTGTCATCTTTAATAATGATTTGCTCCAAATACTTTGAGAATAAATAGAAAAACGTTTGCGATCGCTAGAAAGTTCTGTCACTCAAGCCACGCCCACTTTCTCGCCTCTAACCGTTATGATAGCTGATTTTAATTGATTATGATACTGATTGTGATTGACTGATTGTCTGATTGAGTGATTGTGTGTTTGATTGATTGAGTGACTGACTGATCATTGACTAAACGCCTTGCAGCTGTTTGGCTTATGCAATTCCTGCAATTTGGACATATTGAAGTTGCACACACACACACACACACACACAGAGAGAGAGAGATAGAGCGACTGTAAGCTTAGCCTGCGGTGTGCAGCAAAGCAAAAGACTTTCGAATAACGTTTGGCGACTTGTGGGCCAATCGGTTAATTGCATTTCCTGACCAGCTTGTCATCATCATCATCATCATCATACAGCAACAACATCATTATGATTATGCATTACGATCTGTCGTTTAATTGTGTTTTAATTACCAATTGGAGATGACAGTTACGATTTGTACACCAAGCTGGTCACACTGCACACAAAATGCAAATAATTGCGAATTGCAAAACAGAAATAACAACAACAACAACAACAACAAAATGCCAATTCATGCCGCAGCGTATCTCATAGATACACAAGAAAAATAAAATTTGGAAAAAAAAATTGAAATTATAAAAAATGTTGTTGCAGTTACCGTTGCCGTTGCCGCGGCCGCTGCCGCGTTGCAGTTGCAGGCGGCCCCATAAAAAGGCTCCTTTTGTAATTCAAAACTGCCGGCAAAACGGCAACCAGTTAACTTGGCTGGCCGCCCAACGGCCCAATACCCAATACCAACAATCCCCAGTTGCCCAGCCAGTTGGCCGCCTCAGACGGCATTTTTGTTAGCAACACGGACGCACGGACAATTGGACGACGACTGGTTGCAACGCGGCTTGCAACGGATTGGCATTTGTAGGATAAGCAGCAGCAGCGGCCGCAGCAGCCGAGCGAGTTTATATTTCTATTTCTATTGCTATTTGTACAACAAAAGTTGCCGACAAAAAAATAGAAATACTAATTTCAGCTATTTTCGCCGCTGTTGCACGGCTGGCTTAGCCAGGTGCATGCCACAAATGTGCGCGAGAACTTTGCAGAAAGCAAGAAGACGAGTGAGAAATAGAACATTAGTTGAGTTATTAAATATCATTTCATATGAATCTCACTTTAAATTCGAATGCAATTTGTGGCACGCCATTTGTGGCATAATCTCGCTAACATTTGTCAAGGCTTTAAAAGCTGTTAATATGCTTCGCATGCTGTTCCTTACAAGCAGTTGCTTCTTTCGCTTTACAGTTGTTTATCTTAATTTAAGACTTCTGGCATAGTTTATTGAAGTAACTGTCTTTGGTTAACAGTTCACTTGTTAAGCTTAACAGCTGTTAATATCACACTAACATCTGCATAGGCTTAGCAGTTTGATATGCTAATGGCGTTCTTTCACTTAACAGTTGTTTATCTTAATTTTAGACTTCTAGCATAGTTTATTGAAGTAACAGGCTTTCTTAACAGTTGGCTTGTTAAGCTTAACAGCATTTAATATCAAATCTAACATCTGCATAGGCTTAACAGTTTGATATGCTAATGGCGTTCTTTCACTTAACAGTTGTTTATCTTAATTTTAGACTTCTAGCATAGTTTATTGAAGTAACTGGCTTTGGTTAACAGTTGACTTGTTAAGCTTAACAGCTGTTAATATCACACTAACATCTGTTAATGACGTTCTTTTGCTTAACATATGTTTATGTTAGTTGTCAACTTTTACGTACAGTTCTGTCAATGTTATTCTCTGTTTTCTGTTAACTTTTCAATAAGCTTATGAGCTGCTAATGTTAATGGCTTGCTGCAGATGGAATGAGTTTCTTAATAGGAGTTACCTGTTCACAGTTTACATTTCAGTTGTTGGTAAACAGTTGCGCTGTTACAATCTCTGTTAACAGTCTCTCGACGCTCCTTCGCTCCTTCTTGATATTATAAATAAAAATAAATGTTGTGCTTTCATTAACATATTGTTCTGTAAGACTAATAGCTGCTAAGAATAGTAGTTCTTCAATTTAAAGTTAAGACAGCCCTAACAGCTATTAGTAACAGAGAAATACAAATACTGTCCATAAATGTTAACTTAACACTTGCTAATAATTCAATTGTCTGTTACTAACAGTTGATCAAAACTAACAGCTGTTAATGGCAAAGAACTCTTTCTATTCCAACTTTCTATTATCCAACTTTAAAGCTTATATAACATTCGCTTGGTTTGACTGAGGTTAATGCACTGCAACACTCTGGATTCACAATGTTAATGTATTAACTCGATCGCTATCGATTATTACGGCCAAGTTAAGCAACAAGTCAAATCACATTGCATGCTCGTATCATATATCAAAATTCAATTTGACGCTGTCTCTGTTGTTTTTGTTTGCCGTCGTTCAAGTTTTTGCGTTTGCCTAATAACTCATTTGTGCCAAGACAACTAAAAGTTGACCCCAATTATTAATTAAAGTGCTAACTAAACTGATTTATAGCTGGAAGAAGCATGCAAGTAGTAAAATGTCGACTGTGTAATGAGACAAAGTTGTTGCCGTAAAGTTTTTACTGTTATTTTAAATAAATTTCAAAATTTATTTATTGATTTCCATTCAATTTCGATAAAATTTTTTATGTTTTACTAATTTTGCTTTCAATTTTACTTAACTCTTCAGAGAAGTTTAAAAGTTTCCATTTCTAAATTCAACTTAAAATTAAACTTAAATCAATATTGTTCTTTTAAGATGCTTCTTTTTGGGCTGAGTTTCTCTTCTTCTGTTTCTTCTCCATTAATAAACTCATTTCACAAAAATATTAATTAAGTCAAACTTCAATAAATATTCCAACTTATTTCTTTTATAATCTTAACTTCATTTTGCTCTACAACTATTGTTCAGTTATTCAGTTTATTTCAAGTTTTTAGAGTTTATTTAAACTGAAATCGAACTTAAACTGAATTTGTAACTTTCTGCACTTTTAAACTCAACTTTAGTCTATTGTTTTTTTAAGTAATCTTATTTTTAGTCATTTTCCTTTTACTCAACTTAACTTTCTGTACGTTTAAACTTAACTTTAGTCTATTGTTTTTTTAAATAATCTTATTTTTAGTCATTTTCCTTTTAAACTCAACTTTAGTCTATTGCTAATTTATTTAATCTTATTTCTAGTCACTTTCTTATTCCCTTTAAACTCCACTTTAGTCTCTTGTTGTTAGTTGTAATCCGTAATCTGTTTCAACTCAAAAGTTGATCTTAAGTTTAGCTCAAGTTTACTTTATTCGCTTACAAAGTGTCCAGTTGAATGTTGCACTTAAGTAAAACTTCACCTACCAAGTTTCTATCAGAATTTCGCTCAGTGTATTACTTAGTCATCGCAACGAGTTCTAACCTGTTTTACTTTTGATTTTAAGTGCGAGGGAAGTAAGTTGCCGCTGCAATTGGTCCAAAGCACAAGAACTGCCAGGAGGAAGAGAAGAGGAGGCGGGGTGGAGTGAGAAAGATGGGGCCGGGTAGGTGAGATTGTTGCCACAAGTTGCAAGCAACTTTCGCTGGCGAGGCGAGGCGAGAAGAGAAGATCTGCAGCTGTCTTATCAGACGCGCCACGCCCAGTCAATCCAGTTTTTGGGGGCAGACAGTTTGGAAGTTGCGCGTTGCGCGTTGCGCGTTGCAAGTTGTCAGTTGGTTGACTGCCAGATTTTATTATTTTTTTTTTTTGCATTTGCCTTGCAGCAGCTGCAGCCCGCCAGCTGTGGCAGCAACAACAACAACAGCAGCCATCCTTTTGCGTTTGGGGCAGTGGCAGTGGCAGCTGTGCGCGTGGGCAAAACGAAAGACTTGGGCAACAAACTTGCCACAGCCGCGGCACTTCAATTAAAACAACAACGCGCAACAACGACAACAACAACAACAAAAGTAACAACAGTAACAATAACGACAACAGACATCAATTTATGCATAAACAATTCAATTTTTGCCGCCGTTCGTCGGTCATTTACCCTGGCAATCGCATTAGGGCGCAACAATGACAGCAACAACAATAACAACAACAACAGCAACTATAACAATAGCAACACTATCAACAACAACAACAACTTCAAACGTACTTGAAACAAAGTTTCATGTCACGCCTCAAATAAAAACAACAACATTGCATCGAACGTTTCACACGCTGCTTGCCGCCTGCTGCAAGTGGGAGGCTGCTGCGGCAGCTGCAACTGCAACTGCCACTGCTGTTGCTGCCTCTGTCGCTGTCTCAGCTGCAGGTGTGTGGGAATCTTTACAAATAGCAAAAGTTCAATAGCATCGCATCACAGCAGCAGCAGCTGCAACTTGCCACTTGCCACTTGCTGTTGCATGCACTTAAAAAAACCTTTCTCCATTGCCAAAACTGTTCAAATATTCTTCCTCTTTCTCTTTGATTAACTCACTTCAATTAAATTTCCGTTGCGGAAACAAAATTTCGTTTCAAACATGAAAAATTTGACTTCAAATTTAATAATTATTAACAATTAGTTAAATAATTAAAAGGAATAATATAAATGCTAAGAACTTACATAAATATTTGAAAAAGAGTTTGAATTATTTTGATATAAATAAATAAATATATATATAAGCTTAAGCTAATTCATAGACAATTTAATATTATAATAATAAATTTAAATATATAATATATAAATAAATTTAGATCAATTAATTACATAATTTATATTTAAATTAAAGCCGGAATTTATGAAAATATTTGATTATTTTTGATAACCGATTCAACAGTTTTGCTGTATTCGAATTTAATTTTAATTTTTTATTGATATTTAATAATATTGAAAGTGATATTTATTAATATTTATAATATGCAATGCAACTTAAATAAACAAACAAACTTAAATCATATTTTTGGACTGAATATCTTAATATATTTTCAAACTTTTTATAACCTTTTTGTAAACGATTAACCGATTTAAGCTCTAATAAATAATTTATAAATATTCGAATATTTTAATAATAAATACACATTTAAATCAAATAATCATTATTTCAATCAAATTAAAGCTTTAATTTGTCGCAATATTCTAAATCTTTTAATAACCGTTTTTAAACCGATTCAACAGTTTCTGAATACAAATTAAATTGTAATTTATTATTGATATTTAATTGAACTCATTACAAAATACAATTTAAATAAAATAATTCTTTGATTAAATTATAGTTTTGTACTTCAAATTTTAGTAAATTACTTAACAGATTGCTATAACCGATTCAATACTATTTAGACGCTAATCAATTCAAATTGATATTCTAGTATTTTAGTTTTAAATGATAATTGAAAAATAAGAATTATATAAAATTGAAATAAATTAATCAAACAAATTTAATTTATAATTTAAGAGAATATTCTAATAACTCTTTAAACCGATTCAACAATTTCTGTTTACTAATTAAATTGTTGTTTGTTATTGATATTTATTATATTATAATATTTATAATATGCAATTTACATAAAATAATCAAACAAACTTCAATAATATTATGGACTTAATATCTTCGTAAATTACATAATTTTTTTTAAAACCAATCTAATATTATCCGACTAGTAATCAATTCATATTGATATTCGAAAACAAAATTGAGAAAATTATAACAATTATTATTGTAATAAATATAAATTAAAGTCAAATAATCAAACACATTAAAATCTTATGACAGCCTTAATTAATGCAAATATTTCAACACTTTTTTAAACCGTTTTTTAACCGATTCAATATTATTTAAATACATTAAATTAAATACTTTAATGCTAAGTAAAAATAGTTAAAAATAATAATTATAAATATAAATTGAACTGCAATTAGCAAATATATTCATAATGTTTATTGATGTATAAGCCTTAATTTCTTACTAAATATTTCATAGTTTTTGTTAACCGTTTGAAGCCCGATTCAATGCATTCTATGCACTAATTAGTGTGTGTTTCAGCTGCTCCATAAAATATATTAAAAAATAATGCTACACTTAATATAAATATATAATAATAATAAGAAGTTGTTAATAAATTCAATTGAGAATTTTGCATTAAATATCAAAGTTCTTTTTGCATCTTTTGCATTGCAAATATAATTTAATATAATAATATAATAGTATAATAATAATAATATATTTATTATCACTGAAAGAATTAAGAATAATAGTTTATTTGCAAGTGTTAGAAATGCCAGTTGCCTTCTAGCGAAGCTTGACTGTACTGTGAGTGTATATTTCCTTAAGGTACAGTGTTGATTGCTTAGTCTTTGTTTGATATGCAAACTTGATGCCAATTTGGTTGAGTGTATTTGCTATCTGCCACATTGTGTGGGAGGGAAGACACACACACACACACACACACACACCTATCTCTCTTCAACTGCCCCACCCCCTCTCCAGCACCTACCTTGTGTGCATTCTTCACCTGCCGCTCTGTCTATTTGCTTGTAATTTAGCTGACGCAATGGCAAAAGGCAATCAGTCAGCGATCATCGCAGACAGACAGACAAACAGACAGACGATGAGCTCTGAGCTGTAGATGAAGATGAAGCTGGCGACGTTTGTAGCTCAACTGCACGCAAATTCCCCGCTTCTGTCGGCCCCGTTCCACCCCCTCAGCGTTCGAATAACTGAATGTTTGGAAGTGCCACTGCTTTGGCATGATTGTCGTATGATTTGAAGCGCAAAATTGTTGTTGGCTGCTGTCGTTTCACTTTGAGTGTTGCCTGTGCTGTTTGTGCTGCTTGTGTTGCTTGTGTTGCTTGTGTTGCTGCCCCATTGCCACATATGAGAGGCAGGCATTTAAACTGCTGATGCTGGCGCAAATGGCCAATTTGCTCTCGCTTTTCTTATTTCATTATTTCCTTTTCTTTTTGTTTTGTTGCAATTGTTGTTGTTGTTGTTGTTGTTGTTGGGTGCAAGCCCAACGCGTTGCATAAGCCATAAGTTAAGCTAATTGGTTGAAGGTGAAAGCAGGCATAACAACGTCAAACAAAATGTGGCACACAGGCGCACAGGACGCTCCCAGGCAATGTTCTGCAATTAAAATGAGGCGCATGAGGCACATGAGGCACATGCAACATGGAGCGAACGATGCTCATCGGGTTTATCGAGTAAAAGTGCAGACAGCTTTCTCTTGCGGCCAGACAAGGAGCAGCCTGTCGAATAGTGGCGACGGTGGCAATCGTTGTCGTTTCCTTGCTGCCACAGAGTCAAAGCCAAAGGCAAAGCGATGTCAAATGTAGCGTCTGCATTTGCCACAGTCAACCACGATTATGTTGCATCCTCCTCGTGTACAATCTGTCTGTTTGTTGTGTCTGTTGTGTCTGTTTATTTGCTTGGCTTGTGGCATAACCCACGTTGACATTGCCGATAAAGTCTCCCAAAATAAGTTTCACCAGAAAAATGCTACATGCTCTGTGTGGCAAGGGGGCAGCCCAACCGCAATGGCAATGCTAGGTTGTGAAGAGGGGTAGAGGGGAAAGGGGGTGTCTTTAAATTCGACAATTTGTCACGTTGTTGGCCAGTCGTGCGTTTATTTGTTTGCCTGATTGGACAAATGTGCCGCAGCAGCGGAAGTAAAAGCGTCGCTTGCCACAGCCTGCAGGTGCGCGCATCCCAGTTGCAATAACACACTCACACACAGACACACACGTGTGTGGTGGCAATTCGACAATTGTCGTATTTTTGCAAGAAAAATTTCTCTTTTATTTATGGCAATTTCTTTAGTCTCTCACGACACGAAATCAAATATTAAAATTACGCTCATTGAATGAATAAAATGAAAGAAAGAGAAAAACAATACTATATCTATACAAAATATTTCAATTGTTGTCACTGTCACACACACACACACACACACACACATACATATATTTGTGTAGCTGTGGCAATTAAAAAATGCCCTCGCCGCTTGTTACAGCTCATAATTAAAAATAATCAACAAGTCGTCATCAGTTTGTTGGATTTTCATTTGCGAATCAAATGACTTAGGCAACGAACTTGACTAACACTTGCCGCATCTGGAATGGAGTGGCAGTTGCAAGAACCCTCTTTGTACCATTAAGCATGCAAACGCTGCACGCTCATTGTTTTGCTGAATTGTCTGGTTAATGAGCTGTGATTATACTTGAAATTTGTCATTCTTTCCACTTTGCCACAGTTTGTGGCAACAAGTTTTTATTTTTACTTACACTTGCTCATATGTGCTCTGTTCACATCGAGAATTCGTCCACGGCTCACGGTGTGGTGAGCTTGTGTTGCCCATACTTGTACTTGCCACATTTGTGGCAACAAGTTTTATTCACTTACTGCTGCTTTAAGTTGTAGATGAGCTGTGATTATGCCTGAAAATTTGTTATTTACATTTTTTTTTGTATATGTTGCATGTTGTTGCATTTGCCACATTTTGTGGCAACAAGTTGTACTTACTCAGACTTTAGATGCGCTGTATTTATACCACAAATTTGTCTTGCATTTATTTGCTGCTTGCACTTGCCACATTTTGTGGCAACTAGATTTAGTCGCTTGCCACATATTGTGGCATGTCAACTCAGTCACCTTTTGTGCTTGTATATCATGTAAATCAACAATAGTTGCATTTCACATGAATTAATAAGTTAATTGTGCAACTGTTAATATTCGTGCTTTTACTAACATTAACATACATGCTATGTTAACGAGATGTTAATGGTGTACATGCTGTTAAACTTTAATTATATCGTTAGTAACTTTTTATTTAAGCACTGTGTTACTTAAAGCTTTACAAATTTCAATATAATATGTTTGAACTGTTATGCTACTGTTAAATAACATTACTGTGCGCTGTTGAGCAGCTATTGAGCCTAGCTTGTTAACAGTAATGTGAGCTTCAGCTAATTATCATATGTTACTTAAAGCTTTACAAGTTTCTATATGTTATGCTACTGTTTAATAACATTACTGAGCTCTGTTAAGCAACTGTTAAGTCTAGTTTGTTAACAGAAATGTGAGCTTGCCCCAGCTTACTTATTTTATGTTACTTAAAGCTTTACAAGTGTATATATTATATGGTTTAACTGTTATGTAACATTACTATGCGCTGTTAAGTAGCTGTTGAGTCTAGTTTGTTAACTTCAGCTTACTTATCATACGTTACTTAAAGCTTTATAAGTTTCTATATAAAATAATTTCTTTGTTATGTTAATATTATGTAACATTACTGTGCTCTGTTAAGCAGCTGTTGAGTCTAGTTTGTTAACAGCAATGTGAGCTTACCTTAGCCCAATTTCGATTTAAAGTGAAATTTCAAAAGTAAGTTTAACAATTCTTTTGATGCGTCTCAAATATTTGAATTTGACACTAAAATCCAAGTGCTTAAAGCGCATGTCACGCACAGCAACAGCAACAACAACAACTATAACAACAACAACAAATATAACAACAACAATTGAGAACTAGTTAAGTGCTACGTGAGGGAAGAAAACTGACGATTGAAATGTGGATGTGGAATGCCTTTGGGTTGGGCTCTTGGACTTGTAACGAAGCTCGTTATTGTTTTATGAGGATGCTGGTCAAATGTGTAGAGTCTGTAACAGCAACAACAACAACATTAACAACATCGAGCAGCAACAACAGCAATAATAAGAAGAAGCATACACATATTATTATGATACACAGAGAAAGTCACGATTAAAAAGCAAGCGGCAAAAAATAATTACAACCGCGTTTTTTTTTTAAGAGCAACAAGCGAACATGAGTTAAGAAACAACAACAGCAACTACAAGCAACAGAGGGAGAGCAAGAAGAAGAAGAACAACTGACAGCAGAACAACGAAAACACGCAACGCTAAAAATTACTTGTAATAAAATTTGTTTGTTTTTTTATATATTATTTTCTACTGTTTTTCAACAATTTCTTTTGGTAAAAAAACTAAGAAGAAGAAAAACCAGAAGCTGAAGAAGCGCATTAACGACTTCTATGGAAATTTGGACTTTAATTTATATAAATTAAAATCATCCGCCGTGACAGCAGCTGTGGTCAAGGCAACAGCAACAAGCGACAATGAAAGCGCAATTGAAAAGCTGAGCAAAACAATTGCAAATGTCAACAGCGAGTGGCGAGCGAGGAGCGACGAGTAACGAGTAGGCGTGACCGGAAGTTGCAAGTGATTAGAACTAATTGCCGAGTAAAAGTTGAAGCTAGTTGGGGTCAGCAGTTGGCAGGTGAAAGGCCAAAAAGAGCCAACTGTTTCCCCTCTTGTAAGCTTGCTTCTGCAAGTGCTCCCCTCTCAACTACCCTCCTCTCGCTACTCTTCTTGCATTGCTCTCGTTATTGTAAGTGCCAAATAATTTGTAGCATCTCTGATTACCGATTATCATCAGCAATGATTAGCCTGAAGCTCATGAATCTCTTTTGGAATGATCTCAAATGCAATAATGCTATGAATGGACAACGGACGCGTCAAGCTATCAAAGATGCCGACAACAACAACGACAACCACAATAACAACAATCAACAACGACAACGACAACCACAATAAAAGCAACGGAAGCGAATGACGGTTCATGAATGACGGATCAACGACGGATGCCAAAGATGATGATGATGATGATGATGAAAGGCAAGTCTGGATTGTCTGGATTGTGTGGAATGTCAGGCAATCAGCTTGATGGCTGTCATGTGAAGAGTTTATCTATTGTTATCGCCATCGATATGTTATCGACTGTCAATAGCTCAATGCAACATACGCGCTGAAAGTGAACACTGAGCGATGATTGATTGCAACATTTGAAATATAACATAGAAAACTTATTAGACTGCAACTAAATCATGCATGTGATTAAAGTGCTTTTACTTTAATAACAGTTGCTTAACAGCATTGCAAATATGTTAAGAAGTCTGTAAATTTTCCTAAGCCATGCTGAACATATCAAAAGAGATTCGAATGCTTAAGTTAATAATAACGAAGAAAAACTGTTAGCATTACTTGCTTAACAGTTGCTTTACATTCCTTAGAAATGATAAAAAGAGTGAGCACTGTTAATAACATTTCGCCTAACATAGAATAGAATAGTATTTGGCTTGCTAAACCTAACAGTTAGCAATGTTATGAATTCATTGTTAACAGTTGCTTAACATTGCTTGCACCCTCTATTAACAGTTGCTTAACAAGATAACATAGAAAACTTAACAGTTATGAATGTTATGAAAATTCGAATGAAAGCACGTCCTTAGATATAAAACTCTTAACAGCTGCTTAACATTGCTTAGAAATGTTAACATGAGTTAACAGTATTTCAAGAGGAACTTTAAGAAAAGCTCGCCATAAACGTAATCCAACTACTGTAGATCGCTTGACATTTTCTCTATGTAAAATTTAGCCAACATTTTAATGTTTTGGATGTCTTGTAATGCTCTCGAACAATTCGCAAATAGCGCTTTATTTGCATATTGCGGAGTATTAAATGCCTCCTCAGCTTTAATGCTGGTGTAATGCAACATTTTCAAACAATTTTCCGCCAGATATTTATCATCATTTAGTGGCGCCACACCCCCTGACCCTCTTAGCGCCCTTCAATTTTTTATAGCTAAAGTCTTTCGTTGGCTTTTCATTTTTATTGTTGTCGTTGTTGTTGTTGTTGCTTACGTTTATTTTTTTTTCTCTTTGAAGTTGCAAGTTATGTTTCGGGTCGTAAGTGGCATGAACTTTTCGCCCGGCTTCCATTTTGGCATTATGCAAGATTGAACGCAGAATGATTTATTGAGCTACATAAGCCAGTTAATAAATACGTTGTAAATCATAATGCTGCATTGTGATAGATAGATTGAAGGGTATCTGAATCTGGAATGTGAGTGGAATTATGATTGGAATTGAGGGCTGAATTGGATTGGAAATTGCAAATTAATCATATTCAAATCCAAAAAGAAATGTAAGATGGTAATTGCTATTGATTGGAATATGATAGGGATATAATTGGAAATAAGACTGGAAATTTGAATAGTAAATGTTGCGAAATACGACTGGAATATGAAGGGAATATAATTGCAACTATGATGGGAAATTTATTTCTAGCTTTAACAGTATTTCTTGGAAGTTGATAAAATTTACTGCAATACAATACATTGTAATACACCTGGAAATTTGGCTGGATGTGATTGGATATGTGACTGTGAATACGACTACAATATGATTGCAAATATAACGGGAATATAATTGGAAATTTGTTAAGATAAATTTCGGGAATATGACTGCAAATCAGATTGGAAACCATTACTGGAATATATCTGGAAATAAGCTTAAGAGCGCCACTAGAATATGTCTGGAATTGTAACAGGAATATGACTAAATAGCTAACTGGAAACATAGCTGGAATAGAACTGGAATACGGTTGGAAATATTTTATTGGAATACACCTGCATATATGGCTGTCTGTGACTAGAAATTACTTCTAGAATATGTATGCAAACATGACGGAATAAAGTTGGAAATAAGTGCAAATTTGATAAGATAAATTACTGGAATATGACTGGAAATCAGATTGGAAATAATTAATAACAATTTCATGTCTGGAAATTTTGTTTGAGAACGTAGCTAGAATATGTATGGAATTGTGCCAGGAATTTGACTTTATATCTAAGTGGAAACATGTCTAAAATATAACTGGAATATGGTTGGAATATTATTGGAATACAACTGAAAATGTGATGTGATTGGAAATTTGAACGTAAATACATCTAGAGTATGATGGGAATACAATTGGAAATAAGTGCAAATTATGATAACATAAATTACTGGAATATAAGTGGAAATTCGATTGGAAACAATGACAATTACTAGCAATTATATGCCTGGAAATTTTATTTAAGAACATTATCAGAATATGTATGGCATTGTGCAAGGAATAAAACTAAATATCTAAGTGGAAACATGTCTAAAATATAACTGGAACTTGGTTGGAATATCAGTGGAATACAACTGAAAATATGGCTAGATGTGATTGGAAATAATGAGTGTAAATACGTCTAGAATATGATAGCAATATAATTGGAAATAAGTGCATATTATGATAACATAAATTACTGGAATATGAGGGGAAATTACATAGGAAACAACTACTGGAATTTGTACTGGAAATTTGTTTAAAAAAGCAATTAAAAGATGTATTGAATTACGACGAAAATACGACTAATTAGCTAACTGGAAACGTAGCTAGCATATAACTGGAAGTTGATTGCATACTTCATGGGAATACAACTGGAAACACGACTGGAATGATGTACCAAAAGATTAGAGATTGCAAATTAAAAGAAAAAATCCAAAAAAACTAAAAATAAAAAACCAAAAACCATAAAAAAAGAAGGAAAGAGAAAAATAAACGTTAAATTATATTGCGCATAATTTCAATAATAAATTTCTATAATTTTCAATCTTGTTTGGTTGTCGGTTGCCGGTGGATGTTGTTGTTGGTTGTCGGTAGTTGTTGTCGTTGTGGTTGCTCGTTTGTAGTAGTTGTTGCTGTTGTTGTTGTTGTTGTTTCTCGATTTTAGCTGCAAGTGAAGCGTAGAATTACGTGAAAGAAAAGTGAAATTATGCAGCGAATGCGAAACGCAGCAACAAGTTGTTGTTACAGTTGTTGTTGTTATGCTGGTTGCTGTCGATGTTGTTATTGTTGTTATGATGGTGGTTGTTGTTGTTATTGTTGTTGTTGTTGTTGTTGCTCGTGTGATGCGTGAAAGCAGCCAAAACGATGAAACGTCGCCTCATTCAATGCGTGCGACCCAATTTCGAAATCGAATTGCAAGTTCAAGTTGTATTTGTATACCCTTTAATCTGTGAAGCGTTTTGAGGGTATGTCTAATTGTCCAATCAACAGACTTGTCGTGTCATGCAATCAACAAGTCTTATTATAGATTAAAATTACATAAATGCTTAACTAACTCCTAATGTTGCACTGACCTTCCTTCTACTAAGACATGAGTGTGATAATGGAGGTATACACATTATTGAACTGCTAACCTCGAGCTATTAGTTGTCATCTTGATAATGATGATGATGATGATGATGATAAATTGATATAACTTATGCAAGATGTAAGTGTAACACTTAAGCTATCTATTGAAAACTTAGAGCAGCTGTAGGAGCAGTCTGAATATTAGTTTTTTGAAGTAATTTCTTATCCATTTCTAAGATTGAATGAGTCTAACTTTTTAACTTCTACTCTCAAACTACTGTCTGCATAACTCTTCACTCTCCTGCCTAGTAAACTCACAAATATATCATACACCCAACTAAAAGTCTCACTACAACATTTCTATTGTTCTTTGTTTGCTTCTTTCAATTTTCTTGGACTCGCACATCAACATTTCTTTCCCAGACGACCAATGTATCTTTATCTTAGAGCGTGACATTGTGAAATGCAATTACTAAAAATAGCAAAAGCAAAAACTTTGAAGAAATATAATGTCACGCTAAGTAAGAGGGTCTATTTGCTTTATCGCCGTTACTTAAATTGCTCCAATATTTGTATAACTCTCTGCGTGAGAATGTGAGAAACAAACAAGACGACAAAGTTGCGGACTTCTTAGTATTGTATTTCTAAATAGAAGTACGAGTTCATTTGAAAGTTAAGGTCTGAAGCGTATTTGAGCTCTAAATAATTGACTACGATAGAAAAAGAGACCAAAGAATAATATGTAGGGTATCTAAAGCTGCAGTTAAAACAACTATTCTTAGACTGAAAAGAAGCACGTTGCGTGTCTACATTTTTGACGAAGACATTGAAGTAGTTTGTTATATAGGGTATCTGTGATATTAGTTCGTTTAGTTAAGCCAAGTTAAAGTACAAATTATGCCATACAATTTTTGTGAATATAGAATTTAATAGGGTATTCAATGTGGGTATGCAATTAAGCTATATTATTGGCTGTAATGAGAAGTAGGGTATCTTAAGTATTGCTAACATTCTACTATTATAAATAGAATATATCAAAGTCCGTTTAAATTATAAATTAAGTAAAGTTTTGAAGAAGCTTAGAAGTCTCAGATAAAATTTTTAGGGTATCAAAATTCATTGATCAGTCCATAAAATCTCACAGTAAAACGTAGTGCACTCGCTAAAACGCATTATACGTATTTAAAAAGTAGGGTATTCAATGTTAAGTTGATGCTATACATATATACGACATATCAGTAAATAGATAGGGTATCTAATGTAGCGATTCAGCCACAAAATTTTAATGAGCAGGGTAGCTTAACTTTCCATAGAACGTTAACAACTTTTCATTAAAAGTAGGGTATCTAAATGGTTTCGGCTCAGCGTAATTAGTAGGGTATCTAAAGTGCCAGTCAAGCCATAAAATATTACTCTGAAAAGCAGGGTATCTTAAACCGAAAAATCTTTATCTCAAATACAGGGTATCTATAGTTTTAGTCATGTAAAACACTTTACTATCCTCTGCACTGAACTTTTCTTTTGCTGTTTTCGTTAAATGGAAGGAAGCGTTTACTAAAGTACAGGGTATCTATAGTTTCAAGCATGTTACAACACTTTACTTTCATAGAATGCAGGGTATCTATAGTTTCAATCAAGTTAAAGCACTTTATTTTCTGCCACAAATCTGCGAAAAGTCTTTATCTAAATTACAGGGTATCTATAGTTTCAAGCATGTTACAACACATTACTTTCATGAAATGCCGGGTATCTATAGTTTCAGTCAAGTTAAAGCACTTTATTTTCTGCCACAAATCTGCGAAAAGTCTTTACCTAAATTACAGGGTATCTATAGTTTCAAGCATGTTACAACACTTTACTTTCTTTAAATGCAGGGTATCTATAGTTAAAGCACTTTATTTTCTGCCACAAATCTGCGAAAAGTCTTTACCTAAATTACAGGGTATCTATAGTTTCAAGCATGTTACAACACTTTACTTTCATTGAATGCAGGGTATCTATAGTTTCAATCAAGTTAATGCACTTTATTTTCTGCCACAATTCTTCGAAAAGTCTTTATCTAAATTACAGGGTATCTATTGCTTCAGTCCAGTTAAAGCACTTAACTTTCTTCCGCAATTCTTCAGCTTCTGTTTCTGTTTCTGCTTTAAGCACTTGTCACGCATCTCACGTCTTAACATTCTCCAGTTCCCCCCAATCCCTTTCTTTCTCTCTCTCTCTCTCTCTCTCTCTCTCTCTCTCTCTCTCTCTCTCTCTGTCTGCCTTGATCATGCTCCTACTCACACTTCTCTCTCCCTTTCTCTCCCTCTCTTTGTACAGTTGCGCCTGAGGAGGCAGTTCTGGCTCCAAGTGAACAATCGGGAATGATGATGATGATGTCGTCAACATCGACGTTGGCATCCACCGACTGCAGCAGCAGCAGCATGCAGGGATCGAGCACAAGTTCCGCCTCGAGCGATGTGATGACGTTGACAACGACAGCTGCCTCATCGTGGTGCGCGATGCCGGCGAGCACACGCCTCCGTCTGGTGCGTTTGGTGCGTCCACATCAGCGGCGATTGTTGGTGGTGCCCGAGCGCAGTGCCGCCTATGGATTTGCGGTGCGCGGTGGGAAGGAGCATGGCATTGGATTCTTTGTCTCGCACGTGGAGCACGGCGGCGAGGCACAGCTGAAGGGACTGCGCGTAAGTGGTTCAGTGGGTCAGGCACGTATCAGCACAAGCACAAGCACCACAAGACGTGACGTGGTGCGATGCGATGCGATGTGACGGCACCCACCCAATTGTAAACTGACTTTGACTTTGACTTTCTCCCTCCCTCTTTCTCTCTCTCTCTCTCTCTTTTGCTCTCTCTGTTTGCTCCGCAGATTGGCGATCAGATCTTGCGCATCAATGGTTATCGACTGGAGGATGCGGTGCACAAGGAGTTCATTCAGTTGGTTGCCAGCCAGGATCGGGTGACGCTCAAGGTGCGCGGCGTCGGCATGCTGCCTGTGAAGGAGTAAGTATAATAGCAAAATATGCAATTTATCGATATTGCTATTAGGGCACTCAAGAAATTCATGGGGTGTTTCTTTCAATAATATTCAAAGAATACAATTAATGCAAATTATAAGTAATATGGAAATAGATTTCAATCTAGCAATCTAGTTGTAATTCCTAGTGTCTAAAAGATATGTTATCGATTGTTACAATGGTGGGCAACCAAGGTATTCAAAGGGGTTCTCAATATTAAAAAAAAACCATTAATGCAAATTGTTCATAGTATAGAAGTATATTTTAGTCTAGGAATCTCGTTGTAATTTTTACTGTCTAAAAACTATATTATCGATAATTACAATGGGTGGCTACCGAGATATTTAAAGCGGTTCTCAGTATAAAAAACAATAACAATTTAATATATTAAATTTCAAATATAATTAAAAAGAATGTTTGCTTAGGAATAAATGCCTGCAATGCATCAGTAAAAAGACAATCGGTTGTCTAACGCTGTTATCGATATTAACATTGGGGTTAGTCTAGATATTCAAATTGTTATATATATATTTATCTTGTTAATATATTATATATTGTTAATAATATAGAAATAGATTTCAGTCTAACAATAGGCATCTAGGAATCTTATTGGTAGTGGCATTAGGGCAGTCAAGAAATTCATAGGGTGTTTAGTACAATGTTTAGTATTTATTGCAGTATAAAACTCTGCGCTGCAGTTAAAAGCGACAGTAGAGATTCGAGTAGTGAGATACTGTTTAGTAGCTATCTTTGACTCTATAAAGTACTATATTTATTTATTATGTATTTATTATTATTAACAAATTATTATTACAATTGGATATTGAACTGCAAACTTATTGAATAAACAATTTATCATAGCATCGGATATACTAAGAAGATTAAGAAGACACTTTCTAATGCTTATCTGCATATGCATAAGCGCCTGTATGCAGGGTGAGCGCTCTACTATGTTTTTTTATCCTTAGCTTCCACAGCGATTTAAAGCCTAACAAACTTGATTCGAATATGCAAATGTGACTTAAATAGTAACATCGATAGTAAACAATAAAAAATAACAATCGATAGTATATTATAAGTGGTTAGCGTGTATGTTATCGATAGTGGCATTAGGGGAAACCAAGATATTGAAAGAGTATTTCATAAAATGTATTTAATTTTGTATAAATATAAGTGTAACAAGTCAGGCACCTACAGTCAGTGTACGACTGTGGGAGACTCTGAACTACAGCACGAGTTTTTGCATTTGTCATATACATATATACATACATACATATATACGAATTTCTAACGAAATTTGGTTATTGCTTTCTTTTAAATTCTTAACATTTTCTGACAAATAAGGCAAAATTAATAATATATGTACATATAAAATAAAAGTAATTAATTTATAATTATTAAAAAATGTAATTTGGAATTGTCACCAATGGAATTCGAACTCGCGCCTTTGCGGCGTTTCTTGTTGTTTTTGTTTTAAGTAAAGCAATTCTGGCCGCAGAGGGGCCATGAACCTGGTGATCATTCATTCCTTAATATCTTCTATGTTTATGATCCGATTGTGCTGAAATTTTCAGAAAACGTCCGCACAGGGACATCCTCCATATGTGCCAAATCTAAAGTCGGTAGCTTCAGTAATACGTTTTTTTCGATTTGCGGGGGCGGAAGGGCGCGTGGCAAAATCTAAAACAAACTTGATCTGCGTGCAAACTATACACGTGTTGTCACTCTAGCTCTTATAGTCTCTGAGATCTAGGTGTTCATACAGACGGTCAGACGGACATGGCTATATCGTCTCGGCTATTGATGCTGATCAAGATATATATACTTTATAGGGACTGCCACGCCTCCTTCTGCCTGTTACGCACATTTGGCTTTCGTCAAACCTAATAGACTGTGAACTTTTAGTTCAGAGTCTAAAAATACAGAAATCGATAAGGGAAAACAACAATTAATAGAAAAAACTTTAGGCAACGCTAGTATCGATAGTAACATGTCTAAAATCGATAGTATTATCAATTGCTTTAGAGTTGAAACTCTGACTAAACCCAATCTCATTTAAAATCCATTTTGCCCTTTGCAGTCAGCCGGATGAGCGTCTGTCCTGGAACGTGGTGAAGTTCCCTAGCGTCAGTGGGACGCCCTCTGAGAGTTCGTTTAAGACAAGCAGCGAACGGGATCGGGAGAGGGAGCGTGAGCGGGAGCGGGAGCGGGAACGAGATCGAGAGCGTCGCAATGCCAGTCGGGATATCAATGTGGTGCTGCATGTGGCACCACGCACCAAACTGGGTCTGGGCATCTGCAAGGGACCCGAATGGAAGCCTGGCATCTTTGTGCAGTTCACCAAGGAGCGGAGCGTGGCTCGGGAGGCTGGCTTGCGGCCAGGCGATCAAATACTCAGCGTCAATAGCATCGACTTCTCGGATGTGCTCTTCAGCGAAGCCGTCGCCGTGATGAAGGGCTCCAGCAAGCTGGACATGGTGGTGCGCACCGCTGCGGGCTGTGATTTGTTTCCCGGCGAATCGAGTGGCTACAACAGCTCCGCCAGCTCGGTGACCGGTGATCAGAGTCCCTGCTGGGCGGATGCCAAGTCCAAGCGTTTGACAGCGGTGCGTGAGGAGCCGGCGGTGCAGCAGCTGCAGCAGCTGCAACAGCACAAGCAGCTCAACAAGACAATCATCAAGCTGACCGAGAACGGCACCTCCATCAACAACACCTACATCGCCGCCAGTCACGAACTCTCCGAGGAGCAATCGATCAGTCGCAGCACAACAATACGACGTGGTGTCAGTTCTCAAGCGGCTGCAGCCACAATGTCAACAGCACCACCACCGCCAGCAGCACCACTAAACAATGGAAACAACAGCAACAGCAACAGTGGTGGCAACCACAACAACAACAACAACTACAACGCTGGCAGCAGCAGCCTCTCCAGTGCCATAAACGAGGAGCTCAAGAAGCGCAAAGAGGTCAGTAAGCTCCGTCTGCCCCCAATTGTGGCACGTTGCAAGCGCACATCTCATTTTGCATTTTCAATTTTATCATCAATTTAACACAGTTGAACTTTGGCAATGCAGCACTAAATGTTAATATTATAATATTATTAAGAGTTTCTTGCAGTTTTCCGTACTCGATACTCGATAGTCAATTGCGAGGGTGTTATCAGTTGGTGCAGGTGTATGTAACAAAAGAAGAGGAACTATTTTATTTCTAAGAAGAAACAATGTTTGAAGTTTAACAAATAAGAAATAGAAGCAGAAGTTTTATATACCCTGAATTTAACGATTACCAGAGTGTTATAAGTTGGTGCAGGTGTATGTAACACACGTTTTATTTATTGAATAATTTTGAGAAGAGGAACTATTTATTAGTAAGGAGAAGTTTATCAAAGAAGAAATACTTTAATATATTATCAATTGCGAGGGTGTTATAAGTTGGTACAGGTGTATGTAACAGAAGAAGAGTAACTATTTAATTTGTAAGAAGATAAAATTTTAGAAGTTTAACAAATACAATAATTGTCATCAGATTCTTATACCCGGTACTTAAAGAGTACGAAAGTATTCTTATTATTAGTATAAAATTCGAATTTATAAAGAATACATTATACTCAATACTCTATGAATGGAAGTGTATTATAACTAAGTGCAAATGTATGCAACAGACAGAGGGAGTCATCTGTGCACCAATTAAAAGTATAAACTATATTCCTGATCAGCATTCACAATCAAGTGCAAGTCCATTTCTATGTCTGTTCATCTGATTAATCTCTTCGATCTTACAGATTATAATATAATCATAGTTATCAAAATGTTAAGCATCAAGTATAAAGAAAATAAGTTCAAGTTAAAACAGATTTCGTTTAATTTAGTTGAAAAGGAACTAGAACAACGAAAATGATCTGTGCGCAGTTTCCTAAAAGATGCTTATGAATTCTTAACATGCTCATAGCAACAAGCTTCTGCATGTGTACACACACTCGATAAAAAGCTGAGTGCTACGTCATTTCAAGAATTCTCTATTCATATACTCGTATAGCATACGAATTCTTAACATGCTCATAGCAACAAACTTCTGCACGTGTATACATACCCGATTAAAAGCTGAGTGCTACATCACTAGCTGAGTGCTATGTCATTTCGAGAATTCTCTTTCAAACACTGCTATAGCATATGCATTCTTAGCAAGCTTCTGCATGTGTACACATACCCAATTAAAAGCTGGGTGCTACGTCATTTCAAGAATTTTCTATTCAAACACTCCTATTGTATATGAATTCTTTACTTGCTCATAGCAACTAGCTTTTGCATGTGCACACACCCGATTAAAAGCTGAGTGCTATGTCATTTCAAGAATTCTCTATTCAAACACTGCTATAGCATATGCATTCTTAGCAAGCTTTTGCATATGTATACATACCCGATTAAAAGCTGAGTGCTACATCACTTCACGCAGTCGTTCGCCGTCTCGCTCGCACACAAAGAGCAAAGCGCAAGCGATTCTGAGCAATGTGGACATAATTAGTTTATAGCGAATTGCGGGGTAAGGAAGTGAGTTAAAGGAAATCCAACAGATCGAGCTTAAGCTGGAGAGGGTATATAGGAACGTTCATGCCCCATTTGATCTCTCTAGGTCTTATGGTTGCTGAGATCAACAGATGGACATGGCTCAATCGACGTGGCTGTTGCTACTGATCAAGAATATATAAAATCTATAGGGTCTGCCACGCCTCCTACTGCCTGTTACATACATTGCCCATTTCTAATAAGCACAGGGTATAGCAAAGTATATCATGCCAAAGAGGGAATTGGAAACAGTTTCCTTAAGAAACTGGACTGATCAAGAATATATATATAAATCTTTATAAGTTTACTCCTGCCTGCCTTAAAATGTTACATATTTCGTGATCGAATGAGCATACCCTCTGTTAGGGCATACAATACAATAGGGTATACTCTATCAATAAATAAACACAAATTGTTTGCAATTTGCAGAAGCTGCAACAGGTGCAGCAACGCAACAGCCACGCGAGTCGCGATCGTGTTGCACTTGGAACTGGAATCGGAACAGGAACTGGAGCTGGAGTTGGAGTTGGAGTTGGCATCGGAGCTGCAGCTGAGGAACGTTCGCACAATGGCAGCCGCAGCGTTGCACAAGCGTCACATAAACGTGAACGCAACAATGGCAACACAGGCGCCAATTGTGGTGGTGGTGCAGCAGCAGCTGGTGGTGGTGGTGGTGCTGCTGCTGCTGCTGCTGCAGGCGCTGGAGATCAACATACCGCGCTGATGGATGAATTTAAGCGCGCACATCAGCGCATGTTCAGGAACGGGTTCCATGAGAGCGAGCACAAGGTGAGCAGCTGTATGATGATGTTGTTGTTGTTGTCGTTGTTGTTGTTGTTAGTGGTTGTTGTTGCTGCTTTGTTGCAACAACTGGCAACTGGCGGCGCTGGCTACTTGCAAAGGTCAAGAGAGCTATGAGACGGACTGCATTTGTTGTTGTTGTGGTTGTTGCTGTTGTTGTTGTCAGTGTGGTTGTTGTTGTTGTTGTTGTAGTAGTTGTTGTTGTTGTTCTCTTTGTTGTTGTTTAACTGATTGTTGTTTGCCATGTGAAGTATTTGTTAGCCACTTGACACAGCCAAGTGAATGAGGGCAAAACAAGAGCAACTGTATGAGCGACAACAATAGAAAGAGAGAGATTGAGCGAACGGAGTAACAGAAAGATAGACAGAGAGAGAGAGAGAGAGCGAGATAGAGAAGAAGAAGAAGAAGAGGCAGAGAATCGCGAGCATTTCAATTAAAAATGCAACTAATCAAACTCATCGATAAGCAGCCAATTTAACGTCTCGAGTCCAACTTATTGACCCAATACAGTGTCAACACTCTTATCTATGGGGTATGCCCTATCTCTCTGTCCCATTTCCCTTTCCCCTTGCCTCCCCCCCCCATGCTCCATCTTCCCTATTACCACACAATTGGACTCTGATTTATGATCAGCTGAAAGCTTAAAATTGCTTTGCATTCATAACAAAACGAAAATGCATGAAAATGTTTGAAAAACTAAGCTGATCGACTAGTAGTTACCCTGTAAATAGTTTTAACATAAGTTGTATATTATAATCTCAAGAGGTTTACGCAGTCAAGGGACATGCTTACATCAAATATGTTTGACTGAGATACCCTGTAATCGACTGCAAGATTTACTATCATTACCTGATTGTTCTGTCTCTTACTGCTTACAGCAAATGTAATAATCTACGCCTATATATACATTATACATACTTTTGTACACTTACACAACTTAGAGCATACCCCGTTTCTTATAGTTTCTTAGGGTATTAGTTATAAATAATGTCAAATGTGGCAAAAGCGGAGAAGTGTTTATGACTTAATTGCTTTTTCCGTTTAAAAACAAATGAAGCACATTTTACAGACCGATAAAGGTGTGCGCGACTGCCAAATACCCTGTACAAAGCATGTATTATAGCGAGAGAAAAAAATTTAAATTTATTTTACTTTAATTAGCTAAAAATACGTTTAAATTGCATGAATATTTTGCTTATTAAAAAGTCAGAGTTCAATTAAATTTTAGTTACATTTATGCTTATAAAAAAATAAAAAATTTACATTTTTAACATAATTTAAATGCAATCTTATAGCTTATTAATTAGCAGTAATTAAGCTTAGTTTAAATATTTAAAGTAGAATATAATTAAACTTCTGGCAATTAATAAAGAATATTTTATTTTTATTGATTAAAGTAATAAGCTTCTGTTAATTAATTAAAATTATCTTATGTTATTTTTAAAAGTTTAAGTAAAACTTAATTAAGCTTTTGTCAAAAACCCTATTGCATTTTCCAAATTTTTTCGAATTCGAAAAAAAACATGACAAATGCTCCGATTTGAATTACTTCAAATATACAAATCGAACCGGTTCGTGTTAGCTTTCAAATAGCCAGCTGAACCGGTTCAAAGTGGTTCTTTTTTTTAGTTTTGTAAACAAGTGTAACTCTTGCATAATCTGATGATAGGTGAAGTGTGTGTTAACACACACGCACATACAGACAGACAGACAGACACACGCACATACAGACAGACAGACAGACAGACACACACATTCATCTATCGCTTGTTTATGCAGTGACCTTAGCTTTTCTTGGCTTTTCCCTTTTTTATTTATTTATTTTTTTGGTCACAAGTTTATCTCAATTGAAACAATGGCTAGCGGCTGTCATGCAATGCAATGGCAAAACACCCGCACCAGCAAGCCAATGACTCACGGACACACAGACAGCTAGTGAATATAACAAAAGCAAATAGAGCTGAGAGAGTGTGCTCCTCAATGGGTTGTGCTTATCTTATCAACTGTTGACGCTGGCAAAAAGCAAAAAGCAAAATTAAAACAGGTGAGCTGACAACTCTGGAGCTTTTGCCGTGCACTTCGAGCGTCCAGTCTGACAAACAACTCGACAGCGTCAACAACTACAGTTACAGTTAGTTTAGCCAGAACAAAATCACACAAACAACAACGACAACAACCAGAACAACGAGAACAACTTGCAACGCGATGAGTTTGCTACGTGCCAAAAATGGTGTTGGAGGCGGCGGCGGTGGCATCGATGGGCGTGACAATGACATGCCAACCATGCGACCCGTCAGCATGGGTCGTCCATTGGTCACCATGTCCACATATCAGGTAGCCAGCCAGAGTGCAACACATCCATCAATCAATCAGTCAATCAAGGCCATCTTCAGTTCAATTTTTTCGCATCAATTTCAATTTCAATTTCATATTCAATTTCAATTTGTTTCTTCTTCTGTGATTTTTGTTATACAGGAACGCGGCGAGACGCTGAAACGCACTTCGATAATGCCCGATGATAGTTGTTATCGCAACAACAACAACAGCATTGCCAGCAACAACAACAACAACAACAACAGTGCTAACAACAACGGAAGCAATCGCATGTCGCTGCTTAACGGCGTCAGCAATAACAATGCCAATGGATCCACAGAATTGCCACCGCCGGTAAGTAATTGCCCCAAATGGGGGTACCACAAATTGCTACCTGTGCTACTATTATGGGGGCGTCTCTATATAAATATACCCGCGAGACGCTAAATAATAACTCTCAGTGACAACAAACGTTTAAAATGTGCCTTAAACGACAGCTAATGAATGTAACTCTCCGATTTAATGAGCCAAGTTGCAATAAGTGAACCTTTTGCAATTGGAATAGTAACTTCTAGAAAATCGGGTAACGAAATGGAGCTTTAATGAGCTTAGTTGCCATGGGAAAACTTTTGGCAATTGCTTGTGGTCTAAATAGCATAGTAACTTCCAGAAATTTTTCCAGAAAAATTTTTATGAAATTGAGCTTTATCATTTAATGAGCTTGGTTGCACTAAAATAATTTTTATTTTCAATTATTTGTAGTCTAAAGAATATAGTAACTTCTGGAAAAGCAGAAAATACAAGAATTAAAGTTAAGTTTAATCTGTAGCTGAGCTTTTTGCATTTGCTTGTGGTCTAAATGGTATAGTAACTTCTAGAAAATCGGGTAACCAAATGGAGCTTTAATGAGCTTAGTTGCCATGGGAGAGCTTTTTGACAATAGTAACTTTTAGAAAAACTTACTAATAACAGTGAACTTCAAGCTTTAATGAGCTTACAATGAATAATTTTTTTTTCATACAGTAATTAAAGCGAACTTTAATCATTTAAGTTATATTGAGTGAGCTTTTTCCAACTGCTTGCAGTCTGAAGAAGACTGTAATTTCTAGATAAGTAGTACTAAAAGTGGGCTTTGAGCTTTTTTACAATACCGTGTACTGAAAGTTATCAATAATATAATTAATTAAATTCATATATTAATAACAAATAATTATCTAAAGCACCTAAGCTGTCATTAATTTACTATGAATAATCTGTTAGAAAGAACAAAAGAAATAAAATATCAAGTAAAGAAGCAAAGAGCTTTAATGAGCTTTTTGCAATTATAAAGTCACTTATAGCTACCCACTAAAATAGCAGTACCGTTTAGTTAATACTATAGTAAATATGCCCAAAAGACAAACGTTGAACTTTAATGAGCTTAACATAAATAAGCTTAGCTTTAACAAATGGAACTTTCAAGTGCTTTACAGCTAAGCTGCCCTGTAATTGATTAAATAGAGTGTGAGGAAACAGTAATATAAATATAACTAAAAGATATACCCTATAAATAAAAACTAATAAATTGCCCATTTCAATTACTACCGAATCAATACATAACGGAAACTCCTAAAAATATAATTAATAGACTTATTATACCCTGTAAAGTTAACCTTATTATTATAAAATGGTAAGACTCAGTAGCACACAAATTTGTCTTATTTAATTGTTCAACAGCATTAATGTCTTAAAGTTCTACAGGGTATCAGCAAGTCGAAACATGAATGAAACTCTCTGACAAAATCCAATAATTGGGGTATTATCACAAAATAATCAAAGTGTTGACAAATTCACGAGATTAACAATAATGTCAATAAAAAACGGACTAGATAGGGTATCATAAAATTGGGCAAATGTCATTATGAGCTCGCGACTTGCTTGTCTTATAATTGCATTCCAAAGATCAGACAAATTTATTAATTTTTATTTAAGAAGATATTGCAATTTCAAATTTAAACAGGGTATTTATCGGGCGACTATCACAATTGTTTGGCGTTTATTTTTTTTTGCCATTTTTGCCAGGCTGGCAACTCTAATTATCTAGTAGATATATGCATATGTACTCGCATGTATAGTTATCTCAGTCACACTAAGGTGCATCTCTCATGCTTACACTTTCTTTCTCACTCTCTCTTTCTTACAGCCACCGCAGTTTGCCAATCCACAACAACAACAGAAGCAGCAACAACAACAGCTCAAGCTGAGCCTTCCCAATGGCAACAGCAGCAGGAGCAAGCAGCTGACGTCGACGTCAACTGCGACTGCGACTGCAACTGCAAAGTCGCCGCCGCTGCTGTCGCCCGTGCGCACACCGAGCATTCATGTGGGCGGTCTACGTGCGCCTGCCACGCCCCAGCCAGACTATGATGCCGGCAATGTGGTGCAATTGCGCAGCAATGGACAGCAAGCAACAACAGCAACAACAAACGGCAGTCAACAACAACAGCAGCAGCGACGCACGCTGCGTCTGGGCACAGTGACCATAGGGGAGTACGGTGAGCAGCGGGGCAAGCGGGAAACACTGCGAAAGATGCCATCAATTAGCGGTGAGGGGCAATCGAATGGCATACTCAAGAACGGCAATCGCAGCAGCGCCAGCTTCAGCAACAACAACAACAACAACAACAGCAGCAGCAGCAACAACAATCGGCAGCAGCAGCAAACGCAGCACACGGAGAAGACCATTAAATTTGGCAACTGACGCGCCACATAACTGTAAACATTTGTGCAATATGCTATTTGGCAAGGCGTGGCCTGAACCTCCCGCCCACCTTTGCGGGCGGTTTACTTAATATTATTTCTATGCTTAACATTATTATTAATATAATTATTAATATACATATTTTTTTTTTGCTTCATACTAAAGTGTAATTTTTTTTTTTCTATGAATTTGTTGAATATTTGTTAATATTATTTAACAATTGAATGCTTAGCTGCTATTATTTAATGTACGTAATTAAAAAATACTTAATTATATTTATGTATTATTGTAAACACATATAAATAACGATTTGTAATAAAAGCCGAAAGCAGACAGACAAAAACAAGGTGAACTATGATGAGCGGGCAATAGTCTTTGAAGTGAGTGTGCTAGACTAGCAAATACCCTGTATTAGTTATACAAATGATGTAATTGAATTGAGAATTTTTAAGGAATATTGTCAAGTTGATTCCTGTCATAGTTTTAAATAGTTTGTGCCGCATCTTATACAAACATCTATGCGTTATCATACCCGCGCATGGCTTGATTTTATGACAACAGGGTATATAAACAATGTTGTGCCTGTGATAAGCTCTAAAAGAATATTTAAACGCTTGCGTCAGCTAACAACGAGCGTGGGGCGCTGAGCGCAATTAGACAGCTCGACAAGCCCAAAACTTCAACATTTTGGATTTTAGCCATAAATAGTGTCGGCGTACAGCGAACTCTGATGATTGATATTTCCTATCTATCCAATATACAACTTTTGTTCGTTTAGACAACAATGTACAATAGAATTGTTCAATTAATACGATCAGGTGTCGTTGTCACTTTCGTTTAAACATTGATTTGCCTACAAATCACAAAAAGTTTAAAAACAGCAAAGGAAACAATAAATAAATTTCATCAAATTATCGTTGCATACTTTTAGGATGAGCGAAAAATTGCAGTGCATAAATGAATGCCGGTGATTACTCTGATAAATACGGCTCCCGGTCACGCCCGCATATGTTACCCAACACTGAAAGCCCTACCAATGAGTGATGTATTACACATGACGTTAATATTTAACGCAATGTTGAAACTACAGTCATGTGGAAAATGGCAAGAATATCAATGATACCAGAGGATCAGCCGAACTCGTTTAGACCGATTAGTCTTCTACCTTCTTTGTCGAAAATATGGGAAAGACTATACGTGACGAGAGTAAATGACCTGGAATGTTTTTGAACTGTATTGCCCAAACAACAGTACAATGCTGTCAGTGCTCCCATCTGGAGGGACGGCTTACAAATTTGTGGCATTACAACAAAAAGCCAGTGACACCGTATACAGGTACTACTGTAGAATAAGGCAATACGTGGAATCACAGGGTGCACCTGGTATATTAGAAACTGAAGTCTTCGTTTGCAGATTGAGACAGTCGAAGACCAAATGATGAGGTATAGCGACAGACAGGTTGACTTCTGCTCTTCCGGGTTGCCAACCAATCACACGACCGAGGCGCAGAACATAGGACTAATGCGTTGTTCCTAGTGCGTGATCTCTCTCTCTCTCTCTCTCTCTGCTTCAATAAATGTTAATTGGAAACATGGCATGGATATGTAGCAAAGGTTAGAAGTGAACGGCACTTTACAGGCTTTCTGACGTCACATCTTTTAAAACGAGCCATAGTGAAATCATTGTAGGTGGTCACACTCCCCATTCCGCAGCTTTCGCCCCGCAACAAACACAGCGCAGGCGCGACATCTGACAATGTTATGCATGGCAGAGAGAGCATTCTTAAAAATGGCGGCACTGCTGAATCGAAGCACGCAGCTGGCACGCTTCAGAAATACCAACAAATATTGCATAAGAGAAAGCGAGATGGCAATAGAACGCTGATAGCTTTTATAAACAGCAGGTGAAGATGGCAATGCACTTGTATGTGAGAGCGTTGAGCGTTGCCATTTCGATCAACTAGTACATCACAACGTCAATATCCTCTCTACTGAATCGTTTGCCAACACTATAACGCACACTTGTAAATTCTTTTTCTTTTCAAATTTGACTGAACAAAGTTGGCCTCGTGTGCTTAAATCAATTTGCCATCTCACTGTGTAGAGCGTGTAATTGTGCGGCACACAAAATTTGTATAAGATTTAAAAGAAAATTTATAATTTACTCATTCAAATCGAAAACTAATTAACTAATCAACAATGTCGGACCGCCTATCGCATGAGGAACTGTTGAAGCTCAATCTTGGTAGCGTATTTCTTGTCGAGCACTGCAATTGGTAAACGTATTGCTGCTTTTTCTTCTCTTGCCAATTTGCAGATGAGTACTTCGAGCGGTTTGTGCCACACGCGGACAAGTGGCGGCCAGGATATCGTGGATCCTATCAACATCGCCAGAATCTTTACAAGCGCACGCATTACTTTTCGCCGGCTTATCAGCGCCAGCATCAGGAGCGTCAAGTGCATCAGATGCGTCGGCGGCAGCAACTCCTGATGGATGACAAACGCATCAGGGAATTGCGTGCACAGCAGGTGAAGCTGCAGGAGCGTTTGATTCAAAAGCAACAGGAGAAACTCAAACAGCTGCGTCAATTGCGACTGCGCAAACGCCAGCAGCTCCTGGCCATGCAGCAGAAAGTTAAGCAGGAACGAGGCCCCAACGAGCAAATGCAGCCAAAGATCGAGCAAGTGAAGCAGGAGCTCGTGGATACCGCTGATGCACCGACCGTTACATCGACCAACAGCCTATTGAAACCAATTAATGACTACAACTATAATCTTTTGGTCAGCTTAGGTCACATTAAGCTGTCGATGAAGCAAACCGTTCAGAACATGCCACAAATGCCAGCGACCTATGAGCCACAATGGTACAAGGCAGCCACGCAGGAGAACAATCAGGAGGTGAGGAAGGATTTGCTCAACTTCTGGTTTGAGCCAATGCAACCATACAACATGAAGACGGAGGTGAAGAACGAGATTGTGGATGAATACTCCGAGACGATTATCGCTGAGGTAGAGCAGCATATTAAGGAGGAAATGGAAATGGAGGATGATATGAATAGTGATATGCTCTATATACCGACTAACTTGTCCCTGAACGAATGAATAACACACACACACACAACTACACTCTGCTGCACAGCACTACACTGCACTGCACTCTATTAACTTAAACGGAACTGCAACAAATTGAAAATATATTAACCTACTAACCAATCATTAGTCTAGCTATTCTATTAATTCAATCATTCCAACTTAAATTCCCAGATCTTCTGAATCATTTGCTGCAGTTAAAGTCTTTATCGATGTTACACAATAGCCCCAAAATGGCACAATTCACTGGCCGCTTTGGGGAGAAAACTAAACTGGCCATTCCTGTTGCCAGCCTATTGACCAACTCAGCCAGCAAATGGTCAACTGCCTAGACGACCATTCGGTTGCCTATCCTGCCAACCTAAAGATAATCAGCTCTGTGTCTTATCTATGGCTTTAATCGGCTTAAACTGAAGCAGAAAACTGCAGAAACTTTTGTGAACTCAGAACATTTTTGTTTAACTTGATTATAGTTTTATTTTTAATTTTTTATTAATATTCGTTTTATTTTATATTTCAATCAATTGAAAGTCGACAACAAATTAAATATGTTTAAAGGAAAGTTGAGTTTATTAATTTATATTAATATAAGTTTTATTTAATATTTAATTATTATTAGTTGGCTGTCTTGAAAAGAGTTTAAACAATTTAAATATATTCGTATATTTATATCTTTGGAGTTTGTTATTTCAAAGTTTCAATCAATTTAATTTAAGTTTAAGCAAATTGAAAGTCGACAACCAATTAAATATGTTTAAAGGAAAGTTGAGTTTATAATTTTATATTAATATAAGTTTTATTTAATATTTAATTATTATTAGTTGGCTGTCTTGAAAAGAGTTTAAACAATTTAAATATATTCGTATATTTATATTTTTTGCAGTTTGTTATTTTAAAATTTTCAATCAATTGAACGTCGACAATAAATTAAATATGTTTAAAAGTTTTGGTGATGTTTCAATTGAATATATTAATTATTATATATTAAAATAATATTTCATATAATTATAAATATTTGTTATTAATGTAATTATATTTCATATAATTTTTATTATTATATATTTCATAAATTAGTTGAGTTTTTTGAATATTCATTTAATATTTCAATTAGGTTTATTAATTGTCTAAATAATATTTCATATAATTATAATTATTTGTTATAAATGCAATTATATTTAATTTAATTTTTATTATTATATATTTCATAAATTAGTTGAGTTTTTTAAATATTCATTTAATATTAAAGCGCATTTAAAATGTGTTAAATGCTTAAATAATAGTTGAATATTTAAGCTACTCTTTAGTTGAAACAAATCGCATTTTCAAATTTTTATTTAATTTTAAAATAATACATATATAATTAATAATAATTACTTGTATTTATATTTTAAATTTTTGCTGTCTTTGAAGTTGCATTTTTATTATATAATATTTATATATTTAAAAACATAATACAGCAAATATGTTAACACTTTATTGATAAGTTAATGAAATGGTTTTAGCTGAATTTATTATAGATTGACGGATTAAATTGTTGTTAACTGCATATTAAAGTTATTATGAGATGTGAGTTTGGATTGGGAGTTGTTTTGATTTATTTCTTATTGACCTTTCGCACTCTTTTTAGTTGCCTCACCTTTTGGGCCAAGCCGTTGATGCAGCGTATCGCACAGTCAGCAGGGGCCACACCACACACACACACACACATGGCACACACACACTCAGCGACAGTGGCCACACGTTCAGGTTAAAGCAATAAAAATAAACAAAACATAAAATAAAATAATAATAACAGCGACTCAAATCGTTGCGCAGACGCAAAGACTCAGTTGAGACTTGGACCTGGCCGAGCACAGACCACATTCGCACAGCTTCAGCTTCGCACAGTCTCAAGTCTGGTGAAACTTGCTTTCGTTTCATAACTATAAAAAGTAGCAGTCAAAATAATAATAATAATAATAACATAAAGACAACACACACACATTTCGCAATCTACAACATGTTGTGGCTGAAGTCGTTGTCATTGTTGCTGTTGCTGCAGTTAACTGCCAGTTTGCCCATTGCGCCCACCACTCTGGATGGCGCCACGCCCATTGATGCTCAGGTCTCGGCCGCTGATTTTGGCGCCTTGGATGCATTTGCCGAAGATGCGGCCGAAAATTCGGAGAAGACAGCAGCCAGCGAGTCGGCGGGCTTCAAGGTTTTACTTTTGCACAATATTATTATACAATAAAAAGTTGTTAACTTGTTGTTGTTGCATCTGTTGCAGATCTCATTGCTGCCCACGCCCGCCAAGACGGCGGAGTCGGTGAATCTGGAGCATGAGGCGATACCATCGAAAGTTTATAGCGCCTATGATGACACACACAAGAAGATAACGGATATTTCGCATGTGAGTTGAATTGTGGTATTGCAAAGGCAATGCAGTAGAGTGGAGTGGATGCTGAAGTGTGGATTGTGATTTGTGGATTGTATGTTGTCGATTGCAGCCTGCTCCCATTTTGGACACCATCAGCGAGCATGAGAAGTATGGCAACAATGGCGACAAGTTCGACGGCATCTCTCGCTCGATTGTTAATGGTTACGAGGCGTTTTCCAATCTCCTCAACACCTTCATACAGGTAAGCTTACAGTTATGACACTACACATGTCTGCGTCTCTCTCTTTCTCTCTCTCTGTCTCTCTTTGTGTGAGTTTGTTTTGTGATTGCGCTATTAGTTTGCACGTCGCATTGCACAAGATTTTTTGGCGTCAACAACAACATCGTTGTCGTCATCATTATTAACATAATACTCATCATTATCATTGCGCTCATCATCATCATCATCATCTTTGTTGTCTACCGCCCATAGGTGACAACTTAACACGTCGCTTTTGCAACCCCGTCTGAAGGTCGAACCCCTTAATCTCCCTCTTCCCTCTCTCTCTTCTTTATGGACCTAACAATACCCTGTGCAACTGTTAGCTGCGTTTTCTTCAAGTTTCTTTCAAGTTCAAGCTAGTTTGTTGTAAGCCGATCTCTCTTATTCCCAATTATGTGCAAAGCAACAACTACTTCAAGTTTCGTCTATTTAATTTGTAATGGAAATTCCTTTATTGCTCGATTTACTATATATTATCTTTAATTTCCTTATAAGTAACATTTAGGTTTCTTTTAATTTATAGCTATACCAAGCTATACCCGGTTTCATCATTATAACTCCACACATTGTGCGGTTCCTTAAGGTCATTGATCTTAAATGAAAGCCTCGGTATATCAATTAATCATTTGTTAATATCATGTTCATATAATCCGACTTATAACAAACCTATTAACATTTTCCTTGGAGTTCATTATTGTCATATTCCTAAGTCAGCTATTATGTGATATTATCATCAAATCTGAATAATTGCAACATATGTTAAACCTTTGGATAAAAGAAGTTACTATACCAAATTTCAACACTAGAGCTCCACAAACAGCTGAGTTCGCTGAGGCTCTTTCACTAGTTTACAGCTTGACAATGGTTTAGCAGCTTAATAAGAGGAAAATACTGGGTATAAGCATTTGTTATGCACATAAAACTAATTCAGTAGTGTAATTACACTACTTTAGTTAGTTTATCTCTCAAATGCCTTACAAAATGTTAATGATTCAAACGATCTTTGCTATGATCGCTATAGGATATAGTGGAGTGATCAGACTCATTTGCACATATGTTGACCCTATAGATGAAAGAGTTAACTGCACCAAATTTCAGCATTAGTTTACAGCTTGATAATGTTCATAGTTGAATATAAAATAATTGTAAATATATAAAAATGGTTTAAGTCAAGTTTAGTGAGCTTAACTAACAAATGATATATATGAAATACTATATGCTATAGCTGAAGCTAAAAGAAGCAGCTAAGCCAAGTTTCGCAGAGGCTTTGCCTAAGCACTTTTCTTTCTTTTCTTAACACTTATTTCTCTTCCCTGCTGCTCCCGCGAACTGGACAGAAACCCAAGGAATTGGCGCGCAGCTTTTCGAAGGGCATCACAGCGCAGCTGGACATCATTGGAGGCAAGCTCGTCGGTCTCTGAGCAACGGAATAAAGGAATTTGAAATAAAAGTCTATTGTTGTTTTTTTTTTTTTTTTATTGTAATATTTTGTATATGTTTTATTATTTAAATAAATAGTTTAATTTATTTTGTAACTTACACACAATTGTTTTGTAATTGATGTTGTGATAGGAATGTGCTTGACATATATAAATTATAGCATATATTTACGTTTTTGTTTATTATTATTTTTAAACTATTCTTTATCGTCTTCGATTTTGTATTTTGCGGGCAGTTATTGTTGTCATTTGTTCAGGTGCCAATGTATAAAAAAAAACAAATTTAATTTACAGTTTACAATTGCAAATACCAAGATTTCTACTCTCTTTTTTTTTTTTGGTATTTTTTAAGCTATTTTGTGGGGGGAACTTAGCTGCATGTGGTATATATAATAGTATATAACGTAAATAGACTAAAAGAGCATATCGCAATATGGATATACCAACAACGTAATCTGCTGACTTCACAACAACAATGCTAACAGAAGAAGAAGAAGCAGATGAGGAGGTGGAGGAAGGGAACAATGTGGAAGAAGCAGACAATGGCTATTGCATGTTGTGAACTCAGCGTTTGGGGGAATTACAATCTCTTTGTATTGCTTTGATATGCAGTTATGTGTTACGAGTATTAATACTTTACTAAATAAAAAAAAAATATTTATATATATATTCGAAAGAAATACATAAAATAAAGATATTTAAATTAATTTTTGGCACATTTCGCAGCAGAAAAAAAAAGAAAAAGAAACAAATAAAATTACGTAAATTTGCAAATATTTGTTTGCTTTAGAAAAGTTGTCAGTTTTTTGTTGTTTTGTATTTGTTTTGTAGATTTTTCAGAGTCGCGTTCAATCCTCCCAGCTGCTGGTGCGTGTTTGCGGATCAATTGAGGGGGAATAGGACTTGTATGTGTCGGTGGCACGCTTATGCTTCACAGTGCAAAACAATAGCATCGATGTGATCAGACCAAAGAGCTGAACGAACGCAATGCCCAAACCGATGGCGCCCACCACATTCAATTGGCCGTTAAACCAGTTCTGCAATGAGTGTGCACAGCCCTTGTCCCACCACAACGATGGATTCTCCGATCTGGCGCAATCCACACGCATCACATCATCGCCAGAGCCCTCGGTTAGCAATTGCCGTTGATCGTACAGCCGGCGGCAACAGGAGTCGGGCACCCAACGTTTGCCACTCCACGATTGGATGTCATACCAATCCTCATACGATGAAACGCCACAGCATTCAAACTGTATGAAAATATATGTACATACATATACAATTTGATATGAATAGACTTTGAGTCTTACTTTCACACTTACCGACTGTTGCACGCTATCCCAAATGGATGCCACCGATGGTGCCACCAGTGAGCCACGATCGCTAACATTGTAGTGCCGCTCAATACCAAAGCGCAGCTCGTTGGCCAATGTGCGACCAAGGCCGCCGCGAAACAGGAACGCTATGGAGCCCACGAGGAACTCGCTCATGAACAGCATCACAATCAGCATGAAGTACTGCAATGGCAAAGCGATGTATTCAAACAATTATAGTGTTTATTCAGTTAATACTATAATTTCTTAACACTTCTTACTTTACAGGTACTTAAAGAATACTTTAGAGTAGCAATTCTGAAAGTTTCCTCTAGTTCGGTCTATACATAAGAAAATTAATCAGAAAAGAAAGAAAATTGAACTGCTTGCGCTTTGTTCGTTGCGGCCAGCGAGTGATGTAGCACTCAGCTTTGGCGCGCAAGCAAGCTTAATGAGCCTGACCTGATTGCGCAGTAGTAGGATATGATATGTGAATAGGGATATTTTCAGTTTAGTAGATATATTTATAAAAATACTTTTAATATGGAGAACTGTGCAGGGTATTATACTGTCGCGTGCACTCGATATACAGTAGCTTAGACTCCAAATGTGCAGCCTTTAGCTCTACAGACACACAGACTCTAATTTATTTTTTATTACTATTACTTATTACTAAGTTTTAGCACATTTTTCTAACTTAAAACCTTATAGTATAGCGTAAAATAAAGAAATAAAGATTATCCCTAAAATTGATAAAAAAAAACTAAAGATTAAAAATAAATTTATAGTAAATTTATTATTATTATTATTTATTGAAAGTTAACAATGAATTATTAACCTACATGGCGATGAGCACTAGCTGCCAGGGCTATAAGCTCGTATAGTAAATTTATTATATTGAGAATGTATTAAACAATTAATTTAGAAATAATTAAGTTTAAATGCAAGTAAGTAAGTAATGCACTAACAAATTCGGAAATAAAAAAATAAACTAGCGAACTGAGAACATTTAAATATTTTAATTTTAAGGTGCATGTTTTTAAATTTGTTGATTATTAATTCATTTATAATTTCATTTAAAATAATTATTAATTATTTTCATTAATTAATTCCGAAATTTTCGTTAATTTAAAATCTTATTTTTGTATAAATAAAAATATAAAATATTTGTAATTAAAAACAAAAATTAATATTAATTTGTGTAGTTTGGCTTTTTTAAAGTCTTATTTTTTTTAATGTAACTTAATATAGTGTAAGTATTTATTTAATTTTCATAAAAATTTTATATTTTTTGTAAATTGATTTTTATTTCTTTTTTTAATTGAAACTATAAAGAGAACAAATTTAATTAAAGTCCGCTAAGAAGTTTAATCCATAATTATCACAAATAAAAAAATTACTTAGCAAAGAAATATTAAAAAGTTCAAAATTTAAAAAGTGAAATATTATTAAAGTTTAACTATTGCAAATGTTACCATAAATATTATTAAAGATTAATATTATTAAAGATTAACTATTGCAAATGTTGCGATAAGTAAATGTTGGAAGAACGTTTAACCATTACTGAACAGTTTTGTTTTATTTAAATAATACAAATAAACGATAAATAAATATTTAAGCACAATCTGGTAAATATAATTAATAAAATTTTTTTAAGTTTAAGTTACAACAATATTAAAGTACAAACTTATATATTATTTTTTTGTAGTTTGTAGTTCAATTTCAAAATGTATTCGCTTAACGGCAATGTAGGCCGTTAAACGAGGCATACACTGTTGCAGAAGCATTGTTCTGTCTACGCTAAATAATACGTTATAAATAAAGTATGCAAATACTTACCAACACTAGCAGACAACGGGATTGCACCCAGGCGCCGCAGCAGCCAAAGAAGCTAACCACAAAGCCAATGCCACCGATGCACATGAAGATCGTGTCCGCACTGAGTCCGGAATGTTGTGGAAACAATGTGGCATATCCGTCGAAGCTGAGGCGCAGCCACAGGCCGGCGCCAAGGAACGCGCAGCTGCACAGCTGCAAGCAATCGATTAACGATACATTTAACAATGGCAACAACGAGCAATCGGAAGCTACAAAACGAGCGCGTGACAAACACAAAAGCTGCTTGCTACGGCAGCTATTTTTTTGGTTAATTACACAGGAAATCAAATGGAAATCGATTTAACGATTAATGATTTTGCACATTTGGTGTAGCAATCAAAGTGTTGTTATACCCTGTATTTTATGCTGCAATTAAGTAGGCATTTGCATCACACTCGTAGTTGAAAGAATGAACGATTAATGCAAGTAATTTGTTGTGCAATTGTAACTCGTTTATCGATAGCATTAACTAAAGCCATAAACTTGAGCTGAGTGCGAGCGAGACGAAAGAGAAGTGAGAGCCAAGGAATGGGAGAGTGAATGAAAGGAAGAGAGAGAGAGAGAGAGAGACTAATTGATTGTTAAGCTTAATTCAAAGCGATTGTTCGATTAATCACTTTGAGATTTCAATGCGTTACGAATGTATATAATTCATTCATTTCGGCAATTATTTAATAAAAGAAAATGTGATGTCAGTGTTGAAAAACACATGAATATTAAAACAAATAGCTTTGATTTAAACTGTAACAATGTCATAAATTTCTATAGAGACTGTCAAGCAATGCGATCTAGATAAATTGCGAATAGTTAAATTTAATAATGTATAATATATTTATTTATATTTATATATTATGGAATGTATTTTGAGTAGAGTGGAAAATTGTATAAGGATTTTCCTAGCAGAGAAGATCGTTGTACAGAAGTTGAGCTGTAAATTTCGCTATAAACTATTTAAAGCAGCAAACAATTGAATAATCTGTTTTTCCATGATTTCACTCTACTATAGTACTGAGAATAGTACTGGGTTTAGTTAGTAAAATGCCTTGATTTAGGCTATAGCGGAAAATTGTTATTGACCCACATTTAAGAAATTAATTATAGAACTTTGGGGATTGTGAAAAAACTGTCAACGATATCTCATCGATAATTAGTAGCGTTTAACGATAACCGATTGACGATCGAAATGGCGGCTTGGCAACGTTTGGAGTCATGGGAAGTTGCCATGGGTAGGAGACGCTTTGTTGCAAGTTGGCAACATTGTGTGGCACAACAAAAGACGCCAGAGACAATGGGGCAACTTCAACGTTTCCGTTGCAGACGAGGCTGAGAACTTTTTGTGGTTATTGTTGCTGTTTTTTGCCGGCGTCGCATCGATTTGCTATTGTTGTTGTTGTTGCTGTTGTTGTTATTATTGTTGCCGTTGTTGCTGCATATCCGCCCATGGCCGAGTTGTCATGTGGCAGCTGCAACAGCTGTGTGGCATCTCCCAGTTTGAAACTCACCCAGAGAATGATGTTGAGCCAGCAAAAGGTGCGGCGGATGCATGTGTAGCCGGCGTTACCCATTACGGGGGGGAGCAGCTAACTGTGGAGAGAGCGAAAGAGAAAGAATGAGAGAGAATGAGAATAAGAGTGTGAGAGCGAAAGAAGTGAGACAACATAAATCACAAGCTGGAAGCTTGGGGAGCGCAACAAGCGACATTGCGCTGCATTCATTAGAAACATTTGTATCTATTAAATGCGCGCTTTTTCGGAAATCACACACACACATGCTGCGCTTAACAATGTGTGTGTGTGTGTGTGTGTGTGTGTATAAATAAATTCAAATTCATAAATTTCAACAAATAAATGTTGTTTTTGTTTTATTTGTGCAAAGCATTTCCTTTGCTTCATGTAACTGGATAAGTGTGTGTGCCAGCGGGGTGTATACATATATATATATATACATATATCTCTTCATATATATATATATATACATATATCTGTTTAGTTAAGCAATTGGCTAGCCACAGAAATTGCAGCTGTTGCATATACATATATAATATTTTGTATAGTTTAATAAATTTACGACTGCAATTATTATGAAATTCTCTGGCAGCTCAAATTACTCGACAAACACAGCGTGTGCAGCAAGCGGGGGAGGTTGTGTTAGGCTTCTGGAGAAGGGGAGGGAGGAGGACATGAACTATCAAGATATTTACGTGTCTAGTTTTTGTTTTCTCTTCCCCTCTTGAAAAGTGCCCTAGGTCAGTCTAAACACACAACTGACCCCAATACAATTGACTTGGCTTAGCTTTCATTAGATTTGCTGTAAAGCTCACACAACTAACACAAAGCGTGACTGTAAGACACCCTGTAAGTGCTGATTAGACTTTCAATAAATCAACTTTAATATGGCTAATTTTATTAATTGTTGATTGAAATATTCCATTTACTTATTTACTTTATATATTATCATTTATTATAAATATTTTCTACTTTACGTTTATAGTCTCTATAATCTCTACCTCTAATCTGAGCTGCCTCTGCGCTAACAATATACTCGGCTAGCTAAACTAAATCACAGGGTATGCCAATTTCAGACGCTGTCAAACTTAACTGACATGCGACTTTTCATGGCTTTGCATGTGAAAGAAAAGCTGAAAATATTCGTATGCAAATTGCGAATACATGTGTCGTGAATGGGTATGCAACAACATTCAACATTCAACAGGTTGTCGTTTTTGTTATTTTGTACTATTTATGCAAATAAACTCTGTGATAAACATGAAAATCTATTGTTTACTATGCTTGCTCTATGCTAATTCAGACAGAGAAGTGCTTCTTTAAAGAAATAACATTGAAATAAATGTAAGAAATTGCAGAAGTAAGAGCTAACCTTAGGCATGCAGAAACTTCCATTTTAAATCAATAGTTGCGAAGCAAAAGCTTTGTCTTGCAATGACTTCGACCTAAAGCTTATTTGTGCAACTGTGAAAGTCATGCCAAATGTTAAAAGAAACGTAATGTACGCTCAAGATTTAACGGGATGCACAGTCTGCACTGCTCAGCTGCATGGCTTCATTAGAGCAGCGCGAAATGATGTGCAATAGAAATCTGCACGTGTGAACAGAGCAGAGCAACAGAGACCGGCAAAAGCTCAGCTGCTCGGCACAAACTTCAATCAAGTTGCATGAGAGCAGCCGAGATAGGGATAACGTATGTGTGAGTGTGTGTGAGTGTGTGTGAGGGCGCAGCCAGTGTGCGGGCGGACAATGGCAAGAGCGTAAAAGGAGAGACGAACGATAATAGAGAGCACGCGCCATTCAGCTGACGATCCTCGTTGCAGGCAAATAAGCAAAATAAAAAAAAAGTGTTGCAGGCAAGAAGCTAGAAACAAAAGCAATTGAAAATAATAAAGTGATAAGACTAACTCTGCTGATGATAATGATGATGATGATGATGATAATGATCATAATGATGATGAAGCGCAGCTAAAATAATAATGAAATAGTTGCAAATCATAAGCAAAAAAAAAATGAGAAAAAAGCAACAACAACCCTGGTGGGGGCCTCTCGAGGCCCAAGTGCGAACAATTGCCCAGCAACAACAACAACAAGAACAATGAGAGCAACAGCAACAACTACTATAACTGCCTTTGTCGCTTATTTTCCAATTTAACTCAATAACGCGACGGACTTAATGCCATTTGGCGCTGGAAATTTGCGATTTACTTATGGCCACGCCCACACAGCTGCCGCCTACCAAACTAGCACTAGCTGTATGCATGTGTGCGTGTGTGTGTGTGTGTGTGCGTGTGCCTGTGTGTGTGCGGATGTGCGAGAGTGATTTATGTGCCCAGGGAAATTGTCCATTTGCCCAAATGCTTCATAGGGTTAAGCAGGTCGATCCAAAGGGGGGGACTGAGACAACAGAGCGCTAGTGGTGGGGAGTGGGCAAGGTATGGGGCAAGAGAGTATACTGAGGAAGTGCTGATCTCGCGGAGACTACAGTTGTTGTTGCTGCTGTTCATCTGCCCCGTTTTCATTGCCAACAGTTGTCAGCGTTGTTGGCCAAAAGACAACATTTGCCGCTTTTCACTAACGCTTGACCAGACGCCAAATGTTGTTGTTGTTGCTGTTGTTGCTGTTGCTCGTTATTGTTGTTGTTGGTCTTACAAAGTGTCGCGTTTACGAAAAGTTTTCTCTTTTTTTTTGTTTTTTTTTTTCGCTGTCTAGCCGAGAGAGTTGGGGTTGTCAGGCAACCAATCTATGTCTCTCTCTCTCGAGCCAACGCCACACCCCCTCGGTCCAAACTCTGTCAGCTTGCCGCAACTTGCCAGCTTGCTGATAATCCCTCTCCCACCCCCCGTCTACTTGGCTGCCTCACGCTTGTGGCAAGCTGCTGTCCATTGCGGCATTTCTTTTCAGTTGCAAATTACTTCAAGTTGTTGCTGGTTGTTGTCATTGTCATTGTTGTTGTTGTTGTCGTTGTCGTTGTCGTTTGTGTGTTGCTTGGAATCTGGTTTTGTGCGGCTGTTGTTGTTATTATTGCTTCTGTCAATAAACTGCAAAGCTGTTTATTGTTGTTATTGTTGTGCATAACACTCGGATACACAACATTTCTATACAGATATATAACTATGTATATAAATATATATATACATATATATATATGTTACGCATACATAGTACTATATACATATATCCTCTATAGATCAAATAACAGCAACAAATGAACATTGACAGTTATTTAGGGGGAGTTGGACGGGGATAAGTAAAGTTATATTTAATTATTACAGATATTTTTATATTGCTTATTGAGTTGCTCTCATTTATTATTTATTATGTTTTTAATATTTTATAAATTTATTATTTAGCAATAAATACATTTATTTTATTTTATTACTTAAATTATTATTTATATTAATCAATTATTGTCTTAATATATTTATATATTTCTATATTTTATATCTTCAAATTCTATTATTATTTCAATTTAGTATAATTTATTTTATAGATTATATACATATTATATTTCAATTTAGTATTATTTCTATTAATTTAATATTATTGATATTTAAATTTTATTTATTTAATATTATTTATATTTATTTTATATGATTTATTTAGAGTTTCTATAATTTTATACCTATAATATTATTGATAATATATTTACTAATATTTATTTTAAATTACTTTTATATTATGTATTTTTAAAAATATTCCATTGACAAAAAAATGTCAATCAGGCTTTAATTTATTTTATATTTATTATATTATAAATTATTATATATATATTTTTTTTGTATTCATATATTTTTTTATGTAGTTATTTATAAGCAATATTTATAATAATAAATGTGTTCAAATTTCCTTTGATTTAATTATGTTTTTTAATAAGAGTACTATAATTTATAATAATTTATTAAATTGATTTTTTTATTAATTTTATATTAATAACAATATTTATTTATTTATATTTATTTATTAGGATATTATTATTTATAACAATTTCATTGATATTTATTTTGTTTTAATTTATTTGCTTATTTATTTATAAGTAAAAATATTATTATTAATAACAATTTCATTCAGATTTACTTTGCTTCAATTTTTTTGTTTTATTTTTATTTATAATTTCATAGATATATAATATGCTTTAATTTATTATTACATTTTGCATATTAATTTCTTAGGAATTTCTGAATTTTACTTAATTTAATAATGAAGTTTTTTTTAGTATATTATTTCACAGCTCCACATACATTTGCAACTTGCTCCTGTCACACGTGGCGTATCCTTAATTTTCTGTTGAATCCTTTCACACACTTTGACAGCGACACATTCAAAAAACAAAACACAAAAATTTGGATATTTACAACAAATAACAAATTACAAATTATTTATAAATTATTTCGCTGATTTGTTTTCTAATATATATATAAATATATTTATTTTTATTTTAGTTTTTCAATTTCTTTTTATTTGTATAATTATGTAGGTTATGTTTTTTGGCACGTCGCGTGTTCTATGCGTTCGCCGCGGCTGTTCAAAATAAACTGAAGACTGAAAACTGAAAATTCTCCGCAGTCGACGTTAAAAATAGTCAAGAAGACGTCGAGGCGAGCGACAAATAAAAAGCCGAACAGTGAAACGAGGAGAGGCAACAACATTGTCGTAGTTGTCGTTGTCGTAGTTGTTGTTGTTGTTGTTGTCGTCTGCATGCAGCTGTGCCTTGCTTGGGCCTTGCAATCTTGCTCTCTTATCCCCTTTCCCAATCACTCTCTCTCTCTCTCTCGCTCTCTTCTGCTCGCTCTCTGCTGGCTTTGCGGCCTGCATACTTTATGAATGAGATTTATGTTTAGATTTCAGTGTCACGTTTTGATCCACATTTCAAAATAAAACTTAACAAAGAAGCAGTGGAAGCAACAGCACGATAAATAGCTTCAAAAGAGACCTGCATAATGAAATCGACAAATGATCAATCCCCCCACCCCACCCCCTTTCCTTCAATTCCATTCTCCTTTGCCATAACAGAATCTGCGTATATTTATAAGCAAATCGCTCATACGCCTCGTGAAACAAACGCATAAATTAATTTCAACAAAAAAGTGTGTGAGAAAAAGAAAAGAAAAGAAAAGAAAACAACAAAATCAAAGAAATGTGGTGCAGTGGCACTTGAGTGGTGCATGTTCACATTTGTGGATGATGTTGCAATCGCCTCAAAGCCATTCAATAAATTAATACATAACTTAAGAGCGCATTAAAATAAACATAAATATTCAATTTAGGTTTAGTTTGTGTATTAGGCGACTTGAAGATACCCTTTAAAAATGTTGAATATGTGAATATATTTGTAAGAAAATTAAACAACTTTTAGACTTGTGAGAGCTCAGCTTAAATAATATATTGACTTTTGCTATTTGTTCGTCGTGAAATTTGTAGAATCTTTAGTTAATATGCTTAACTACATATTGCCAAAATTTAAACGTTTACACTTTCGAATTGTAGATCTTATGAACATTTGTTGCTGCAAAATGCTCGAAGAAGAACTTTGCATTTAGCTAAGTTCCAGAGCTATTAGATTAGATGCCTCGCAACGTATAAGCAATAGGTATTCCAGCTGATACGAAGCCTTATCATTAGTATAACAAGTTGCTAACTGGCTAACTAGCGAGCTAGCCATTCAAATCATAATAATATTGATGAATGGTTTTTGTTTATTATTGTTTTTGTCTTCTACATTATGCTATTGATTAGGTAAAGAAAGTGAAAGCTTTGTGAATGTCTTAAGTTTGTATGAAAATTACAAAATCGTTTAAAAGTCTATTTATAACAGAGATTTGCATGTAAGTTAATTATATTTTATTATGTAGATATAGTTACGTTTGAATCTCGCTGCAAAAGCTTTCTGAACAGAGCTTAAAGCTGTGTTTTGAAACTAACGGTATGCTAAGCTCAATGTATTGCAATATGCAGAGCTTAATGCACAACCTTTAGTTAATAACTTTTCTGTAATAACTTCAAGTTATTGTGACGTCAAATTAATGCTGGGAACTTTCCATAGATTTTCTTCAGAGTCCAAGGTTTTCCCAAACTTGTTTCGTTTCTTCTTACGTTGTGTTACGTTACGTAAGTAAAAAAAACTATTTACAAAAGTTTTCTTTATTTATGTTAAAATGATGACAAAATGGCGAAAGCACAGTACGAAACAGGAATGCAAAAGAGACTTAATAACAATAACAATAACAAAAATAAAAAAAAAATTAGTTAAAGCGAGATGCGCTTGAGCTTGAGAAACATTCACCGCTGTGGCAAAGGAACTCATTTGTCTTTGCGCAGTTTAAGGCTGGAGACTTCAATCGCCTCGAGCCAGAGTTTGAGTTCGGCGGGCATCTCCGGTCGCTTGGCCGCTTCCGGATACGTTTTGAGCAGATCATTCACATTGCAGTTGGTCAGACACTGCTTGGAGAGGGCGACAGCGCGAACGAAGCCATCGGCCAATGTGATAAACTGTTGCTCCAAATAGATGGCCTTGTCGTCCCACCAAACGAGCTTCGTTTCAATTTTATATGGATGGAATATGGGTATGGTGCGACGATAGCGAACACTGCTGGCACCTTGGACGGCGCCGCCGCCACGTTGACGCACCAGCTCATAGAGATTGGTCAGCGAATAGAAATGGAAGCGAGCAAAGTCCAATTCACGCAGATAGCGGGCATTGTTCATGTGACGCAGAAAGATGTCCACATCCTGTGATGTGCACAGTCCATAAATGGTCGTTGTGTCCGTCACCTTGCGTTTGCGCTGGAACAGCCGGCCACCGAGCACCGTGAAGATGCAGCGTATGAAGTAATTGACATCCCAAATGATGTACAAGATGAGCAGCAACACCAGCCACGACATGACGCCGATTCACACAGTTTGAACGATCTTTGGCTTTTAGTTTGGAGCTGCAAGTAGTGAAAACCCGTTAGCGGCGAAAGTTTATCGTATACCTGCGTAGACATTGGCTCTAGATTGATTTATAGACCAACCAAAGTCTTCCCGTTTCCCCAAAAAGTGTCAATGAGATGCATTGAACCCGGCTGATCAATGAGCATTGAATATGTACATAACAATTGCATTGCCAGTATCGATAATTACTTACTTATTTACTTGATTTGCATATGTGCGATAAAGCAATAGCGTCGATAACGATTAACGATTGATTATTGCGAATGCGAAACGCCGACGACAAAAAACGAAGACGATCAACCGTTGGCAAGCGACCGCACACAACTGATGTGAAGACAGCAATAAAAATTGCTTTCAAGTCCAACTAACAACAAACGAAAGTTGTTTCCACGCAGAGAGCGAAGGCGCAAGAGAGCTTGTGCCAGAGAGAGCTGGTGCCCGAGAGAGAGAGAGCCAGTGCAAGTGCGCATAAGAGAGAACGTACATAACGTGGGGTGGTGAAAGCATAAGGCGTAAGCGAGACGACGCTTGCTTAGCTTTAAGCACCTTGCACTTGATCGATTCACAGGCAAGTGGCAGCTTTTTCACTTGCTATGCAATTTCTGCAGAAATGCTGAAATGTGACGCAATGATACCCTGCAAAAATATGGAATACCAAATATATTATGTAAGGCAACTGAAGTTTAATTCGTTAAGTTCAATTTGTGATTTGAATTCACTGCTTGAAAATGAGATACAAGCAAATAATAAGTAATGAACACACAGCCGTCTTAGGCAAGTTTGACTGTATGAATAGAAATAGTTCGTAAATACTGTTCTCTATTCAATACAGCAGTCTCATTCAGTAATCGCAAGCCAAAGTCGAATAAGCTAAACACCAACAAATATGTACATGCTACCCTCTTGGTAAATAATAAGCTTACAGGGTATATATACCTACATCTGCTAATTAAATAAAACGGCAATGCAATTCGGCAATACTTTGTAAAATCACAACATACATTTCGTATGCCTAATACATATACCCTCTTTATACATACACTCAGTTACAGGGTACAACAATCTCTTACCACTGAGCTTATACATATGTAAATGAGCAATGTTGTTGAAATATTGTTTGTAAGCTTGCAGTGCACATTTCAATAGAATCAAGCCACCCAATTTGCATGCACCAAAAATGCAGGGTATAACAGTTGGCAATTACTGACCAAGTGAATGGATGATGTTGCTCAAGTAGACTTTGTAATATCTTAGGTAATATTTTTCATGAATCATGCTACCCTCGTTGTATGTGCTATACGTACAGGGTATAACGATTTGAATTTTATTGTTTGATCAAGTAAATGAATAATGTGGTTTTAATATATTTTAAAAGTTTATAATAGTTCTGCATGCTCATGCATATACCCGTTTTGTGTAAGTCACAAATACAGGGTATAACAAGCGATGTATGTTGTCGTACTAAGCTACCAATGTTGATCAAAAATAAATATCGAAATTGATATTTATATACATATACATCATATATTACATGTATTACACAATTACAGGGTATTGCAATCGAAAATTAACAGCTCAGCAATTGATTCTAGGCAAACATCCTGAGGTATTGTTGACTTCAAAAGTTTATAGCTTACTTACTTAGTTGAAACTAAGGTCAACCTTGGTCGCGAATGACTCGCTCACTTTCCCACGTAGGGCCCTATTGACTTGCATCTAGTTAGTATCTTCTCGACTCGTTGGTTTTAGTAAAATCGTTTATTATTTAGCAAGTGTTTCCTAATCACACAATTAATAGTTATAATGAGCTAATGGGCGTTACGTCGTTACTTACATTGTATTTCCCAAAGAGGGCGTTACTTTACACCTGATATACAGCTGACAGCTGATGACGATCGCCAAACAACTGTTGAACGAAGAACTGAAGTACAGCCACGCTTTGTCACATATGTACATCTATATACTTATTATTGATCAAATTCCATGCTCTTGACATTCTACAAGTTGTGCATACCCAACTTGTCCGTTACGTTGATCAAATTCCGTACCCTTGTCGACACTTCAACGACGTTCAACAAACACTTTCCAGCACTGCACACTCTCAAGTGTTAAAGTGTAGCCCATTTCTGGCAACACTCGAGCTGAAGTCCCTGCTATGATATTCACATTCATGGTGATCAAATTCCAGACTCTTGAGTGCAATTGGCGAAGCAAAGCAAACAGCTGTGCTGATCACATTCGCGTTGATCAAATTTCACTTACTTACTTTACGCAAATTCAACAGCATTATGCAGCACTGGACTGCGTTGCAGGCGTGGGTAGTTCCATAACTTACTAAACTCAGATCTATGAGGCCAAATGATCTTGATAAGCAACTTGGGTTTCTAGGTTTCTCAAATTTCTACTCCGCTCTAGTTTTCTCAAGCTTCTGCTTGTTCTACTGTCACTATATCATAATATTTTCTCTACCAGTTTGAACCACAATTGCTAGCTATACTCCAAAGCAAGTACTTTTGTAAATACCCTCGCAAAATCAGCATGCACCTGAGTTAACACAGTTTCCTGCTTGGTCGCACTTGCATATAACAGCTTACCTAATTCACTGAGCAAATAAACGCCGTTGAAATTTAATTCCACTAAACAAAATCCTAAACAAAATTGTTAGGGCTGAAAAAAAAACACAAAAAAAAATATATTTTCCTAATAGTTTTTCGGTTTTTGTTTATTTTTCCATATGTTATATGTTCATAACTCAACGAATAAAAGAAGAAGAATTACCAAAATAGTATCTTAGTAATCATAAATGTAGAACATCTGCAAGCACTTTCCAACACTGTGCAATCAAGTGTTGCGTAGCTAAACGCTTCAGTTAACTTGAAGTTCCTTTCTTCTACGAAAAGTTATAGATTCATTAAATATCCGCAGCTGAAAACCATATTCTTAAAATCTTCAGTCATTTTCCAACACTACACACTCAAGTGTTAAGTAGCTAAGCGCTTCAAATAATTTGAAATTCCTTTCTCCTAAGCAAAGTTACAGATTCATAAAATATACGCAGCTGAAAACCATGTTCATAGAATCTTCAGTCATTTTCCAACACTATACGCCTAAGTATTGAGTAGATAAACCCTTCAGATAACTTGAAGTTTCAGCACGAGCGCACTGGACAAATTCACAGATTCATTGAACACATCCGCAATGCGAATCCATACACTTCAAATCTAAAGTCACTTTTCAACACTGTGCAATTGTAGTATTAAGTAGGAAAACCCTGAAATAACTTCAAGTTCCTGCTCAAATGCCCTTGAGAGCAGTTACTAAGCAAAGTTACAGATTCATTGCATATCCGCAGTTGAAAACCATGCACTTCAAGTCAACAGTCACTTTCCAACACTGTACACTTAAGTGTTAAGTAGGTAAACGCCTCAGATAGCCTAAAGTTTCAGAACGAGTGCACTTGACTGCAGTTACTAAACAAAGTTACAGATTCATTGCATATCCGCAGTTGAAAACCATGCACTTCAAATCAACAGTCACTTTCCAACACTGTACACTGAACTGTTAAGTAGGTAAACGCCTCAGATAGCCTGAAGTTTCAGAACGAGTGCAATTTACTGCAGTTACTAAACAAAGTTACAGATTCGTTGAGCACATACGCAATCCAAATCCATGCACTTTCCAACACTTACTCAAGTGTTGACTAAGCAGAAAACATCAGTTAAGTGGCAGTTCCTGTGGAGCCAAGAAAAACTATAAAATAAAAATGCATAATCATTCAAGAGGGTACATCTAAGCACATATTTACTAGACTAGCTTACACACACAAACACACACGCACACACACACAAACAGAGGAGGAGGAGGAGAAGTTCATATGGTAATTAGGGGTTATTAGCTTTTAGTATTGGTGTTTGCTCGCTGGATATTACACAGTATACATCGATTGGTTTAGGCTTTAGATGCACTTAAGGCTTTGCCCTTGAGATTCAGACAACTTAAAGTTAAAGTTAAAGCACTTGACACATGTAAACATGCGTCAACATTTACACAGTTTACACTAGACACACACACACACACACACACACACACACACACACACACGTGCGCACACACACCCACTTAAATTTACATATACATAAAGTTAAACGTATAACAAACAAATTGTATTAAATGTATGAAAAAAAAAAATAGCGGAAACGGAATTCGGAATCGAACTAAAGTCTCCATGGAAAGTCTCCAATGCGTCGAGCTGTTTCCCTTGGAACTAGTGCGTTTGCCTTCCGCTCCGGTTCGTTGCGATGCAGTTCCATCGCTCGGTCAGCAGCCGCTGCGTAGATTCTTGCTGGACATCTCATTATACTCGATCCATTTACACAACTCCGGCGGCAGCGGTGGCTTCAGTTTGGCCAACGTTGTTGCTGTTGCTGTTGTTGTTGCTGTTGTTATTGTTGTGCTTGTCGCGTTGCCAGTTGCTGTTGTTGTTGCCAATGTTGCTGCTGTTGCTGTCGTTGTCACATGTCCATTCTCCGCCTGCGAGGCTTCCAATGTTGCCGCCGGCACCGTTATGGCCGTTCCCATGCCCACAGGCTGCAAGCTCGCCGTCGAGCTTAACGTATGCCTGGAAGCCTGCAGTGGCGTCGTCGATGTCTTTGGCAGCAACTCAGCCATGATCGCGTCCATGGAGACATCGATCACACGCTGGCGACAGATGACAATGCAGTGCACAAACTTATCCGAGGGACGCACAAATCGGTGCTCCATGAATAGTGATTGCTCATCCCAGTAGATGATCTGCAGGAGAAATGTGCATTGGATGGAGAAATAGTTAGGAACAGTTTCGGAGTAATAGACGGAGAGATTGTCATGAATAAAGGCGTCGAATTGTCACACAAAAGTTATGAAAAAGTCGAGGAAAAGTCAAGGATACGGAATATTAGGAGAAGAACACATTGAATAGAGTCAGAGCATTAGATAGAGAAAAAAAACAGGAAGTAATAATCAAGGAAATAATCAGAGAAAGACTCGGAGTAATAGGGAGAGAAATTGTCATGAATAAAGGCGTCACACAAAAGATAAGAAAAAGTCGATGAAAGTCAAGGATACGGAATATTAGGAGAAGAACACATTGACAGAGAAATAACCCAGGAAATAGGAAAATTACTCGGATTAAAAATTAAGGAAATGGTCAGAGAATAATTCGGAGTAATTGAGGTAGAGTTTGTCAAGAAAATAGTCGAGGAATTGTCATAGAAAAAGTCGACGAATTGTAAAAGAAAATGTAGATCAAATAGTTAAGGAAGTATCCGGATGTAATCGGAGAAATAGTCGGACTTATAGTTAAGTGAATAGGAGAAGAAAAGGTTGGAGAAATAATCAACGAATGAGTCATGGAAATACGACTAGAAATAATCTGAGAAAGAAGATTTGGAAAAAGATTCGGAGTCGTAAACGGAGAATTAGTCTACAATATAGGCGAAGAAAGCCAAGGAAATAGAAAGAAGGTATAATCAAGGAAATAGACAATAGAATAAGGCGAAAAATTGTAATTAAAAGTTGTGGGACAAAAAATTAAGAAAGTAAAAAGACTTTTCGGAGAATAAGTCAATTAAAACAATCACAAAAGTAGTTAGAGAATAATTCTTATCTAAAAGAGATTATTTTCCTGACTTAATCGGAGAAAAATTACAAAGAAATTGGCACAGAAAATGTACGAAAATGGACGGAATAAAAGTCAAAGAACGAATATCCTGTAATAGTAGGAGAAATAGATCGGAGAATGAATCAATATGTTAATAGAAGAAATAGTCAAACAAATAGTCAACATTCTACATTAAAAATAGTAGAAATGTGGAAGAAGTAAGAGAAAAAGTCGAAGATATTGTAAAGAAATAGTCCGAAAAATAATCGAAAAAAAGTTTGGAGAAATACAAGGAGAAATAGTCAGAGAATAATAAATAAACGAAGTAATAGTGGAAGAAATAGGTATGAAAGAAGTTCGAAAATTCGTTGCACAAATTGTCAAGTTCTCCGAAAAATCGTTGCTGATATAGTTAAGAAAATACTTCGAAAAATCGTTGGAGGTACTGTCAAGAAATTACTCCGAAAAATCGTCGTAGAAATTGTCAAGGAAGTACTCCGAAAAATCGTCGAAGAAATAGTCAAGAATGTACTCCGAAATATCGTTAATGAGAGAGTCAAGGAAGAACTAAGAAAAGTCTTTTGAGAAATTGTCAACGAAGTACTCCGAAAAATCTTTGATGAAATAGTCAAGGAAGTATTCCGAAAAGTTTTTCGAAAAATTGTCAAGGATCTACTCCGAAAATTCGTTGATAAAATAGTCAAGGAAGAACTCCGAAAAGTCTTTCGAGATTTATTCAAGGAAGTATTCCGAAAAATCGTTGATGAAATAGTCAAGGAACTACTCCGAAAAGTCTTTCTAGAAATTGCCAAGAAGTTCTCCAAAAAATCGTGAAATAAACAAGTACTCCGAAAAATCGTTGATGATATAACCAAGACAGTACTCCGAAAAATGGTCTAAGAACAAGCCCAGGAATCAACACAACATAATTTCCGAAAAGTAGATCTATAAATCTGCAGAGTAAAAATAAAGTTTAAAAGCTTACCCTGGAAATAATCTTGAAGCGATGAAAGGGTCGAATGAAGCGTCGATAGCGTATGGTGGCGGCACCTTGGAACACAGAACCACCCAGTCGGGTGATGGTGCTATATAGTTTGGTGCGCTCATAGAAATCCACGCGGGCAAAGTCGAGTTCCCGAAAATACCGTGCGTTGTTCATGTGATATAGCAAAGTGTCCACATCGTTGCTGAGGCAAACACCTGTCAATGGCAATGAAGGGGTCAATAACGAAACGTTGCAAGGGTGGGTTAAGTGATGGGGTAGCTAGGTGGTTAGGTGGCTAGGTGGTTAGGTGGCTAGGTGGCTAGGTGGTTGGCGGGCTGGTTGAAGGTGAAGGTGGTTGCTGCAGCCGGCACTTGCAAGGCAGCTTTACGTAAGTAAGTTGCATGCCACAGACTTGAATGGACTAGATTGGACGTGATATCTTAATGTCTCGACTCACCATTAACCGTTGTGGACTCCAGGATGTGGCAACGACGCTTCACAAAGCGCGCCAGCAGCACACAGATGCACATGCGCAGGAAATAATGCAATTCCAGCAGACCATAGAGTAGTATGATGGCCAGCAGGCAGCTGAGTGCCACATAGCACAGCTGTTCCATGTGGCAGCCACACACAATTAGAAGCAAGAAGAAGCAGCAATTGCTAGATGGACGTTGCTACCCCCGGGGGCCAGTAAGCAGGAAGCCTGTCAAGCGCGCCGTGTACAGGATGATAGACAAGTTGGTTGGCCCTTGGGGTTGGAGTGGACAGGAGGCAGGGTGGTGAATGTCCGGGGTTGGGGTTGTCTTCTGCGTGTTGTTGTTATTTATTTTGTTTTCTTTCTGTTGTTGCTTGTGATGCTACTTGGTGGGTTGATGTCCTGGCTAAGAGAGGCTCTGATGCGGACGCTGACGCTGACGATGTTGAAGTAAAATTAGGTCATGTTGCTGACGTTTGGCCCGCGACGCCGCATCAGGTGATACGGCAACTCGCACACGCATACACACACAGGCACACACACACACTCACACACACACACACACACAGAGAGTAGGGGCACACACAGGCACACGCACATACACACAAAAGGACAACTTGAGGTGTCGCCGAAAAGTGAGAGAAAACAATATTTGAATAGGAGAAGAAGCGAAAGAGGAAATGGAAATGGCAAAGGGGGAAAAGCAAAAGCAAAGAAAAGGAAAGGAAAAGCGTACACTAACACTTAAAGGCTAACGGGAAGAGCAGCAACAACAACAACAGCGACAACACCAACAAACACATGACACGGCCAACAATCGAAATCGTATTGAATTCTCAATTAACAAAAACGCGCGCCAAACAACCGCAACGGCAAACAGCGCACTAAAAACTTTTTTGGCCAATTCGCTTGCTGTTGCTGCTGCCGTCGTAGCGACCGTTCAAGCCGAAACGCCAGCGTCGACGGCGACGGCAACGGCAACGGCGACGGTGTCGGCAACAGCGACGTTTGCGACGTCTGCGCGTTGCATATCTTTGTTGCTGCTCTTCCTCTCTTCCTCGCTACTTCTCTATCGCTCCCTCTCTCTCTCTTTTTCTCTCTGGCGCGCTAACATCCTCGCCCACAGCTTTTTTTGAGCAACGGCCCACAAAAGCTCAACGCCAGCTGAAAGCTCTTTAAGGGTTGAACCTGTTGCCGCTGCCGCTGCTGCGACTGCAGTTGCTGTGCTTAGCTCTAGTATGTAAAGCTTTCGCCGCTGTTGTCAGTGTCGCAAAGCTTTCGAGCTTCAGCTTCCGCTTGCTGTTAATTGCATCAGCTCTCGAAAGTTCCTTAGCTCCAAATATTGTTGTTGCTGTTGTTGTTGCCTCCGCTATTCCAGTCACTTAAATGCCAAAAACAAACAGTTACAAAGTTCACACTCGACTATTCATTGAGCCAGACTCAGGCATACCCTAATCAATATAATTGATTGTATAAAACAATTCTAAAACATTTGGGAATTGTAGAATTTTTAGGGTAAATTAGTAACAATTTGACAAGAAGTCAATATAAATAAATTCTTAAGTTAACTGAGTCATGATATAATTATTCTTATTAGAACTTTTTTTGACTTGAGAGGGTATGCAGCAGTGCATAGCATATCATATTACAGCGCTACTACAAATTGAGCTGCATGACCTTAAGACTATTTTTGGAGCTGATCCCGAATGGGAAACCGAACCCGGAACTGATGCACAGACACACACTGATCACACAGATCAAATAGTCTCGTCATCGATCTCCCGATCGTCAATCGAATACACTCCAAAGTTGATAGTTTCGTATGAGAAAGGAATTCCAATTAGCAAAATGTACACACCTTGTGCACACACGGGATGTTTGCCTAGAGACAGGGCAAGGGGAAGGGGAAGGTGTAGGGGCGGTTATTATTACATATGCTATGGATTGCAATTACATTTTTCAGTTTACAATTTTCACTTTATTTGTTGTTGTTTTTTTTTTATTTTTATATATATTTTTTGGGTTTTTTTTGTTACGTTTTTGTTTTGTTCTCTCAAGTGGAAACACAATTTGAAAGGTTCGAAATTCAAGTCTTTGTTAGTTAGAATATTTCGTATTGTTGCAAATATAACATTGAAGTGAATATACATATATATATATAGATATACAGTCGTGTCTGGATAAAGTGCATATGTGTGTTAATTAAAAGAATTCACAAATATTGTTGTTATGTTTACCTCAGCTCAATTGTCATCATCAGTATCTGTAATATCCTATGAAAACACTTAGAATTTGTCTTGCTTAGACCCTGTAGTTAAAAGGTACAATGGGTATATTACGTTTGTCGAGAGGGAACTATGTGTAACACAGAAAGAGGGAGCTTCCATCCTTCTGAATCAGCTTCAACAAATAAACTAGAGACAGATAACTTCACTTGTAGACTCCTTGTATATACAAGTTTCCATTTCAAGTTTCATGTCTTCTAGAAATAACTGAATAAGTATAATTACTTTCAAAGCTAACGCCTTAAGAATAGACAACCGTGATACTTATTATATTGACAATCTGTCCTGAAAAGTTCACTGCAAATGTATAATACACTCGGAAGTTATGCAGGATACAAGTTTATGCAGCGTGGAGTCAAAGGAAGTTGCCTGTAAACGTGATTTTTACTATAATTTACTTCTTTGCACAACATGTACAGGGTCTCTCACAGTCGCGTTCACTCAACTGCAGCCTTTTCTAGTATTAATTGTGGTTGCTGCTGTCAAAAAATTATGTTAACAATTGAGAGATTTGCTACTAACAACTCTCCATGTAAATATTGAGCTGTTGCTTATAGCGAATGCTCACTGTATCCAGTTACCACTGTATGTGGAAGTGTTAGAAATGCTGTAATTGTTTATATTTGCTTTTTCCCCATTAAGAGTTTAACTCGTCTTATTTAGGCGTCTTTTAAATTGTTTATTGTGTGTGTTTGTTGTTGTTTTTATAATTTTAATTGCATTCATTTGTTGTTGTTGTTTATTTAACACATCATTTTCTCATTTATCTTAATCAATTTATAAACAAGCGCAGAAAAAAAAGTATTTATTTATATATATATATAGATAAACTAACAAAAACAAAATCACATACAAAATAGGCTTAAAAATTAACACAAAATTTGTTTTCTTTGTGTTTTGTGTTTTTTTTTTGACTCTTCGTTTGCAACAAAAATTATTAAAGTTACAAATAAGTTTATATATATATATATGTATGTATGTATGTGATTGATATATATATATATACATATATAGTTAGGTATGTACAAGGGCTATGCGTAGGGTATATTGGTTTAGCTTAGCAGTTTCTTCGATTACATGTTTGTAGTATGTTTCATTTATAGATTGGTAGATAGTTTGTTTCATAGATAAGTTTGTTATATGCAGAAAAAGAAACTGACAAAAAAAAAAACAAAAAAAGTATTTATATGCATAAAATAAAAGTAGAATAAAATAAGAGAATATAATAATAATAATAAAATTAATAAAAAGTGTTGTTAGGAAATATTGTTCAGCAGCTTAGCGGCATACAGAGTATACATTTGAGTTAAAGAAGTACAAATTGTTATTGTTTATTGTTCACTCTCTCTCTTCTCTCTCTTTCTATATATATATATATCGATATATATAGCATCTATATTTCTTGCTCTTCCCCTGCCTGATCTGTCTCTTGCTCGCTCTTGCTCACGCTCTCTAAGTTCCTTACTTCTTGCTCTTCTCATTCTCTATCTTTGAGTACTCTGTCTCTCTTTATTCAGCTGTTTACGCTCTGGATTCTGGATGGTCCACATTGATTATAAGGCATACAAAACACATACATATTTTGACTCCACTTAATTTTGGTTTTCATTTAAATTTAGTTATTTTTGTTTTTGTTTTCTTTTTTCTTTTTGTTATTCTCGTTGGAAACATACAAATGATCTCTTACTTTCGCTCGCTTACACTTAACGCTATTCCCTATGCCTATCCCTATATATGCAGCATCATTACATTTCTCTCTCTCTCTCTCTCTGTCTTTCGCTTTTGCATTCCCTTTTCACTAACTCAACTGTTCATTATATTCTCGACATCAATTCAAATTTCACAAAATTACGACGAATCCCTGGTCATGTTAAATTTCACATAGTTTGCGGTAGCGGAGCAGCAACAGCACCATCATCAACTATCAGCTCGCATCAACTTCATTATCATCAGCATCAGCATCAGCATCATTATCATTATCATCGTTAGCAGCAGCAGCAGCAGCAGCAACAACAGCAGCAGCATCGGCGACAGCAACAGCAGCAGCAGCAATCCTCGCAGTGAGTTGCCCAACATTTCCAATTCCAATTTCAACTCTCTCACTCTCGTTCGCGCTCTGCTTCTCTCTCTGTCTCTCCCTCTCTCTCTCTCTGTTTAGTTGGCTGCTTGGCAGAGTGCCTCAAAATCGCAGCGCTCAACGCTGTCTGCATAGTTGCTACGCAGCGTTGCAAGCGGACAAAGATCGTCATCCTGTGGACAGCCGGGCAGACGCACCACACGCTCCTGATGCATCACCAGCACTTGAGGTTCCTTCTCAATGCAACTGCAATGCGAAAATATATATTTATCTCTTTCTCACTCTCTCTCTCTCTCTCTCTGTTTGGATCATTTGCACTTACTCATAGCGCACAAAGGCCAAATTGGTTGCGAACGCATCGATTTCACTCGTACGCCAGAGTCGATCCTTGCCAAAATCCTTATGCGTCAACGGATGCTCGTCTCTGGCCACGCCCAGATGGGCCAACATCTTGAGCAGAGTCCCCGAATGGGTAAAATAGAATGTGGCATTGGCGCGTCCAATTGGTGAACTGGAAACATATACAAATTATCGTTTAATTATTTCATTTATATTTATATTTAATCTAATTTTATTTTATTTTTTTTATATAAATAAATTTTAAAATACAAAATCACAAAAAAAAAAATGTTACAAACTAATGCAACTTAAATAATTAATAGTAATAGTTGGCTTAATAATGAAATTTTAATATAATATTCAATTCAGCTCAATATAATATTATTTTAATTATTAAGCTTATTATGTCTTTTACATTTTCTTATTTTAAATTATCTAAGTTGCATTAGTTTATATAAATTAATATTAAATGAAAAAATAAAATAAAAAATAAAAATAAAATAGGAAAAAATTGCATTTATTATGGATTTAAATATTAAATTAAATTAAATATTAAATCCATAGTAAATGCAACTTTTTCCTTATTCTTAAGCATAATTTATTTATTTTTAATTAGTTGCATTAATTATTGTTTAATTGCTGCATTATAAATTGTTTCCTCCCAAATATTTAAGTGTAAAGAAAATGCTATAACTCTTGTATTATTATTTAGTTTTAATGCTGTTTTATCATTATTTATTTATATATTTTTTAATTATTTATAATATATATATATATATATTAATATATTCTTCTTGATTCAAGTCCGTTGCTTTGTCCATAGTCTCGTTAATCATAAAATGTTCTATTGTTTGTTATGCTCAATGTTATTTCATAACTACAAAGAAGGATTTTCAGAATAAATTAAAATAAAAAAATATATAAAATGAGTTTTTAATTCTTAGATGACAGTGAGGGGCGGAGGGGAAACTGCACAAATCGACAGCAAAATTTCAAATTTTAAGTCCGGCAATTTACCAGGCGAACAGAAAATAACAGTTGGATGAGAATTTTGTAATAAATTCAAATTTAACGTCCCAATTCAAATTTAACGTCCCAATTCAAATTCAAAGATCGCTCAGAAAAACACTCAATATTGAGTGAATCGCAATTGCACTCAATGTGAGTGAAATGCAATTTGGTTGCTTGCTGCTGATTTCTGTTCGCCTGGTAGATCGACTGTGTCTGTATGTACGTATGTATGTATGTATGTACGTATGTATGTATTTATGTATGTATGTATGTATGTATGTATGTATGTATGTATGTATATATGTATGTACGTACGCATGTATGTATGTATGTATGTATGTAAACGTGTATGTACGTACGTATGTATGTATATGTGTATGTATGTATGTACGTATGTATGTATGTACGTACGTATGTATGTATATGTGTATGTATGTAAGTATGTATGTATGTATGTAGGTAAGTATGTATGTATGTATGTATGTACGTATGTATGTATGTAGGTAAGTATGTATGTACGTACGTATGTATGTATGTATGTACGCATGTATGTATGTATGTATGTATGTAAACGTGTATGTACGTATGTACGTATGTATGTAAGTATGTATGTATGTATGTAGGTAAGTATGTATGTACGCATGTATGTATGTATGTATGTATGCATGTATGTATGTATGTATTTATGTATGTATGTATTTATGTAAGTATTTATGTACGTATGTATGTATGTACGTATGTATGTAAGTATGTATGTATGTGTTTATGTATGTATGTATGTATGTAGGTAAGTATGTATGTAAGTATTTATGTACGTATGTATGTATGTACGTATGTATGTAAGTATGTATGTATGTATGCATGTATGTAAGTATTTATGTATGTATGTATGTATGTATGTATGTATTTATGTATGTATGTATGTACGTATGTATGTAAGTATGTATGTATGTATGTATGTAAGTATGTATGTATGTATGTATGTATGTATGTATGTATTTATGTATGTATGTATGTACGTATGTATGTAAGTATGTATGTATGTATGTAGGTAAGTATGTATGTATGTATGTATGTATGTAAACGTGTATGTACGTACGTATGTATGTATATGTGTATGTATGTATGTACGTATGTATGTAAGTATTTATGTATGTATGTATGTATGTATGTATGTATTTATGTATGTATGTATGTACGTATGTATGTAAGTATGTATGTATGTATGTAGGTATGTATGTATGTATGTATGTATGTAAGTATGTACGTAAGTACGTATGTATGTATGTACGTATGTATGTATATGTGTATGTATGTACGTATGTATGTAAGTATGTATGTATGTATGTAGGTAAGTATGTATGTATATATGTATGTATGTATGTATGTACGTAAGTACGTATGTATGTATGTACGCATGTGTATGAAGTTGCAACAGCCACATTGCAAGCTAAAATCCCAGCTGAAATACCAGGCGAACAGAAATCCTCAGCAGGTGAATTTTTCATTTGAGCGACATGCAAAATGCTTGAGTGAAAGCAATTGAGTGAGTCAAATGTGTTGAGTGCAATCTCTCCAGCTTTGAGTGTGCTCTTGAGTGAATTGCAAACTGAAATTTAGACAATTGCGACCTATTGCGAACTTCTGTTCGCCTGGTATTTTTGGGGGAATTTTGTTTAGACAAATTTTTTTTTTTTTTTTTGATAATTCTGTAGATCGTTAAATTTAAATATTTGAATTTTGCGTGCTATTTTGTAATTGTTATTTTTTGAATATATAATTAGTATTTTTGCATTTCAAATTGCTGCTCTTGAAACGTATTTGAAATTTCAGTTCGCCTGGAGTATAAAAAATATATTTATATTCTTTCAATTTTCTCAATTTCCCACTGTTTCTCCCTTTTACGCTAATACTTCTCAAAGAGAAAGAAAAAACGAAATCTTTAATAATAATCTTTAATTTACATTTTGAAGCTCCTTCTTTTATTCTTAAGATCCAATTCTTAGGGGCTAACATTGAGTCTATACTAACTGATTAATTGTGCCTACAGCTAAGTATATTATCAGTCGAAAATATATTAATAGTATATAGAACATAATATATATAATGAATATCATAAATAATAATTATTGTTTTCTTTCCTAAAGTTTACGCTTGATAATTCTAACAATTATGTGAGACATGAAGAAGAAAAAGAATTTAAAAAAAAAACACAAAAAAAAAACAGAATCTTTCTCAATTCGTAGCCTATCAATCAATGTGATTGTAATAATCGATCAACGATAATCGATTGTATTCTCTATGCGATAAACACTCACTCGATGGCCGCAAACATATCGGCGATTGCCGGGCAGGCAATGCGATGGGTCAATTCATAGCCGTAGCCATCGTTCCAGTAATATTCAAGATCCTCGGCGAATTCCAAGGCGCTCAATGAGTTCACATCGAAGAAGCGACACCAGACGGATGGCGGTTTATGGCGTTGCCAGGCCGTCTCAAAGGCGCACACCGTGTACATGAGTTGAACGTCCTGTACCGTTAAATCCAATAACTGTGTGCTCGCCCGCACATGCTCCACTGCTGACTGCATCGCTGGCTCCGCATTGAAGCTACGTGCATTAAACATTGTCTCAGGATTCTTATCGACGTCCGTTTTCCAGCGGCTGCAGAGTTTATAAAACTGTAACGAGTGCAATGCAATGGCGATTTAGTAATTGGGCGAGTATTTTCAACGAGCAGCGAGCAATGAGTGGCAGCTACTCGCTGCGTTAAATTCACTGCAAATATAGCGAATAATTTGGTACAGACAACAAGCGAGTTCACTCGCGAGTTCAGTACTAGCTACTCGTTATAAGCTTGCAGTACATTTACAACGAATCGATAATCGAACGAGTATTTATTAAATGCACTAATAAGTATTATCAAACGAGTGTTTCAAAGGAAGGATAACTAAAATTGCTAGCTATTAGTTGTAGCTAATACTCGTTGCAAATACAACGAGTAAGAAGTTCGGCGAGCATTTCTAATGAAAGAAATATTATTATTAAATCTACTAGTTACAGAAATATGATTGTTACAAAAGCAGCGAGCACAACTAACGAGAGAAGCAGCGAGTATACCGAGCGAGTGTAGTAATCTTACTAGCTACTAGTTACATACATGAATGTTAGAATATCAACTCTTACAAGCTGCTAGTTAACGAGTGCAGCGAATCGATAATCGAACGAGTATTTACTAAATGCACTAATAAGTATTATCAAACGAGTGTTTCAAAGGAAGGATAACTAAAATTGCTAGCTATTAGTTGTAGCTAATACTCGTTGCAAATACAACGAGTAAGAAGTTCGGCGAGCATTTCTAATGAAAGAAATATTATTATTATATCTACTAGTTACAGAAATATGATTGTTACAAAAGCAGCGAGCACAACTAACGAGAGAACTACTCTTTATGATAGTAACAACAGCAGCGAGTATACCGAGCGAGTGTAGTACTCCTACTAGCTACTAGTTATCTACATGAATGTTACACAATCAACTCTTACCAAAAAACCATAAAACGAGCAAGTAAACGAACGAGTATTGAGCAACGAATTGAAATTACCTGGTTTGGGACCGTAGACAACCATCGAATTGTCCACAGAACCCACCGCCAGCTGGACGTTGAATGGATGAAATGATAGGCACGTGGGCTGCGGATGCCTGGAGCTGATGAATCCCTCGTTGCTGCGCAACGATATCTGTCGGGTGCCATTCAGCGAGTAGACGCAGATTTTCGATGCATAACCACAGGCGACAGCATCCTCAATTGGATGCGTTGACATTGCCGTTATGTCATTACCGGCCCGCCATTTGAATACCAAGCCGTGATCCCTCCACGTCGGCATCTTGCGCAGATCATAGGCACACACATTGCCCTCGTTGCAACTGACCACCAACGATGTCCCATCCGCTCGTAGGCAGGCATGCAGAATGGGTGACAAATGATCCGGAATGTACAGCACGAGAGAGTCCTGGGGGGAGCAGCGTTTGTCAAAGAGCCGGACACTGCCATCGGAGCAGCCGGCGACGATAATATCACAATGCTTGTTGGCCGCAAATGGCGACAGGACACGGACACTCGTCTCGCGCTCCAATTGAAAATCATTCAGCTTCATCTCACGCTCCACATCCCAAATGCGCAGATACCGATATGAGCCGCCGCCAACGACCAAATGTTGATTGAATTGCTGCCAGGCGGTGACGATGCCAATCCCAGATCCCGCACAGCTGCTGATATAAACAGAGCCCGCCGCAGCAGCGGCAGCGGATGAAGCGCTTGCGGGATTGCCAACGTTGCCGGCACTGCTGCTGCTGCTGCTGCTGGCGCCGACTTGAAGTGGATCCGCTTTGAGCAGACGCTGTAGATAGGAACTGTTGCTCGATAAACTGCCAGAGGCGGTGCCACTTGCACCGCTAGCGCCAGTCGCACCACCACGCGGCAACGCATCCCAGGCGCTTATCAGACGCATTGCCATCGGCTGAGTTTCATCCTGGACACCGCCAGCCGATTGCCAGACGCGTATGACGGCATCCTCATGGGCGACAAGCAAGAGGCCCACATCCTGGGCATTCAACAGCTCAAAGCTGCTGACGCGAGCAAACGGCACATGCTTGCGACCACTGGAGTTGGAGTTGGAACTGGAGCTGGAGCTGGTGCTGGTGGCGTTGCCGGCACTCAGTTGCTGCGCCTCCGCATTGGCCTCCGTCGCATGGCTGACAATCAGGCTCTTGCCAAAGTCATAGACGAGCACATTCTCCTTGTAGGCGACGGCTATTTGCGGCTCATACGGCAGCAGCTTCACCAGCGATGGCGTAAACTGCGTCTTCGTCACAAAGCTGAACATGTGCAGTCTATCGATCATGCGGAGCTTGCACTGGCGCCGTGAATTGTAGCGTATGAGTTTGTTGCGATGATAGCGATACTCGCGGTAACGCAGCTCCGCGGAGTTGCGATCGATGGGCCAGCGTTGTTGGCCCTCCTCCTCCTCGGTGCTGCCATCGGCGCTGCTGTAGCGTTGATTGCCCGGTCGTGTGAAGTACGAGATGGCCCATGGGATGAACTGCGTCTGCACAATCGAGCGCACAATTGGTGCCTTGCCATCGGCATAGGGATTCGTTTCGCTGCCGCTGCTGCGCGCTGAATTGTTGCCATCGCCAGCGGCTGTTGATGCCAATCCGGCTGCAGCTGCACCGGAGCCGGGCACTGAATGTACGGTTGCACCACCTGCCCCACCGTCGGTCTCATCATTCATCGAGCTGGTGCGCAGTTTACGCTGTGTATCCGCATTGGCGCCGCCCGAGAGCCGCAGTTTCTGGACCCATTGACTGGAACCACCACCACCACCAACACCACCAACACCACCAGCACCGCCAGCTGGTCCAGTGTGTCCCACGGGCGGCGACTCACCGCTGCCAGTTAGATAATTGCAACGGGTATTGGGACTCGGCGGCAGACTGACGCTTAAGCTGCTGTTGTTCAGCTTCTCGAGATCCCGTGGACCAACGGATCCACCGGCTGGGCCGCAGCTGCTGCCGGCGGTGGCATTTGTCGCCTCCTTGGCGGTGATCATGCAGAGCGCCGCATCCCGCACATGGGCGATAATCTTTTGTGCTGTCGTCGCGACCAATGGGAATGGATCCTGGCCAAGATTACAGATGCCCAGCCACAGTTTGGTGAAGATCGACTGAAAGGGTATGAAATTTGTTGTTGTGGTGCTGCTGCTGCCGCTGCCAGAGCCGGCGCCGGTGCCGCCAATGCTGGAGCTGCTCATATTCGATATGGAGCTGGAGCTGACGCCACGCCGGATGGTGACATGACCAAAGCGTTCCAGGCTATGCGTGGTTTGTCCATAGCTCGGCCAGGCATGCGGCATGCCATGCGTAATGCTGGCACTCCGCTCACCGCCACAGGAGACCAACGACGAGCTGTGGCTATTCAACTGCTCCGCCAGATACACTGTGACGAACTGCGTCTCAAAGAGCAGGACCATCCATTGCAGTGCCGCTGCGAGTTCGAGGCGCACCAGCGGCGACATATCCTCACCGACCGTCTCCAGCAATGTGATGGCAATGATGCGATCAATGTTATTCGCCTGCTCCTCGCTGCGATCCGTCACGGAGCTAATGAAGGTGCCCAGCGCAAAGACAGCGGCGGCTCGCACCTCCGGTATGGAGTCACGGAGCAGCACATACAGCTTCTCATGGGCCAAATCCCGGGCACCCGACCAACGGGCCTTCTCAAAGTTCTGCCAGAGCATGCCCAGACAGATGGCCAGCCATTGGCGCAGCAACCAGCTGCTGTCGTTCAACTGCTCCAGGCATATGGACAGCAATGGGCCCTGCAATGCGCTCGTCTGTCCCAGCAGAAAGTTGTGCACAATGGAGGCCAGCACAAAGGCGGCCAATGTGCGATGCTGTTTGCTGACTGTGTTGTCCTGCAGCACGGAGAGAAAGTATTTGTATTCCTTGACCAGATCCACCTGACAGCTGGGATCCACGGCGAGTATCTTTGCCCAAATGAACACCAGGACGGGTCGCAACTCTCGCGTCGAGCTCTGCAGCAATTTCAGCACATAGGGAAAGATGCCCACGCCCAGGGCAAGATTAACGGCCCACGGGCCAAGATCGAGGAAGCGGGCGAGCAGCTCCAAGGCCCGCAGGCGATGCACCTGGGAGAGCAGCACCTGCAGCACAATGGGCAACTGTTCGGGCGGTGTACGCGACTCGGACTCACTGTCCAGCCACACCTGGAACGCGGTCAACTGATGCTCAAAGAATGGCAACTGACGATACGGCGCCTGATGCTCCAATATGTCGGGCAACTGTTGCAATGCCAGATCGACAACCAAATCCCATGCCTTCCACATCGCATGGCGATGGCATGGCGGCAACGCTGGCAGCGAGACGGGCGTACAGTCATGGCTACGCAGGATGCGTTCGGCCAGCAGGAAATTCCGAAATAGGCTGGCCACCAGCAGATCCTGACGGAACAGCCGTTGGAACAGCTCACGGGGCAATGTATTCCAGGCGATTGTGTCCGTGATGGCCGTAAATATCCAATTCAGTTCACCCATCATCGTCCGGCGATCGTTCACCTTGCCGGGTATCTTATCAATCAGTTCACTTTGGATGCGCGGCACCATGCCGAGCTTCTCCTGCATCGCATACCATTTGAGGGCAATGTTAATGGGCGTGGTCAGGCAACTGGTGAAGAGATCAGCCGGCAATTGGGCATTCATTGGCAATATCTCATTAGCCGCACATGCCGCCAAATGGATGCAGTTCTTGTAGCTAACCAACTGGGATATGGACTGTGCGCCAGCTGCTTGGGCGGCCAATGCCTTCTCCAGCTCGTGCTCATGCTGTTCGGCAAAGGGCTGAAATGAATTGATTATAATGCCCGCATTGGAGCAATCATACACATAGATCGATGGGGCGGCCATCCAATTGATTAGCTCAAAGATGCTCAGCGGTATGTACTGAGTGAAGGTTCGATTGAATACCCATATCTCGCCATTAGCCGTCGGCTTGGGCACACCATGTCCATTGTAGTGGAAGAGTATGCGCTCCCCTTTCGCATTGCGGCGCAATGATGTGCACAGCTTTTTCACATCCTCGACGGTGGGATCATTGCACTTTTTGTAGCGTGCACGGGGCTGCCATCGTTCATATTGCATCTGTAGATTGCTACCAATTAATTCCATTGCCTTTGGCACCGACACCGAGCTGGGATCAATCCAACATTCGAGGCGTGAGCATGGCTGTATTTTGACCACATCCGGTGGATCGACACCAATGTTGAGGCACAACACCAGCGCCACACTTGACGTCTTATTGCGTTCCCTGATCCGCCATGGCAGGCGCTCGTGCTTCAAGGGCTCTATCGATTCCTGATGTCGCTTTGCCGAGAAACTCAATGGTATATCATCATCGTCTATGAATGCTATGTCCGCATATCCAGTTTCATCATCAGTTGTGCATGGTACGCGGCCTTTATATTTGCGGATGTCGAACGGGGAGGCGATCTTGCCAGTGTTGCCAAACGTATCACTCTTAACATTATTTACAGCACTGGCCGTTTTGTTGTTGCTATTGCTATTGCTTTTATTGCTGTTGCTTTTGGTGGCAATTACCGCAATGCTTTCATTGCATAGCGATTCCATCATCTTTATTTATCTCTCTCTTTCTATATATATATATATTTATATATATATATAAGTTTTGTGTGTGTGTGTGTGTGTATTTTTCTATTTACAGTTTATTGCAATTTCTTTATACAGTTTTAGCAGCTATTGCAGCACATGCACACGCTCATATCGTGTGCGCGAAGGCGACGACGACAGCAACAACAACAACAACAGCGACGACGTCGACGACGACGGCTGCTGCACATAACCAAACAATTTTGCACTCGCACTTCAGCCAAAGACGACGGCAACGGCGACGAAGAGACGACGACAGATTTATACGCCTAGTTGCGCTTGTGATTCATTATGTTGAGTTCTTCGTCTTTTCGTTATTTTCGATTGCACAAATTAATAAACAAAAAAATAAACAAATGCTTTAAATTAATTTGCACCAAAATTGTTGGAAACGCACGCGCTGTATACCCAAATACGAAATAAGAAATACGCATTGGCGATTGTTCTTGTGCTCTATCACTGTCTTTCTATCTCCCTCTTCCATTTATCGTCCTTGTCTTTTTTTTCGGTTCGGCGGTGCTGCCACTTTATGCAAAACAACTGCGAATTGCGCGCTAAATTCAATTTCCATTACTAATTATTTTCAATTATTAAATAATACTCAATACTCGTTCGATTGTACATTGCATTTTAAAATTAATTTTTTTTTAAGTTGCTTACATATTGTTACATATTTAAACTCACCCGTAGCACTGGATCTTGTTTCAATGGTTGTGGATAGATGATGGCATGTATGCGATGGCGTCCAAATAATCCAGTTGCAAAGCTTTGTGCACTCATCAGTGTACGCTGCGTGGCCGTGTACTTCATGTAGAACCATTCTGGATTATACAGATCGGGCAACAAGTCTGGAAATCGTAATTGCATACGTTCTGCCAGCTCGATAAGTTCATCTTCACCCTCAGCGACCAATAGTTTTTCATCATCAGGTTCAATGTGTGTCCAACTCCAGCGACGTAACTGTTTCAGATCGTCAGGGCAGAGATTCGGCTTCGATTGCTGTAAGATAAGCTCCTGCAATTTAACCAGACGCTCTCGGGCATGTAAAATAACTGATTTGCTGGGGTTTCGACTTCCATGCCGTATGATAGACCATATTCGCGATGGGTGGCAACCTTTACCAAATGAAAACAATTACGTATGAGCATGTGAAGAAGACAAGATAAAAACAGCTGTGCCATAGATTTTCATAGCAAATGCCATGTTTAAGAATAGCAAGTGGCATACCATTATATATCGGCGAAGTATCATTATAATTGGCAACGGCGCGATATGGTGTCTTGGTGGATAGACGGCGCTCAATTTCATAGCGTTCCAAACCGCTGCATGCAGCTAAATCAGCTGTTGTCGCAAATGCCAGTTGTGGTTGTTGTCTTGGTATTAATATTAATAGCAGCAGCGGAATGAGCAGGGCAAATAAATTAAGCATTTTTCCGGGGGAAAAACTTGTCAGGTATTAAAAGTTCAAATTAAATATAAAAATTTGATAAAAAACTTAAAACATTGAAAGAAAAAACGAGACACACACGTCGAACGTGAAAAAAAATGAACCACGAATAAACTACAAGGGTAAATACAAATGAGAATTATGATAAAAAGGAAGCTGCAATACATATAAACGGTGCTTGCTGACATAATAAAAAAAATTTTATAAAGCGTTGCCAGTGTTGTTATAGTTCTGCAAAATGTCTGGCAGCCTACGTAAAGTAATTACTCGATATGCCGCGATACTACTCATTGCTGACAACGTATCGATGCCAATCAGTTGTGAGAACCGCGCGTTTCTATTGTGTTTTCGATATTTTAAGTGATATCTTATCTTATTTATTAAGAAATATTGAATTTATATTCTTACTATGGGTAAGCTAAACTTAATGTATTATCAAAGCCATTAAGAATATGCGAATATACCAGTTGCTTTACAGCGCCAGCCACTCAAAAGAAGTCAATTCCCATAACGCCACCAAAGCGAAAGACGCGCGCTCAAACGCATGCAACTACAAATAAAGAGTTAACTGAGAAAAACTCCAATGAGAAAAATCGCAGTTCACGTAAGGAGGAGAGACCCAAAAAGGTTGAGAAACAAGAACCAGATATTCCCAAGAATCCACAAACATATTCAGAGAATGGTGATACGGAGACGACACAAAACACAGTTCGGAAGCTAAGGACACGCAAGAAAGCGGCACCCAAGTCTCTTCCAGCACAAAATGAAACTAAAGAAGATGTCGATGATGAAGCCACCAAGCAGAAGGTGACAGCACGAAAGCCCAGGAAACGCAATGAGGAGACGCCCAAGACGCCGGTTTCCATACCCAAAAAACGTCAAAGGAAATATCTACAGAGCTGTGCTGAAAATGTCATAACTAGCGTCAAGAGAAACTTGGAAAAAGGCAAACAAAAGTTACAAATTACAATTGAAATTAACAACCGAATCGAATCGAAGAGCAAAGAAAAGAAGAAAGCAAAAATGCCTGTGTTTGTAATTGACGTAAAGAGTCCACAAATAGCCGTAACAAACAAAGCGTCAAGTCCATGCAACACTAACAATAATAATTACATTAATGTGGAGCAGGAAGAGGATTTTGTTACAAATGTGATGCACAAAGAAGGGGAATTGCTTGAGGTGCTGTGCGATACACTTGAGGAGCCTTCAGGAAAGGAGCCCCAACCCGGCTATACACATGAAGATCTAAAGCAGTTCCTACTAAACTCAACCATAAAGGAAATGTTTCCATTTGCCTTGCAGCTAAAGAGCACCACTGAGGTGAGCAATTAATTGGCATCAACAATCTATGCATATAATAATATATTACATTTACAGATCTTTCGGCGTCTTACTAGCGTCATTTATGAAATGGAAAGCGTTCAGTTGGATGAACTGCTCGATCTGTATCATTTGGCAATAATGATGCAAAACTATCAACAGCTGGAGACACACATGGGCTATCGCCACGAGTTAGTGGATGCCGTGGGCGAACTATCAGTGGAACTGCAGCCAAAACATATCGAATATATAGGAATTAGTTTATGTGATCGATTTGTAATTGGCACGGGCATGACACGCATGGAGAAAGTTGTCGATATGCACAGTTCCATCGTGTTGTTGATCAACAATAGCGATGTCAATTATCAAATTGGCATGACAACGCTTTTGGCCACATTCGCAAAGGTCTCTGGCATTAATTTGCCGGTTCAGGAAACCGATATTGTAACTAGCGTCACATCAATGTAAAGCTCAAACTCTTAATCAATTCATTTTGCAGATTAAGAAAGCTTTTGAAATGGCCAAGCTAGTGAACTGGTCGCAACTTGTGGAGACGGGCCGACAGGCAGACTTGTTTGTGCTTGTGCGCTGCTTCTCGCTGATCATAAACACACAACAAAATCGCAGCGCGCATGTCGATTGGCATCAGCACTTAGGCAGCGATATACACAAATTCTTCATGAAAGTATTAAGCACGGTGCGGTTCTCCATAAACTATAATTTCTTTGCCATGATGGTGAGTGATAACCTCTTTTCAGTGGCTTTCTGATTTTATCATTCGATTCCTTTCGATTTTCCTCTTTGCAGATTGAACGTTATATTGCCTTTTGTGTTGTACGGGGCGCCACAGCGCGGTAAGTTCAAATTGAGTACAATGTAATTCATTTGGGAATTAATTTGATAGTTATTACAATTAATTTACTCGTTACTCGCTACTCTCTAACAGCGAGTGACTATGACATGCAATGAACTTTTAAATTTCACTTAATTTTATTTTGATTTACATATTTCTTAGCTTAACTCTCTCACTAAATTTACTCGTTACTCGCTACTACTACTACTACTATTCGCTATCAACGATTGACTATAAAATGCAATGCACTTGTAAATACCATTTCATATTATTTTGTTTTTCATATTTCAACAAGTGACTATCAAATGTAATTCATTTGGGAAATAATTTGATAGTTATTACAATTAATTTACTCGTTACTCGCTACTCTCTAACAGCGAGTGACTATCAAATGCAATGAACTTTTAAATTATACTTCATTTTATTTTGATTTACATATCTCGGCTTTATTCTCTCACTAAATTTACTAGTTACTCGTTACTATTACTACTTTTATTCGCTATCAGCGAGTAACTATCAAATGCAATGAACTTTTAAATTTCACTTAATTTTATTTCGATATACATATTTGTTTGCTTAACTCTCTCACTAAATTTACTCGTCACTCGCTCCTCGCTATCAGCGAGTGACTATCAAATGCAATGAACTTATCAATTTCAGTGTAAAATTGTAATAATGTAATATTTGATTTTAATATACATATTTGATTGCTTTATTTATTCAATCTACTCGCTACTCGCTATTTGCTATTGACGAGTAACGAGCAAATAAATGAACTTCCAAAATTGTATTTAATTTAATTTTAATGCACATTTGATTGCATTATTTGTTCACTCATTGCACGCCATTTGCCATCAACGAGTAACGAGTAACTGAAATGTACTTTCAAATTTACTCCACCTATAAATATTGTATGCTTATAATGAATTTTGATTTATTTACAGCGTCAGCTCGACAAATGTGATTTAATTAACTATTATTTATTCATTAATTATACCCTGAACAGTGATATATTAGAAGCAGGCGGGGCAAACCCTATATAGTATATATATTCTTGATCAGTATCAACATCCGAGTCGATTAAGCCATGTTCGTCTGTCCGTTCGTCCGTCTGTCTGTCTCTCTATCTTTATGAACGCGTCGATCTAAGCATCTCTAAGAGCTAGACTCCCAATTTGGCATGTATGTCCCTGTATGTCGTCTTCAAATCCAGTTTATGTTAGCTTTTCGATACCTCAACCCCCTTCCCCGTAAATCGAAAAATACACTATTTATGTCTATATTTATCAGCATAGTTACTTCTAACTTTACAAGTGCTTAAAGAATACTATAAAGAAACAATGCTGAAAGTTTCCTCAAGTTCGGTTTATAAATAAGAAAGTTAATCAGAAAAGAAAGAAAATTGAACTGTTTACGCTTTGTTCGTTGCGGCCAGCGAGTGATGTAGCACTCAGCTTTGGTTCGCAAAAAAGCTTTATGAAATTCGCATGCATTGCATGAGTTACTAAACGTACCTGTTTGCAGGACTCAGCTTAAATTATGTGATATAGATTTTGGGAATTCAGATATTTTCAGTAATAATTATTAAAATACTTTTAGTGTAGAAAACTGTTCAGGGTATTATAGTGTCGCATATGCTCGACTTTCGCAATATTTTATTATTTTATTTATTCATAACTGTGCTCATTTGAAATGAGCGCATCAATTCAAGCCGCGATCTCACTTGAGGATATTATCACAATCAAGATGGTTTGATGAGCAGAGGAAGAAGCAGCAGCACTCAGGGGACTTCATAGTTAAACACTCTCAATTTTGTGATTTCAATTGTATTTAAGGTATTTCTACGTCTCAACGTGATTTACATATGCATTATAATAATTGGTTTTTATTTTGTCGTTTATTGTCAGGTAACGGAACAGCATACGCGACGCAATGCGATGTCAACAAGTGTGTGCTTGTAAAATAAAGTTGTGAGCTTTTTGGGTTGGTGGCGGGGGAGGCCGTACAAAAGCTCTCAACCGGCCGGCCGACCGCCCATTTAATGGGAGGCAGTCTTGGTCGGTGGCAACGTTGGATTAACGCCTGGCATTTTGTCTGATTAACTTGGCTTTGTGCGCGTACAAAAATTTTATATTTAGTCGCTCAAAGAGCAACCAAAGCGACGGACTCGCTAACCAAGAAGGAATGTAAAAAAAAAACAAAAAGAAAAAATAAAATAAATATATATACACACAATCATAATAATAAATAAAATTAAATAACTAATAAGCGAAAGACGTGAATAAATAAATATAAATATTGTGTGACATATTTCGAAAGTATTTTGCTTGCTTGGCCATTGATATCCTTTCGCTCCAGTTGCAAATGTCGTGTTAAGGCCTAGCATATGGCGCCGGAAAATGCGCCGCCGCACGTGCCAGCTGATTATTGCGCCAAAAACTAATAAGAGGTAATGCCCATCTAACGGTCGTTGTCCTGCAAAAAACACCCTTTCGTTCCCCCACACAGTTATTTTGTGTTTGCCAACGGATTTTTGTAATGTGATTTGTTGCCCTGTTGCACGCAATAAAACTTAGTTCCATTTGGCACGCCACCTGTTGTTGGGCACTTTGCTTTCAAATTGCGTTATAAATGCCGCGCAAATGCGACGATTACCAAACTGATCGATATAGATCATTTTATTAATGAAATATTAACTACACTATCAGGAGCTGCCATAGATAAAAATCAAAAAAACATAAACAAATAAATCAACAACTATATTTAAAGGCATTAATTAATTGTAAGTTCATTGGATTTAGAGGCCTGGTTTAATATATAGTGTTGGGCACGTGTCGTGACACGAGCCTCCACAATTGCTGTCTGTGTTGCAAAGTGGCATGCGATATGTACTGTTTTATTTGAATTTCAGTAGCAAATGTTGATAGTAAATCAATTTCAATCAACAACAAATGCACTTAACGAAATTAAACTCACAATCAATCAGGAATCAGAATACCTCATCGTATCCGTACATACATATACATATGTGTGTAATTGAAAGTTGCCACGCAATTGTGAATTGCTCAATATTGAGGGGTCACTTTGGGTATAACGTAATCAATTTTAAATCACATAAGGGAATACCACAAATGGATGAAGTACACATACGAAGAATAAAATACCGTTTCATGACGCCTTGCGTTTTCAAAGCGTTTTCGCGCTCATTTCTATTTTAATAATATGAGGAAAATGAGAGGAACAACAAAAGAAACGTGTAAACAATTTTATCAATGTTATTAAATCTCAAGTATCTCAAGTGCTAGCATCAATATGAATTTTGGAGTATGATTAATCTGGTTTCCATTGTTTTTGTTATTATGGCGCTTATCGTCAAAAAAGGTGGTAATTAATTTTTGTGCTTGGTTCGGCCAGTGGACAACATGAAAATTGTTAACAAATGACATACACGATGATCACCCACTGATAATGCCAAATGGACAATGAAGGATGACGTATAAATAGATGCATACATATGTACATATGTATGTATGTTTGCATATGTATGAGAAGTGTCAGCGAGTGGAGAATTATAAATTGAGAATGGCGCATTGTGTTGTCCTTCTTGTTTATCATTCTTGGCAACTTCGTTTCGAGTGTCAGGCAACCTGCCAGAGTGTGTGTAAAATAGTTTTCGACACCTGTCAAACCAAACAGCGTGTTTAGTTTTGTGTCTGCGTGTGTGCGTGTGTACGTGTGTTTGTGTTGTTCCTGCACTTCCTTTTCAACAGAGCGCGCGCACAACGCAAAAGGAAGAAAGAAAGTTAAGGAAAAAGAAAAACGCCATAGCCAAAGGCAAATGGTAAAAATGTAAAGCAAAAGAGCTTTTTATGCCGTTTGCCGGCGCTGTCAAATTGCCGTTTTTGCCGTTAGCGCGCGCACACCCGTCTGCGCTGGCGTCGCTGCCGCTGGCCGCGACGGCAACTGCCGCCGCCTGCTTAAAAGCTAAGGACAGTTCATAGCGTTCAGTTCGTAACGAGAAGTCGCCTCGCGCGGTTTGGCGACACGACAAACATACATACATACATACTACCATTCACTCACACACACAAACACACGCATATGCACACACATGCTAGCTTATACGCTCGCTCACACGCACATACACGCACACACGCGCGCTAACGTTCAGTTCAATCGCGCGCACGAAACACGCAAAAGCAAGCGTTAACTGTAACTGTAACAGTTGTTCAAAACAAACGGAATACGAGCGGCCAAATAAAAGGGCTACTTTTAAAACTATAATAATATTCAAAAAAAAAAACAATAAATTAACTGCACTGCAACGTGTGCAGCAACAACAACAAAGGCTCAACAACAACCACAAAAGTAATGCAAAATAAAATAAATATACAAAAAATAATAAATAAAAACAAACTTGTTTTAAAATGTAAAATACAAATGTTTATATATTTTGTGATTTTTTTTTGTTTAATAATTTTTTTGTGTGCTGTTTTTTATTTTTATTTTTTTTGTTGTGTGTTGCTAACGTCGCAATGACTGAAATTTAGTGTCTGTGTTTAAAAAATTTGCATAAATCGCGTATTTTGTATTAATATTAATCACTCGATCAAATGAGCGTGCGATGCCGGCTTTAGCCTCAAGTCAAATCTCCAGTCTCCACTCACAAGTCTCCAGTCGCGTAGCCTGCGTAGATGCGGCCCACGCATTAATGACAGCTTCTGTCTCCATTTGCGTTCCCATCTGTGTCTCTGTCTCTGTCTCCGTTTCCAATCTACGTTGCTGATTCTGGCTTTTGCTCAGAACTAGTTTCAGTTTGCAAATTTCGCCCCCAGCCGCATAAATCTCAATTAAATGTAGTATTTAAACTTGAGCAACTTTTTGCATCTCACTCTCAGCGTGCCATCGGCGATGGCGTCGTCGTCAACGTCGACGTCGACGTCCCTGTCAGCTGCGTTTGCGCGGCCTTTTTGGCGACCGTACACAAACATGTTGGCCATGATCAAGACGGCCAGCCAGCTGTTCACCCGGCCTATCAATGAAGTGTATTGAAACAAGGAGCGATCAGTGCAATAGCGCAACAGCGGCAAATGATATCAGCATCGACAACAACAACAACAACAACAACAACAACAAACATTAGGGTGGACATTAACGAAATTAATCAGAAAGGATTCGTGGGCAAGAAAAGCTTATACGAAATTTGACAAAGCTCCATTTTCAATGAGTCGAAATGATTACTTTAAGGAGAACTTCAGCTAGGAAGAGGTGTCAGAAAGCTTACGCTTTGGGCATAACAATTATATTTTGATAAAATACAGAGAGAAAAGTCTATATATGGAATGTTTTCGATATGGATACAGTCATGTCAAGTAATCCTAGATATAACTATGTGAATTGAGCTCAAAGCATGGAAATAGAAAACTTTATTACAAATAAAATTAAGTCATACTATATACTCTTAGTTGATATAGTCTTAACTGAGTTGAATAGATATTTAACTGAATTCCATTTTGGTTAAAATGAACTACAAAACTCTAGATGAACATGTTCTAGTTGGAGAATATCTATAAGATTTCTATTTGTTTAAAAAGAAAATAGAAAACTCTATATGATAAACACATACTATAGCAAATAGTACCTATAAAGTATTTGATATGTTTAAAATCATATTATATATTGGCTTTTGGGAAATATGCATAAAGTTTTTAATAGGTATAAAATCATATATAGTAGTACTCGTAATACATATAAATATATATGAAGTATTTCTATTTTGACTAAAAGGAAATCAAAAACTATATATGGGGAATATCGATAAGATATTTAAAATGTAAAAGATTGCCCTACATACTTTATGAAGTGAATTTTAAGGATATCTACAAGATTTCTATTTGATTAAAAGATAAACATATGCATATATTATATATGATAAATAACTAACAAGTTGTTATCCCTATATTAACTGAGTTTTAAATATATCATCGAAATGTTAACGAGAATCGTCGATAATCAATCAACAATTCGTAAAAAAAATAAGAAAACAATTTTTGACATGTCTGTGATTATTCCATAATATTATTTCTCTCTCATATTAGCTGAGTTCATTAAATATTTTTTTTACTGAAGCAGAAACAGAATGCTTGCATTAAGAAACACGTTTTTTGAGCTATTGTTCCTATGACAGCTCTATACGATAACACAAGCCGATCCAACCAGTTTCGATTTATATATGCATATCATATTTCTAAGGGGTTCAAAGATTTTATTATAAATTATTACTCATACAATGGGGAGTACGAGTGAAGGGTGAGAAATTGAAAAAAAAGGAAGAAGGTGTACGAAGAGCAGAGCAAACAATGAGAGAAGAACTTGAGAAAGTTTACAAAGTAACTTAAAATGATAAGTTGAATTGATTATTTATATATTATTATAACTGAATATATTTCATTTCAAAGGAACTTTTTGCGAAACACTTTGAACTATTGAAATTGTATATTGAAGAACAACCACAATTGCGGTTCACCCTAAATATAGATGTAGACTATCTAGTCTTATTATGTTTATCAATCGAACGTATAAATTTGATATCATTTTTATTATTATTGTCGCCTACTTTTTTATACACCTAATGCGATCAGACGAAGTGGGCGTAACGTACTACCCAGCTGGTTAGATCCAGTGTAGTCTGGTACTTTTAAGTCCATATTTACGTATTCCCTAGCACGTGTTGTTCGTCTAAACACGAACATTTCTTATACATATGCAATAGAAATTCTAGTTGTAATTTCAATTGAGCATTTCAATTCGATTAGAAGAGCATTTCTCATGTGCCTGTCAAACTGTAATAACAAACTTAACATGTTGTCAAACTAGATTTCGCGTTGTCTTATCCAGTCTGTCTGTCAAAATTCAGGTATACTTAAGTTATTTCACATGCCGATTAACGACAAGCGTAGATAACTAATTAACATGTTTATTATGTGACAATATCATAGGTTGCGACAGCGTTGCCACCTTTTAATAAATTCACTTTAATTTAAATCATCAGTTTAACATGTAATTAAAAGACTTAACTACAGTTTATGGTATGAGTTCACTTAATTGCACTGACTAATAATCAGTTTAGTTAACGCTTCACTTTGATTAATTGGCGCTGTCAACTTGTCACTGGGGTGCGGCAAATTTCTTACCCAGTGAATAGATTTCAATTTAATATGAATTTTGAATAAGTATTACCAGCTTAGAGGCGCTAAAAGTAGAGATTAGGTAGAGCTACTCATTATGTAGCTCAGTATGATTGAGGGGCGCTGCCAACTTGTCGTTAATGTACTGCCAACTTCTGTGCTTTAATATTTAACTATGTGACAAGCTTTGACATGAATTCGAGAAATCTAGGCAGTTGGCTTCTAGTTCATATTTACAGTGTTGACTAACGTTGGACTTTAAGCCAACGGCCCTGTCAACTTACCTTAACAAATTTTAAAACAAAATTTACAAAGACTTGAGATTTAACGATAATACGAATCCCATAACTAGAAAGTAGTTAAAAGTTCGTTAGCTTAGACTAACAGTGTTGAACAATGCTACAGTTTGATTAAGTGGCCCTGTCAATTTGGCACTCGAAACTCTTTAATATGAAGCTGAATATGGAAAAGTATTGAAGTTGTAAAAGTTTTGTTTAAGTTTATAAAAACAGTGTTGATCAGTGCCAGAGTTTGAACAAATAACACTGTAATCTTTTCACTTAGGTGCTGTAATTTAATTACAAAAGCTTAAGATTTGCTGACAATACGAACCTGATAACTAGAAAGGAGTTAAAGGAAGCTAGTCGCTCGTTAGCTTGGAATAGCAGTGTTGGTCAACGCAACAATGTGATTAAGTGACTCTGTCAACTTGTTACTGCCTTTAATCTCTAATATGCAGCTTAAAAGGGAAATATATTGAAATTGTTGTTGCAGTTTTGCTTAAGTTCCTGAAAACAGTGTTGATCAATGCCAGAGTTTGAACAAATAACACTGCAAACTCGTCACAAAAACGTAAGATTTGACGACAATACACACCTGATAATTAGAGAGGAGTTAAAGGAAACTAGTAGCCCGTTAGCTTGGAATAACAGTGTTGGTCAACGCAACAATGTGATTAAGTGACTCCGTCAACTTGTTACTTTAATCTCTAATGTGAAGCTTAAAAGGGAAATGTATTGAAATTGTTGTTGCAGTTTTGCTTAAGTTCCTGAAACAGTGTTGATCAATGCCACAGTTTGATTGACAACTTTAGCAGGAACTTCACTTTACTGCTCGACACATGTTAAGCACTTAAAAAATGTTAAATGATAATGCGAATTAAGTATTATTGACACTTTTTCTATTTTCATTCTTTCCTTCTTTCTTTCAGTGCCGACAACGTTGTTATCGTTGTCGTTGTTGTCGTGAAGAGCGCGAAACTTGACTGGAAAATCATTGGAGATTAAATTCAAAAGCCGCGTTGCGTGCGGCGTCGTTGCTCCACCGCACTAACTAATAAATCAATAGCAAATCAAAAGCTAGAGACACTGATAAAAGGCCAACGGCAGCAGCGGCAACTGTGACTGCGATTGCGGCAGGTTGCGGCGGCGATATGTTGGCCACGCCCAGCGGCGGCACAGCGCCCACAAATGAGAAGCTTAACAATGGTTATCTGCAGTCCAATGCGCTGGATGAGCTAAATGCAACGGTTGTATCGCCGCTGCTGGGCCAACAGCAGCAGCAGCAACAGCAGCAGCAACAACAGCAGCAACAGCAACCACAGCAACAGCAGCAACATTCCCAGCAACAACAGCAACCACAGCAACAACAGCAACAGCAGCAACACAAGCTGCCAACTGTTGTGTTTCTCAGTCCGGATGGCAGCGGCGCTGTTGGCAGCGCCTTGCAGCGGAATGCAACTGTTGCTGCCACAACGGCGGTGGCAAGCGATTGGCTGCTGCTGAAGGAGACGCAACAGCGACGTCGATTGTTTGTGCTGGCAATTGCATTCACGGTGCTTGGGGCGGCAATTGGAGCGTTGGCCATCTATTTTGCCAGCTTGCATCAGCAGTGTCAGTTCTATCAACGCAATGAGCTAACGGATGCAGGTGAGCAACAAGCGGTTGCAACACAACAGCAGCAACAACTGTTGCAGTTGATAGGACAACAACAGTTTGTCTCTAAAATTGGGTCAGCAGGCAATCAAGCTGGCATCCGTTTTTTCAAAACACTTTATGTTGCAAGTTAAGGGGGCAGGGGGGCGGTGGGGCGGGTGTAGCGGGGTGGCATGCTATTTCCGCAATGCTCAAAAACACAAATGCTGCAAAAACTCAATTTCCTTTCAAGCGAGCAACGAGCAACAACAGCAACAGGCGTGCAAATGTTGGCAAGCAACAGGCTGCCATTTGGTGGCGCCTCTTGTGGCAAGGACAGCCGAGACTTGCTCTTGACAATGCCACACAACATGCTGTGGCGCCTTTCATTTCCGCCTGCATTAAATGCCCCGTGCGACGCTTTGAAATTCAATTATAAAATATGTCAAATAACCAACAACAACAACAACAACAACAACAGCAACAACAACAACAGCAACCAATAACCAGCGCCTGTTTCCTCTGACACTTTGGTGGCTCAGACCTCCCCCCCCTCACACTTTTCTTAGCGCCCCCTCTCTTACTTAACCTTTAGAAACTCCCTTTTGACATTGCTCATTGGACTCAACATTTTTGCATTCATTCACATAGCGTCAGCAGCAACATGGCGCTATCTCTCCCTCTCTTTCACCCCCCCCCCCTCTCTCTCTCTCTCTGTCTCACTCTCTCGCTTGGCTCTCTAACTGTTCTCATTATCTGTGTGTTATCTGTTCCTTGCCACACAACATTCTCTGCCTCGTTTCTCATTTACATTTTGGAAAAACCAATCAATTGTCCCTAGGAATTTCGCTTGTTGCGGTCTCTCAATCGATTCTGGTTGACGCGGGCGCCACCGTGTGTCTATTGAATTGAATGACTCAAACACAAACAGGCACACACTCACACACACACTCACACACACACACACACACACACACATGACAACACACAACGTGTGCTGTAAAAACGTGCTTTTAATATTTAGCATCAAAATATGAAATTCATTCATCGACTTCGTTGCGACCCTTTTATCTTTAAGCTGCCCCGCTTTTAGCCTGGTTATCATCAAAGCCTATAACCCACAATGCACACACACACACACACACACCTTTAAAAATATTTATACGATCTATAAATAAGCGATGGGAGAAAATACATGAGTTTCTATGTAATGGGTATATGAGTAGAGATGAATGAGAAATTATAGTATAAATAGATAAAGATAAAGATATAGATATAGATATAGATATAGATATAGATATAGATATAGATATAGATATAGATATAGATATAGATATAGATATAGATATAGATATAGATATAGATATAGATATAGATATAGATATAGATATAGATATAGATATAGATATAGATATAGATATAGATATAGATATAGATATAGATATAGATATAGATATAGATATAGATATAGATATAGATATAGATATAGATATAGATATAGATATAGATATAGATATAGATATAGATATAGATATAGATATAGATATAGATATAGATATAGATATAGATATAGATATAGATATAGATATAGATATAGATATAGATATAGATATAGATATAGATATAGATATAGATATAGATATAGATATAGATATAGATATAGATATAGATATAGATATAGATATAGATATAGATATAGATATAGATATAGATATAGATATAGATATAGATAGATATCTATATCTATCAACTTAAGCACACACAGATATATACACACACACACACACACCCACGCGTAAAGACTGAGCGCACGCGTTCTGGTGTTATCCAGGGCTGAGAACTTTTGTGTCTGAGCTTTCTGCGCTTTCTCCGAAAAATTGTCTCTCTCTTCAAAGAGAAGAGAAATTTCTTTGGGTTAACATATGTTTTGATTTGGGAAGTTCGTTATCATTTACACTTTTACTTACCACTTTTCCTCCTTTGCCTTAGCCAACACTTATGTTCATTGAATAAAAAAATAAATATTTAATTAATTTGTATGGTATTTCCCATTTTCTTTGCTCTGATCCACTTTGTTGCTTTGCCAACACGTTTTTAGTTAAAACTAATCGATCTCTTATGAAGTTGATCAATTGATCAGAAAACCGATTCTTGCTTATCAGAAAAAAGAATCACTTTTGAGCTTGTAAGCAATTGAACCATTAGCAAACAGTTGAAACGTTGCAAATGGAACAAAATCAATTCGTTTTATTACAGTTCCATTCCCAACGTTCCATAATACGGAAATTATGTTTAAATACGTAAACTCTTTTCTCATGCTTTTCCTAAGCACTTTTATACGTAAATACTTTACGTTTAATATCAAAGTTCGATAAGTATAGAGCAGATTGCGGAATCAGGCAATTTGAAAGCTCATTATTATCCTAGAAACTTATCCTATTTGATATCAATTTATCAATAATAATTGATAAGTTGGTTTAAATTTTTACTTTTTAATTTAGCTATTAAATAAGTTCTTCGCGCTCGAAAGAAGGCTCGAAGTTTACATTTCGACTATTCACTTTCTCTTCCGAACTATCTTTAACTTCCTTTCAAATTCTCAACTTTCGTTTCTTCTTTCTTTCCCTTCCTTTATTTTTTGTTCTTTTTCCTTCTCTTTCATTTCATTTGATTTGATTTTATATCATTTTATTTCCCTTTTTTCCGTTCATTTCCTATCATTTGATTTGATTTAATTTAATTTTATTTCCTATCCATTCCATTTCTTTTTTTCCGTTGCTTTTCTTTTCATTCCTTTAGTTTATTTTCTTTCGTTTGCTTTCCTTTTCTTTCCTTCTATTCTATTCCATTCCATTCTATTCTATTCCTTTCGTTTTCTTTACTTTCCTTTTCTTTCCTTTTCTTTCCTTTTCTATCCTTTTCTTTCCTTCTATTCAATTCCTTTCCATTAAATTCCATTCCTTTTCTTTCCTTTCCCTTTCTTTCGTTTCCTTCCCTTTTCATTCGTTTCATTTCGTTTCCTTCTATTCAATTCCATTTCATTCCTTTTCTTTCCTTTCCATTTCCTTCCTTCTATTCAATTCCATTCCATTAAATTCCATTCCATTCCTTTTATTTCCTTTCCTTTCGTTTCCTATAATTTTCTTTCGTTTCCTTTCCTTTTCGTTCGTTCTATTCCATTCCATTCCATTCCTTTTCTTTCCTTTCCATTCCTTTTATTCCATTCCATTATATTCCGTTCCATTCCATTATATTCCATCCCTTTCCTTTCGTTTCCTTTCCTTTTCTTTCGTTTCGATTCTTTTCCTTCCTTCTATTCAATTCCATTCTATTCCAATCTATTGTATTACTTTCCTTTCTTTGCCTTTCCTTTCCTTTTCTTTCCTTTCCTTTTCTTTTATTTCCTTCTATTCCATTCCATTCCTTTTCTTCCCATTCCTTTCGTTTCGTTTTCTTCCCATTCCTTTCGTTTCCTTATCTTTCCCATTTCACTTCCCGTTCTTCCCCCTCCTTTCCTTCTCTCAGTTATCCCGTCTCACTTAAATGCCTAAACACTTCAGCTAATTACTTGAGCTTCCCTACGTGAGAAATGGGGCCTGTCTTGATCCAATTAATTCCATCTGACAACATTGAACGCCATGCAGTGCAACATTGTGGCAAACATCCGGTGTCAGGTTCGGGATTTGCCACCGGGAACGATAAGAAAAAAGAGAAAGGAATTTGTAAATATGTAAATTGCTACTCAACGAGGTGTATAAAATGAGAAACAGAGACAAACAGAGAGAGAGAGAGAGAGAGAGAGAGAGAGAGAGAGAGAGAGTGAGAGGAATGTAAGAGAAGGAGGAAGAGATTACGGTGTATTACAACAACGATTAAGGGGCACATGCAACATGTGTAACGGCCGCAATCGATGAGCTATCGACCAGCAGGAGCACTTTTTATGCTCATTAAATAAAATATGAGCTCTGCCGCTTCCTAATGACCCTTTTTTAGAGGGTTGTCATTCCCATTATCCCCAAGAGAACTACAACAAAATGTAGCAAATATAAAACGAAGCATGCAACGCAAACAAATTTGTTTGTATAAACTCAGGAAATATACGATTTAGCGATAGAAAAGTCTATAGAAGAAAATATGCTGAAATAAGCATATTTTTCTATTTTACAGGGTATCTATTAGTCATAGAACTTTGTGTTTAAATGACTATTATTTTTCAATTATATTATTATATAATTAAATACATTAGGGTGTGTGCTAGTCGCGCAAATTTGCTCTAACAGTAAGACAAAAAAATTTTTACGTGGTATCTGATAATTGTGTATATCTAATCAAGCTTTGACTGACAGATACCCTGTAAATAATTTTTATTTTTTATAATAATTAATAATTTATAATTATAATTTATAATATTTAATAATTTATAATTATTATATTTAATAAAAAAGTTTTACTGGGTATCTGTCAGTCATGCATAGCTGCACTTAACTTGTTATTCTTCTAAAAATAAGTCAGAGCAAGCATTACAGGATATGCGAGTGCGAATAAAATTGGTTACTGTTTTACAGGGTATTATGGTTTACAGGGTATCATAGCTTACAGGGTATCTGACTATCGTGCATTTTTTCAGTTTTTTTTTGCCGATTATATAACAAAGCGAACATTACGGGGAGTATTAAAGAATTATTTATCTAAAAGTAACACAGAGTGGTTATACAGGGTATGTGCAAGTCAAACTTTATTCACTTTATTTACTTAATTTGCTCTGATTGCAGAAATAGACAAAGCAAGCATTACAAAGTACATACAAGACATATAAATTCTCTTAAAGTAGCAAAAACAAGTTATACAGGGTATCTGTTATATATATACTATAATACACTCAACCTGTTAGTGCTATTGAAATGAGTTATAATGCTAGCTATAAATATATATATAAAGGGTATGTTAATGCTATGACAAACTAAATGAAAGACTAACATGCATTACAGGGTATCTGCTAGTCAGGTTAGCATGGACTCAACTTGAATTTTCGAAGAAAGGGGCTATGCAAGTAGTATAGCCCTTGTCAGATCTTTGAATATACGAAAACACTTTCTACAGGGTATCTGTTAGTTATGTCACTATTCACTTTACTCATTAATAGTACCAACATGAATTTCAGCGCGATTTACAGGGTATACGAATGCCATGGCAATCCAATTGCAAGACAAACCTGCTTTACAGGGTATCTGTCAGTCGCAACCCTCAGCGCTTGAACTCTTTTAGCTGCAATTAAGCTCGTGAAAATCCATTTTAATGAAAAATTTAAATTCAATTTTCTTGAGTGGTTTTTCAATTGAAGCAGCGCTAATCTTAAGAGAGATAAAGTGTGAGTGGGGGGAGGGAGGGGGAAAGGATGTATGCGGGTGTGTGTGTGTGTGTGTGTGTGTGTGTGTGTGTGTGTGTAACAATTGAATACCTGTTCGCTGGAAAAGCAGAAAACTCAGTGTGAAAATTCTCTAATTACAGGCGACTACAAGACGAACGAAGGCAGCGCGGGCCGCGGAGCCGCCGGCGCTGGAGGCCGAGGTGCAGCTGGCGGAGCGGCAGGGGGAGTAGCAGAGGGTAGTGGTCAGGAGAACATCTGCTTGACAAAGGAATGCGTGCGTACAGGTGAGTGATGACTTCCAACTGATGATAAGGATAAGTCTAACGATGATGAGCAGCAGCAGGACAAGAATGCAAGTACAGCAGTGTCTCACTGTGCGTGTGTGTGTGTGTGTGTGTGTGTTTGTGCGTGTGTGTGTGTGTGTGTGTATGTCAATCATTGACTTGGCAAATGTTTTTACTTATTTTTCAATTATTTAGTAGCAATTAACGTGGCTTTATTGGCGCTCAATTTGATGTTGATTACATGTGTCGATATTGCCAAGTGCATTTGCCATTTGCTCATCAAACCCAAGTATCTGCTCCCTTTTCCCTACTTCCCTACTTCCCTACTTCCCCTTCCCCTGCAGCCGTCGAACGCTTCAAGCCAACCGAAGACAGTCAACGTTTAACGACCTTTTTATGGGCCACAAACACACAGCTGGGAATGTGACATTTGGTTGATGCCATATGCGAACATGACACATGCCACATGCCATATGCCACATGCCGCATGCCACATGCCGCATGCCACATCGCATGCATGCATAACAAATGCATAATAGTCTTCTTAGAATAGTTAATGTCTCTCTGCCTGCTTTGCCAGCTTTGCTCTCCATTTTACTTAGCTTTTCTTCTCGCTCGCCCAATTTTCACTTTCTCTTTTTTTTGGCAAGTGCTTTGCGCTTTTGTGCCACAAATTGAAGCAACAAGCCCGATTGGCGGCAACGCAGCAACTCAACAGGACTCCAAGCAGGAGAGGAGGTGCACACTTGGACTTTACTTCAATTCGAAAATCTATTTAAAGTATTTTTGTTCAGTTTTCCATTTGGTAAACTCTGAAGGAGCATAAAAGAAAAACTTCAGAGTTTACATGATCACATTTTCTTCAGCTGGAAATCTTTGGATGCTTTAGGGCTAGAGTTGAAAAACTTGGTATGTAATGTTATCTAAGGAAAATTCAGCTGAACTTCACTACAGATAACAAGTTTAGCACTTCTAATTCATAATATCTTAAAGTGTTCACTTATGAGTGCTTCAAATCTATTCTCTTTTCCTCCAAATCTCAGGATCTTGAATAGCTAGAGCTGGAAAATTTTATTTCCTGATACTACGAGGAGAAATCTAACTGAAGATTTCCTTAAATTGCAAGCTTACGTTTATAGTTCATGATATTTTCCATTCTTTATATACGAATTCTTTAAGTCAAATCTTTAAAGCTTCGTGAACTTGAAATATGCGGATCTATTAAGTGAAGATGTTTGATATTTTATATGGTATTTTCTACTAAGTGTAATAAAGCTGGGCCTAGTTAACCTCTCTTGTATCATAATATATTTTAGTCTTCACATATGAGTCCTTTAATGTCATCTCTTAGCCTTGAGAAAACAATTGAAATCTCAGGATCTTTAAGAGCTAGAGCTGGAAAATATTGTATGTGAATTCTACTAAGAGAAATCTAACTGAATATATCTTTAATTTATGAACTTAGCTCTCTTAATTCTTTATAACTTTAAGTCCTTACCTATGAGTCCTTTGAATCCAATCTCTTTAACTTGACGAACTTGAAATCTCAGCATGTTTAAGAGCTAGAGTTGAAAAACTTGGTATATAGTTTCTTCTAAGAGTAATATAGCTGAACTATACGCTAAACAGCGAATTTACCTTCTTAAATATTAATATCTTTTAGTCCTTTAATGCCATCTCTTTGTCTTGAGGAAACAATTGAAATCTCAGGATCTTTAAGAGCTACAGCTGGAAAATTGTATATGTGAAATCTATTTAGAAAAATCTCTTCGAATATCTTTTTTCAGTCTTTACATAAGAGTCACTTCAGTCAAATCTCTTTGCACTTGATATCTCAGAATCTTTAAGAACTAGAGTTGGGAAATTTGCTCTCTAGCTTCTGCTAAGAATAACAAATCTTAACTTTACTTTTAATTACAGCTCTTTAAATTTATAAAATCTTCTAGTTTTCATATATAAGTTGCAACTGGTTCAACTTCTTCTTATTAGTAAATCTTCGTATCTTATAGAGCTAGAGTTACAAAATGTTGTAAGCACTTTCTTCTGGGAGTTATTAATCTGAACTTCACTCTAAATTATGAGTTAAGCTTTTGCAATTCATAATATTTAAATTCCTAATATTATTAATATACCTAATATATAATATCTTCTAGTCTTTAGAAGATCTCAAGATCTACGCGAGGCAGAAGATTGGTTAACTTAGTTCTTCTAAGAGATATCTATATATCATCTATAAAAAATCTATAAGAAATTCTTTTAACTACAATTTTGAAAGTTAAACTAAACACTGAGCTGGAAAAGATTGAGAGGAATGGAAAGTCTATTCCGAATTGCAGTTTCCCTCAAATTTGTAGCATAACTTAGGGGTGTCTAAGGAAAGCCAAGAATGCTTTAGTTATTAATATAATTATTATTATACATTTATAGTTATTTATAAAGAATTTAAACAAATATATATAAATTTATATAAAAAGTTGTTCATTTAACAACATTTCAATGCATTTGAACTTTGACATTAATTAAAAATATTTGAGTTTGATTAAGTAAGTTGCAAGTTGTAAGCTGAAGGGAAGAATTTGGGAATTTCCTATCCCAAAATAATGTTCAACATATTTCTAGTATTTGAATCATAGAAAAACTAAAGTTAGTTCAAGACTAACTAACTAAACACAAAGAAATGCATTCTCATTTCCACTTGATTAACAATATAATTATTATTATTTAAGCAGGCTTCTTGAGTATTTGAGGCAACAAAGAAATATAATATATTTTTTTTTTATTTCTTGAAAGTTTTTTCTTTCTTTTTATTTAGATTAATTAGCGTACTGCTACCACACGGCAGCTTAAACTAATTTTAAATCAAAAAGATAATACAATTGACTAACAAAGTGAAATATTTTCTATCATTAAGAAAGAAGAATATAATTATTTATTTAAAATATTTTCTATCATTAACAAAGAAGAATAATAGGTGACATTATTAATAGAACAGTGAGATTTACAATGGAAGAACGATATATTTACATTTCGACATCAACTTTTTAAGACAGAATTCTGGAAGGTAGAACCTATGGGTGGTGTCTTTTAAGTCTCCTTTGTCCTCTGTATCGCATTAGTCGCCGTGCGAGTAAATTGGGAGAAATATAATATTAAATTAAAAAATTAGGAAATTCTCAAAATCTAAGATTTTCAAATGATTAAAGAACTCGACAAAAGTAAACGTAAGAAATATATTCACTTACACTTTGACTATAATTTGTAAGTAGAAATAACTAAAGTTGGACACACACACACACACACACACAGACACAGTGCAATTGTCTCGTCTAGTCTCTGTGTTGTGATTTATAAGTCCTGAAATGTCCTGTGGCAGCTGAAGGAAGCGCAGCGCGTTGAATGCCAAGAATTTGCGCAGAGTTCGTTTGATTTATGTAGGTCGCTATTGTTTTCAACTTTTTTTGGAACGCATACCCCTTTGCCAAACCCCCCCCTACTCACCACCCCCTTTGCAACAACAACAACAGACAACTTTTATGGCCAAAAGTTTAGACGTAAATTGCGTTTAATTGTGGAAGGAAAACAAGTTTTGGGGGGAGTTTTGTGTGCTTGTGTTTGTGTGTGTGTGTGTGTGCGTGTGTGTGTGGGAAATTGTGACTGCGATTATGATAAAAGTTTTGCGATTCCATGAAATTGTCTGTGTTTTATGATCGATTGCTAGCGATATGAGTTGATGGCATTTCAATTAGTTCAACAGCTGCAAAAGTTCACAGCTAAATTGTTTGATTTATTGTTGCATTGCAGCTGCTTCATTGTTGTCGGCCATGGACCTGACGGCCGATCCGTGTGAGGATTTCTTTCAGTTTGCCTGCGGCACATGGAACAAAGTGCATCCGATACCCGAGGATCGCAGCTCGATCAGCACGTTTGAGGTAGGCTCGGGTCTATAGCTGTGCTCCTTTATATAACTCTAATAGAGTCTTCTCTTTCTCTCTCTCTCTCTTGCTCTCCCTCTCTCTCTCTCTCTCTCTCTCTCTCCCTCTCTCTAGGTGCTCTCCGATCAGCAGCAGCTGATACTGCGCGGCGTTTTGGAAGAACCCATCGATGAGCGCGACAATGAGGCCACGATCAAGGCGAAGACATTCTTCAAGAGCTGCATGGACTTGCGTGAGTATCAGCCATATGCAGTGTATTATTATAGGGTATCCAATATAACTAAAAATACTCAAAATTATTAAAAATCAATCTAGTTTTTGCAAATATTAAATATATATATATATATATATATATATATTTAAAAATCAATCAGCATTTTGTTGTACAACTTTTACAACTACAAATAGAAAATATTTCAAGAAATGTTGATAAACAAATTTCTATTTACAAAATTCTAAAAAAATACCAAGAGTGACTAAATGCTGATAATCCTAGTATTATTAAAAGCTTTAAGTAAATTTAACAACAATCGGATCAGTTGACCACACTCTACCGTAAAATACCCTGTAAAATCTTTTGATTTTCATTATATGAATTCTTTGTATGTTCATAGCAGCAAGCTTTTTGTATGTGTACACATCTTCGATCGAGTGTTACGACACTAATTGCAGCTTCATATCAATATCTTTGCATGCTCGTAGCAGCCAGCTTTTGCATGTGTACTCATACTCGATCAAAAGCTGAGTGCTACGACACTACTTGCAGTTTCACATAAATTTCTTTGCATGCTCATAGCAACAAGCTTTTGCATGAGTACATGTATTCGATCAAAAGCTGAGTGCTGCGTCACGCCTTGCATCAATTTCTTTGCATGCGCATAGCAGCAAACTTTTGCTTTTGCTTTTTCTTTTGCTAGGCCACTAATTGCAGCTTCACATCAATTTCGGAATATTATAAAGCTACCGACTTTAGATTTAGATTCAGATATGGCACCTATGGAGGATGTCCCTGTGCGGATGTTCTCTGAAAATTTCAGCACGATCGGATCATAAACATAGAAGATATTAAGGAATGAATGATCACCAGGTTCATGGCAGCTGCAAAAATTGCTTTAGTTAGAACAATTCCGCTGCTGACAATTACAAATTTAAGTTTTTAATAATTATAAATTAATTACTTTTATGTTATATGTATATACATATATTATTGGTTTTGCCTTATTTGTCAGAAAATATTAAGAATTTAAGAGAAAACAAATTTCGTTAGGAATTCGTATTTATTTATTTTCAATTTAAATCTATTAAATTCAGTTTAAAATCTTTTGTAATTGAGCTAGAAGTGAATCAACTTCTTTGAAGTCAAAACTTTTTCCCACATAGAATCCTTTGTGATTGAGCTGAACTCAACTTCTAATTCAAAATTTATTTCAATTACAAAACCTTTCAAAATTGTACAAAAATAATCTGGAATATTTGCGCAGTTAATTGCAATTAGCTCAACTTATGCTTATTGAAATCTTTTACCATTTTGCAGACCAGATTCGTAAGATTGGCGTTGGCCAACTGGAGCAGGTGCTGCGCACTTTGGGCGGTTGGCCGGTGATCGAGTCGAACTGGCAGCCACCGGATGAGTTGAGTGTGGAGCAGTTGATGGGCGTGTTGCGTTTGAACTATGGCGAAGCGGTGATCATTGAGCTGTATGTGGGGGCGGATGATAAGAACAGTTCGGTGAACATAATCCAGATGGATCAGTTGCAATATGCGTTGCCATCACGGGATTATTATCTGAAGGAGAGCAGTCACAAGGATCGGCTGGCGTATCACAAGTATATGACACAGATAGCATTGCTATTGGGTGCAAATCCAAAGACAGCCGCCGCTGAGCTGCAGGAGGTGGTGCGCTTTGAGACGCAGCTGGTGAATGTGTCGCTGCCGGAGGCGGATCGCCATGATACGAGTGCGATTTATCGCAAGATGACGTTGCAGGAGCTACAAACGCTGGTGCCGCAGCTCAACTGGACAACGTATTTGCAGACCGCACTGGGTGACAATATAAAACTGCAGCAGGATGAGCCGTTGGTCACCTATGGCCTGGCCTATCTCCAGGAAATGGGGCACATTCTGGAGCGTTCGGATCGCCGGGTCATCCACAACTATATGATCTGGCGTCTGGTCATGTCGCTGGTCACGCACATGATCGATGAGTTTCAGCGTGAGCGTGTCGAGTTCCGTAAGATCCTAATGGGCATACAGTCGGAGCGGACACGGTGGTCGCAGTGCGTCGAGTGGACCAACAAGAAACTGGGCGTCGCTGTCGGCGCTCTCTTCATACGGGATAACTTCAATCAGGATAGCAAAGAGGTTGCCCTCGAGATGATCCACAATATACGGGCCGCATTCAATGAGCTGCTTGCCGAGAATCATTGGATGGACGACGAGACGCGTGCGGTGGCCAAGGAGAAGGCCGATTCAATGAACGAACGCATTGGCTATCCGGAGATCCTCACCAATGTCACCGAACTGGAGCAGGAGTATGTCAATGTATGTGCTCACAGCGTTCGCTTTCAGCAAACCTCTCACTCATTTGTTCTCCACGTCTGCAGCTCACGATTGTCGCGGACAACTTCATCTACAATGTGCTGAGCATTCTGCATTGGGAGTCGGAGAAGCTGCTGCGTTTGTTGCGCCAGCCGGTGGACAAGGAGAAGTGGACCACAGAGCCGGCGGTGGTGAATGCTTTCTACAATCCCAACAAGAATGATATAGGTAAGGCGTTCCCCCACTTGATCTCTTGATCTCTTGATCAATCTTGATCAATCCATAAAATTATAGATCCCGATCTATACTATGTACTAGATCTTGATCTTCTCTTGCTTACTCTATTTTGCTTCATATCCAAATCTTGATTCCTAGCTTAGTTAATCACAAATTGAAATCTTCTCCTTCATATTAATGATCCCGATCTCTAAATACCGAATCTAAATCTTGATCTTCCCTTGTTTATCTTTGCTTCTTTGATCTGCACATTCAAATCTTGACTCTTAGTTTAACCAATCATAAATTGAAATCTTTTCTTTCATATTTTTGTCATTCTTCACTTCCATACCTTTCATTCTACTCATTTCTACTCCTGATCTTGTCATTGATCTTCTCTCTTCTTCACACTCACATCATTATTTTCTTCTATGTTGATTTCATTTACTGAAATTTACTTATCTTATCTTATCTTTGTTTTTTTTATATCTTTCTTATCTTGATATTTTACATTCAAATATTGATTTGATTTTTCATTTTGTAAGCAAACTTTTCATAGACAGATCTTCATCGACTCTTGCTATTCTTCAATTTATTTAGCTGTCTTAATCTTTCTCCGATTTCTCACGCTTTTACTTTACTTTATTTCATACTTAATATACTTCTTTATTACGTAAACTCTAATCAAGATCTTCTTTTTTATATCTGCATCAAATCTTCATCTTGATCTATTTATCTATCTGCTTCACTCTTCATCTTCCCTTGGCATTATTTCTGTTGAGTTTCTCCATTCTCTTTCCTCATTTAGTTGAAATCTTTATCTTTATGTTTTCTTGCAATTGATCTCTTCTCTTCTCAATCTAGATATTGCTTTTGTTATCTATAAATCTCACATTTCATATAGCCGCCTCCGATCTTCATCACGAGCTTCACTTTAATAGACTTAAATTCTGATCTTGCAATTGATCTTATCTCTTCTATGTCTAGATCTTCCAATTGATCTTATATTTGATATCTATAGATCTCATCTTTCATATCCATACTTCCGATCTTCATCATGATCTTAACTTGATCTTGTAATTGAAATTCTCATTCTTAAGTCTATATATTTCCTTTCTTCATCGTGCGCTTCAATCTTGGTCTTACAATTGATTTACTTTCTTCTAAATCTAGATATTATCTTTGATGTCTATAGATCTCCCCTTTTATTTATCTCTCTGCAGTCTTCATCATGATCTTCCCTTTAATATACTTCAATTCTGATCTTGCAATTGATCTTATCTCTTCTATGTCTAGATCTTCCAATTGATCTCTCTCTTTTCAGTATAGATCTTATATTAAAAATCTATAGATCTCACCTTTCATATACATACTTCCGATCTTCATAGCGAATTTATTTTTCTTTCATACATCCATCTTGATCTCGCAATTCATATTCTCTCTTCTAAATCTAGATCTTTCCTTTGATATCTATAGATCTCACTTTACATATCTCTCCATCCGATCTTCATCATGATCTTCACTTTCTGTCATGCTTTAACTTGCTCTTGCAATTGATATTATCTTTCTTATGCCTAGATATTTCCTTTGATCATGCTTTTCACTTTAATATGTTTCAATCCTGATCTCTTTTAAGTCTAGATCTTTCAATTGATCCTCTCTCTTTTCAGTATAGATCTTATATTTGATATCTATAGATCACATCTTTCATATCAATACTTCCGATCTTCAAAGCGAATTTATTTTTCTTTCATACTTCCATCTTGATCTCGCTATTCATATTCTCTCTTCTAATTCTAGATCTTTCCTTTGATATCTATAGATCTCACTTTAGATATCTCTCCATCCGATCTTCATCATGATCTTCACTTTCTATCATGCTTTAACTTGATCTTTCAATTTATATTATCTTTCTTAAGCCTACATATTTCCTTTCATCATGCTCTTCACTTTAATATGTTTCAATCCTGATCTCTTTTAAGTCTAGATCTTTCAATTGATCCTCTCTCTTTTTAGTATAGATTTTATATTGGATATCTTTAGATCTCGCCTTTTCCTTTCACCTTCTTTTTCTTTCATACTTCCATCTTGATCTCGCAATTTCACCTTTTGCATCTCTCCATCCGATCTTCATCATGATCTTCACTTTTCTTCATGCTTTAACTTGATCATGCAATTGATATTCTCAGTTCTAAATCTAGATCTCTCCTTTCATCTTCATCCGATCTTCATCATGCGCTTCTCTTCCATAATTTAAACAATCTTCTTCTTCTCACAACTGATCTTCATTCATCCATCAACTCGATCACATTTTCTTCACACTCAAATGTTGTATTCATTGTTGTTACTCGTTGATATCCAATTTGTTGAACTTGCTGATCTTTCTTGTAGTCTTTCCCGCGGGAATACTGCAGCCATTGTTCTACAGCCAGCACTTTCCCAAGTCGCTTAACTATGGTGGCATTGGTGTGGTAATCGGTCATGAGATCACCCATGGCTTTGACGACAAGGGACGCCAGTTCGACAAGGAGGGCAACATGATGCAGTGGTGGAACAATGCCACAATTGAGGCATTCCGTGAGCGCACGCAATGCGTCATCGATCAGTATTCACGTTACAAGATCAACGAGGTGGACATGTTCATGGATGGCCGGATGACCCAAGGCGAGAATATTGCCGACAATGGTGGCTTAAAGCAGGCATTCCGCGTGAGTCCATCAATCGTCATCCTCTCATGCTCTCATAATCTAATCCACAATTCGCATTCCCATTTCAGGCATACAAAAAGTGGGAGAAACTACATGGACAGGAGTTGCAATTGCCGGCATTGAATATGACACACGATCAGCTATTCTTTCTCAACTATGCGCAGATCTGGTGCGGTTCGATGAGGCCAGAGGATGCATTAACCAAGATACGATCCTCTGTGCATTCGCCCGGCTTTGTCCGCGTCTTGGGGCCGCTCTCCAATTCCCGAGACTTTTCGCATGCGTACAATTGTGAAGTCGGTACCACCATGAATCCGGCAAATAAATGCAGCGTCTGGTAGTTCACCGGATCCACAAGAAGATGATGAAGAAGAACATGGAGCATTATGTATCCATAGCATAGCTAAAATGCTTTGTATAAGTTTATTTTTTATATATTTATATATCGTATGCTTACTGTAACAACCGAAGAATGAAGGGCGTCTCTTTGTTTTTGTTTTTCTGCTCTCTCTCTCTCTCTCTCTCTCTTTGTCTCTCTCTTTGTATTTTTTTTTTTGTTTTTGTTATAGCAGTTATTACGTATATAGCGCGATAGTACGAACATAGTATACTATATATATACTATATAACTAATTGTATTTGTATTTGTAATTGTAATATGAATGCCATTATCTAAAGCATATGAAAAAGCTAGCTACATTTGCAGAGCAATCTCAATCTTATACCCTGTACTCTGTACCCAAAAACACTCTCTTCCTTTCACTCTCCCTCTCTCTCTCGCTCTCTCTCGCTCTCTCTTGGAAACGTGCGACAACAAATTATAAGAAACGGCATTAATATTCCTAATAAAGTAAAGTAAACGAAACGAAACGAACAAATTGTAATTCAGATAAGGCACGATTTTACTTTATAGTCGGGAAATGTATGATAAAACTACTTTCTAGGGTAGCTGCTAGCTTGTCATCACTATCTTACCTTATATAATTCTGAAGTGTATGATATAACTACTCTCTAGGGTAGCTGCTAGCTTGTCATCACTATCTTGCTTTCTACAATCCTGAAATGTATGATAAAACAACTGTCTAGGGTAGCTGCTAGCTTGTCATCACTATCTTACCTTATATAATCTTGAAATGTATGATAAAACTACTTTCTAGGGTAGCTGCTAGCTTGTCATCACTATCTTACCTTACATAATCCTGAAATCTATGATATAACTACTTTCTAGGGTAGCTGCTAGCCTGTCATCACTATCATACCTTATATGATCCTGAAATTTATGATATAACTACTTTCTAGGGTAGCTGCTAGCTTGTCATCACTATCTTACCTTATACAATTCTGAAAAATATGATAAAACTACTCTCTAGGGTAGCTGCTAGCTTATCATGTTGCAGCTCTACTTTGCGTTCAAGTTCTAGTTCATTATATGCTCTTATTTAAAGGGTATTAATATTCTACATCATTCAAAAGCAAACTCTTAGAAAGGGTAACATCCATATGCTGCCGACTGCACTCTACTTCATCTAAATTAGCCTTAACAAGTCTACATCTATGTAGAACTTGTCCTAAAAGCAATATGCAACTACGTTTATGCCATGAAATTCATGATATCAACGAAAATCGCAGTCTAAATGTTGTACTCCCTAATTCCAATACAAATCAAGTCTAACTAAGCTTATTCAATATTTAAAGCTTCGTTTATGCCATGAAATACATGATATTCTCAATTTAAGATTCACGTTTATGCCATGAAATTCATGGTATCCACAAAAAGCGCTATGAAAATGTTGAGAATCCAAACAAATGGCAACTTAGTCAAGTACAGTTTAACTTATTTGATATTTACAGCTACGTTTATGCCATGAAATTCACAAAATTCGAAATAATATTCTCTTTCATGATATCAACAAAATGCGAAGTCAAATTCTTAACACCGTATAGTAATACTCTAAACCGAAGTTAAACTTATCCTACTCCATATTAAGAACCTCGTTTATACCATGAAATTCATATCAACAAAAATTGTGATCAAAATGACGAACAATCCAAATCGCAACTTAATACAAGTAAAACAGGTCCTAATCGATATTTGATGTGAAGTTTATGCCATGAAATTCACGATATTAACTAAATTCGCAATCGAAGTGAAAGTCTTAAACATTTTACGATATGTTTGTGCGATTTTATTCTTGCATAGCTACATCAAGATAACATTCATTAGTCATCCGATGTTGTGTACATACATGCATGCAGCTTATAGATATGGTATATATATATGTGTGTGTGTGTGTGTGTGTTTGTATATACATATATAGGAATATATATATGGTTATATCAACATGTATATATAGTATATATAATTTGTAAAATTTCGTTGGGCAACCGCTAGGCGCCGCACTAAAGCTATGATAGGTCAGTGTGAGACCCAAGTTTGTATCATCATATGTATCGTATCGTATATGATTATAGTATATATATATATATATATATATATATATATATATATATACATATGCATATGTATATATATTCTATATCGTATAACGAGTATATTGGTATAAAAACGTCTAGCAAAACACAGTCCGTAGTTAAAAGCGATATCGCACCGTAGGCTTGCTACAAGTGTAAGTGTGTGTGTGAGTGTGTATAACAATTGGTACAGTTAAATGTATTGGAAATATTCATAGCCATTGGAAAGTCAGTTGTTGTGTAATTGACTGGAAACCGCTGGAAGTGCTATGAAATTGATATGTGCAAAGATTAACAACTCTAGTAAAGTGAGTTTAGGGCAAATTAGGGTAAATTTGAAGGTCAAAGGTTCTTGCAAGGTCACTGGAAGCCAAACTGGAAGTGCGTTCTAGCATTAATTGTTAGACTGGAAAGTAGTTAAAACTCCACTGTATGTTGTTAGTTTTAACATACTTAATACTGTTTTACTGGAATGTGAGTGGAAGGCCACTGGAAGCCGACTGGAAGTGAGTTCAATTAATCAATTATTATAAACTAACTAGAAGGTAGCTAGTACTGCAGTGGTGTGGTAAGTAAGCTAGAATGCAAAGCCAGTGGAAGGTCACTGGAAGTGGCCTGGAAGTGCCTTGAACCTTTGAGCTTAAGCAACTAACTATAGATGCATTGAAAAGAAGCCAGTAAGCTATTGGAAGTGAACAGCTTGGAATTAGCACTGTTCGAATGAAAAGTCAGTGGAAGGTCGCTGGAAGTAAGTGGTAAATTAGCTAGATTGGAAAGTCAATGGAAGGCCACTGGAAGTGAGTGCGCTCAATGAACTTCTGTTACTAAAATAAGCACCGAAAAGTAACTGGCACTCAAGTCCGAAATGGAAAGTCAATGGAAGGCCACTGGAAGTGAATGGCGTTGGAAGGCCAAGGCCAAGTTGTGGTAAGGTCACTGGAAGCATTGTCTACTACTGCTTAACTTTGGTACAGCGAGCAGTTTTGAAAACTGCTATCAACTGGAAGCCGCTGGAAGATCACTGGAAGATCACTGACATCTACAACTATGTATGTGTGTGTGTGTGTGGTGCGTTTAGTTCACTCACAAGGAATACTGCGCATCATGGTCATCAACTGGGGGGGAACTTAAGAAATCATTCCACGCGGAATTATCACACATGCTTATGCTCTAAAATTGAAGGATTAACTCTGTTAACTCTGTGGATTGCCGAAGGTACAGATGCAATTCAGATGCGCATTGGACGACGGGCGGCGGCGATTGGCTGCGCCGGTCGTCGGAGTGACCACAATTGCTCATCGGCACGGGCAAAGATCAGATAGATAAAGTTGCCGGCGACATTGAGGCCCACAGCCAGCCAGAAGACGATGTGCCACTGGGTTAAAGTCTCGCGATGATTGATGATCAGCCCAATGACATAGGGAGCAAGGAAGCCACAGATATTTGCCGCCGAATTGGTAATGCCATACATTGTGCCCGCAAATCGAGGGCTGAGCGCAATGTGATTCATTTGATTGCCAGCATAGACAGCGCCACCAAAGGAACCAACTCCAGCTAGCATGAAGGTGACCCAAATCCAATCGCAGCCCCCATAGATGATGCCAATGAGGCCCAATGATGGCACCACCGATGATATGGTGTTCCAAAGCTTATAGGAGTTCAGTTGACTGATGTAACGACGGGCCAGCATCCAATCCGCCAGAGCGGAGCAGGCAATGCCCATGAACCAGGATGTCAAATAGGGTATGGCATTGAGCAGTGCATTCGATTGGATGTCAAAATGGAGTATGTTGCTCATGTAGGTGGGCAGCTCGGTGAGTTGCGTGTAGAATGCCCAACTCTGGCCGCACTGCGTCAGGAGTATTGCCCACAGTGGCACGCTGGTCAAGATGGAGCGCCAGGGTATGCGCTCGGATTGCTGCTCCCGCTCCCGCAACCGCGGCTGCTGCCGCTGTTCGTGGTCAGCCTCCTCCACGTCCTCGTCCCCGTCCACTTCCACTTCCTCCTCGTCGTCATCCTGCGCCACCAGCTGCTGTGCTTGCAACTGCAGCGAGCGTTCAATGTAGGCGCGCTCCTTCCTCGAGATGCGCGGATGCTCGCTGGGCTTATCATACACCAGATACATCCAGCAGCCGAACCACACAATGCCCAGCAAACCAAAGATGTAGAACGCCGATGGCCAGCCACCGAGAAAGTTCTGGGAGCACAGCCAACCCGTCAGTGGCATCGATATAACTGTGCCAATGTTTGAGCCCGCATAGACGATAGCTGCAAACTTATTCCGCTCCAGCGGCGGTATCCAATGGGCGAGCATAGCATGCATGGCCGGATACGTGACACCCTCGCCCATGCCCTCCAGTATGCGGACGAGCACCAACACCGGCAGATCCCAATGCGCCGCCAGTGGCGTCAATAGCGTAAAGATGGCCGTAATGAGGACACCATAGCCATAGATACGTTTGCCGCCCACCAATTCGGCCATGCGACCACCCGGCACCTGGGTCAACACATAGCCATAGAAGAAGCTGCCAAGCACAAGACCCTGAGTCGCCTCATCCCACACAAATTCACCCTGTGGCGGCGTTAGGCGTCGCTCCCAGATGGTGTCGGTGTTGGTATTGTTGGGCGGTGGCGTTGGCATCGGGCACGTATCGTTGGCCAGCACCGTGCTATTGCTATGTGGTATTGCCGTTTGATTGACCATCGCCACAATGGCCACCGAGAGATTCACACGCATCGCATAGACGACAGCAAAGCCAAGGAACCCCATGAGGCCAAAGATGTGACGTGTCTGCAGGCAATCCGACTCCTCACTAGCTGCATAAAGCAATAAGCTGCATTAATAATCATTGCAATTGGGGCAACAGCAATAGCCAAGACTCACCTGCTGCTATCAACGGCCTGTCGCCGGCACAGAACGCCCCCCGTTCATCATCCGCCTCGGTATCATCGTCATCAGCATCGGAGGAGGAGCGTATGAGATTACCATAATAACAGCTGGCATCGCGCGTTTCGTCCGTCCATCTGTGTGGCGGCATTTGGGCAGCTCCACTAAGTGACCAGCTTCAGCTTCAGCTTCAATTCAACACCAACTTTCGATATCCAATTCGATTTGTTGTTGTTGCTGCTGCTGTTGTTGTTGTTGTTGTTGTCGTTTACTTCTTGTTAATTCTTGTGCAATTGTTAGCACATTTTCTCTTTTTTTGCATTTGTTAAAGTTTACTATTATATATTTTGCTTGCTTTTTTTTTTTTGTCTTTTCCAACTTAACAGCAACAACAACAATAATGACACACAGAGAACGCGGCCCAAAAGACAACTCACCAACAGCTGGAGCAGGCAGCGACTGAGGCAGCGTCGTTATTTTGTGACAGCGACAGCGCCAACAGTCGCACACCAGCAGCAATAGCAATAACAACAACTAAGTCTAAACAGCCAAAAACGCTATGTAACTGTAGTTCCTCTTGTTGTTGTTGTTGTTGTTGCTACTATTGCTGAAGCTTTAACCAACCAGTCACTCTCGCGCTCTCTCACAGCTCCCCCTCATGATGACTGTGTATGTGCTTTTACGCTCTCTCTCTCTCTCTCACTTCTGCTCTCGCTCGCCCAGCACAAAACTTTGCCTCTTCGTTTGTGAAAGTAGAGCAACAATAACAATAATAACAACAACAAGGGGAAGGAATGGCGCTCTTCTGCGTCATTAAACGCGCTGAATTGAATGGGAAGGCGTTGTGTTTAGTTGATTTGTAAATTTCAAAATAAGCATTGTTCGGTTCAAGTTGAAACTCCCACAACACATATACATATATATATAAATGTCTGTATATATATGTACATATATACATATATCTATCAATCTTTGTCTTTGTACATTTATATCTTGCATTTGCACACTTTATTTGCGCGTTTGAAAAAAAGGGGCAGCACAATTCTAACGTTTGCAATGTAACGAGTTTTGTATACCCTGCAATTAAAAGTGCATTTGGTTCTACTGCGTAATAAAGACTATGTCTAGTCAACAGTGAAAATACATACAGTTTTCAGAAACTCTATCTCAACTATTACTCTGATTTAACCTCAATTCATTTTTAAATTAATAATTATATTAATAATTTGAGCTTTACAAATATAACAAATATGACAAAACCAATATTTTCACTAAAATGTAACATGGCTAACTTTTAGCTAACCTCAATTTTATATTTTCCGTTAATTTGCTGTTAATATTTAAAGCGAGTTTTTAAAAATTATTCAAGCTCAAGTTCAGAGCTGCAAATTATTATTAAAATATATACATAAGGAAACTTCTATCTTTCTAAGCTTGAAGTCTATTGAAATCTCTATTTCCATTTTTGTAATATTTACCAAAAGTTTATCATACAGACAAGTCTAGCAAATAGAAGTACTGTTGCTCTTATCTAATACACTGCAATACCTGTTGATTCATTAAGCTTCAATGACGCGCTGTGTAGGGAAACAATATATGTTTATGTAGAAAGATAACGCATGAACTAATCAATAGGTAATGCTACCGATAACTTCAATTGTATTGTCTACTCTGTTAAGCTAAACAAATGAAAAAAAAAACTTATTAATCTTTGACATTTAGTGCAAATTGAATCAATTTTTTGCAAACTCGTTTGAGAACGGGTTTAAAATTTCTACACATTTAAAATGATTATAAAAGTTAGAGATAAGCTGCGAAAATTTATGCCGAGTTTTCTCAGTTTTTAGACATTTTTTTTCACTATTAAAATATGTGCTTTTGTTACGTGTACTATAGCTAATATATATACATTTCTTGTATAATGAGAAGAAATGTGTTAAAACGTAAATAAATGTAGATAAACTTTGTAGTAGAGTGTACAAGTGCTTTCTGCAATTAGTATAAGTATTACTTGATCTAAAAGTGCTGAATATATATATATATATTTTATGAGAATCACTTGAAATGTGTGAAAAATTGATTGAGTCACCATAGCGATAGGAACAATTAGGAAGATATTGTTAATCGAACAAAGAATTACGATAATATTCAATGGGAGCCCCTATATCAAACGTTTTTGGTGAGGGTAATGAACCCGCTGGGAAAGCGGCATTTGTTCTGGCAGAGAGAAAGAGAGAGACAGAGAGAGCGGGAGAGAGAGTACGAGTGACAGCAAGGGACTTCCTGTTGCATGCAAATAGCACTGACCTTCAACTTGACAAATACCCTACACAAGAACTGGGTCAGTTAGTTACGTTTAAGCCTTTTTTATGTTTTCAAAACAAAATGGAGTATTACAAAAAAAAGAAAGAACAAAGATAACATAAATGCACTACATACGGAATAAGAACAGCATATAGAACTAAATATTGTAGAGAGATATTTGTATCTCTTAAAATCACCTTGAGGTAGGTCAGCAAATTCCAGTGGCATTTCAATTGGCAAATATGGTGCCGACGGCAAAGACAATGATCTTGCGCTGTCGATTGATGGTCAATGTCTCGTAGTGATAGCCCTTGACGATCTTCACATCGTTCTGATTGGCATCAAAGGATGCCTTAATGGGCGACAAGTCGACATTGTAGCAATTGATCATGTAGATGTCTTGCTTCAACAGAGCACACACCTCATACGCGCTGGCCAATTTCTCATTCCAAATGCTGACCGAACTGTAGACCAGCGTCTCCTTGAGGTTCACTTGGGTGGCCTCTTTGGGTGTGCGGAATGTATGCATTGTGATGATGCCCGTTGGGCCATCGCCCAAAAAGTTGTGCGTTAAATCGCTTACCAAAATGGGCGTGGCATTTGGTGGCACTGTCTTTGGATTGCCTGTTATTGTTTCGGCCTTTAGTTTTTGCAATTTGTCCAAGGTGCGCAAATAGTTGGGATGATTGGCCACCTGGGAGTCCAATTGTTGCAATCGCTCCATCAGGCGATCGATGAAGCCCTCACGCACGCTCTCCTGTATGAGCAGCGTGGCAACGGCATTCTCGGCAAACGGATTGTGCAACGAGGCCTCCAAATGATGCACAGCCGAATTCAAATCGCCGCCATCGAAGACAATCATCAATGTGGGCGAATTCCAGGCATATTTCAACTGCTTTTCATCTTTGACGCTGGTGGCCTTGGGCTCGCCAGCGCTAAGCGAGGCATTCGATACGTTAATCTGCTGCGACGAAGTTCCATCGTCGATAACAGCCGGCAGCTGAAACAGAGATAAGACATGTGCTTTGCTCCAGTGTCAAATGTAAAGGTTAAATTCAAACTACTTACGGTCACTTTGCGCTCCTGTTTGCATTCCAGCTTGTGTACCATGCCGTAGGTGATCACTGGTGTTGGTAACATAGGATTAGTTTGTAGATTTGCTCGCTGATCCTCCGTCAGGTTATCGACCATGTCTTACAATATTTTTCGCACAATGGGAGTTAACACTCTTTGTTCTTTCCGTCTCTTTCCTACACACAACACGTAGATCGAGCAGCAGCTGATAAAAGCACATACAGCGTTGCCCAATCGTTATTAATTTGAATTTAAAAAATTAATTTTAGTTTTGCCTGCTAAATGTTGTACAACAATTGAAATGTATAAGAAAGTAGAATATATACAAAAATGGATTTTAAATTCAAATGTAGCAATACGTTTTATTTAAAACTCTCGCTACAGCGAAATATCGTTAAAAATATGTGAAAAAGAATCGATATATCGATACTTAGCGTCAGCTGTGCAGCACTGTTTTTTTTTCTTCTCGCTCACACTGTGCAGCACTATGACAGATTACGCCACCGCGACGTTGACGCCGTTGCCGACGACGACGACGACGTCGATGGGGGTCTGTTTTGTGTCGGACTTTTTTTTGGTCGATTGGCGCTGCCCCATGCACAGTTTACAGTCAGATTCAAATTGAAATCGCTCGTGCGCTGTTCGCGTAGCTCCGTCTCAACAATTACTTATTTTTTTATCTACATAAATTTAAAAATTGTTGTTGTTTAGTGTTGCACTTGCTATTGTTTTATTGTTGTTGTTTATTATTGGTGTTTACGCCCCAGAAAACTGCTATTGTGACTTTTGTTCAGGCGCTAAGTAATTGTAATTGTTTAAAAAAAAAGAGAAGTAAAAACGGACATCTGTGTCATCGCTATCGTCATCGTGTGTGAGACTCGAAGACCAACAAGTGCGCGGTTCAATTGCATTGCGGATTCTGTGCGTCGGTGTATATGTGTATGTGCGTGTACGTGTGCCAAACTCTGTGCATGTGTGAGCGTATTGTTGTTGTTTGCCTGTGACAAAGTGCGTTCAACCAATTGAAAGTGAATTACAAGTCAAAATAGATTTAAAAAAAAGTAAAAACATACACCAACGTTTAAAAGTAGAACAATTCAAAATATCTGCACTAAAATAGCGAAACAGCTGTCAAAACCAACAGGCAAACGGACTGCGGGCAGCACGCAGTAAAGCGAAATAAAGCGAAGTCAACAGCGACAACTGTGTTATTGCTGCGCTTTTTCGCTCAGCCTATAACAACAGGTTCAACGAAAGTTTTTTGTTGATTTTTTTTTTTTGAACTACGTGTAGGCGGCGTAACGTCTGCTGCGCAACTGCATTTGCATTTGTCACATTTGGGTCAAATACAACAACCACTAAAAGGAGCATCAAAATGACCGATTTAAATGAGCTGATGGGTTCGCCATTCGTGCGCGTTAAGGTAACTATGGTAGAGAAGGGAACGGGGCTTCGTAGCTGCTAATGAAGCCAGCAGAATGAATGAATGTACGAAAGAGAAACAACAACAACAAGAAGAACAACAACTCCTTACTAGCTCACTTATTGGGCTGCCATATCGAGTGTTAGATAATGCGCCGCCTGCAGTTCTGCTGCCGCGCTGCCATAGCTCAGCTCAAGCGCTGCTGCAGCTCAGCCGCGCCCAGTCTCAAGTGTTGCTTAATGCACTGCCGCCCGCTTGTCATTAGCACATAAGGAATCGACGATCGGCGTCGTGACGCTGCTGCTGCGACGCAGCGTCATCGAGAGCGTCTAACCGCAAAAGCCATTCGATATGTTCGACTTGGTGTTGGGTGGGGGTGCCGGAGATGGTGGGTAAACAATTAGCAACTCCACTGAGACATGGAAGCAGTAGTTGTTGTTGTTGTTTCTGCTGCTGCTGTTTTTGTTACTGTTGTTCGTATTGCCGGCGTCGCTGTGGGGCTTCATTTGAGCCGCTTACTCAATAGACAAAGCTTAGCTTAACGAAACTGTATAGCTCTATACAACACTTACACCCCTTTCTCTCTCTCTCTCTCTCTCTCTCACACTCTTTCTGTCTTTCGCAGGTCGTTGCCTTTGTGCATTTCATATTCATATCGAATGCTATGCTAGGTACCTGGGGCCATGGAGCCTACGAATTCTACAATTTCCTCTTTATCATATCCATGTTCTGGACCATACACAGCAAGGAATCCATTGAGGCGGTGCAAACTGTAAGTGGCAATGTACTATATTCACATTTTTGGCAAAAAGCTGACGCATTCACACACAACGACACACACACACACACACACACTCAGATGGCTTATCAGCTGCATGCAAAGCCGCTGACTGATAAGAGCCTAACCGCTCCAACCACCATCCGTTCTCTAAAAAAATAGACGATTCATCAGTCTTAAATTAATTTCAATTTGTTTTTGCCTTGAAGATTTAGATATATATATTTTGTATATATTATAGTAGTATCTATCCCAGAACCGGTTCCATTGAAATTAGAGGGAATGAAATTAATATACATATACATATACGCTGAGTTGTCATTTCTTGCTTTTTGTTTATTTGCTTAAGACCTGCGTCGTTCCTATAAATAATATAACTGCTCATTGTTCCCCATACCCTCGCTGCACACCATATGCAACACGCCCCATGCTCCCAGTGGGGGGGGGAAGTGTCTCTGCTTGAGCGCTCTTGTTGGTCCATTCCTATAATCCACGACTGTCCCACTTTTAGCATATAAAAATTTATAAACATTAGATAAGATTGTCTTTGGCAAACAACTCAAAGTTCTTACAATTAGATACATTTCTAGTTTGGAATTATCAACAAGAGAACTTAGAGTTAGTAGTTAGATAGTTATAATATAGAGCAATGTGTAATATTGTTAATATTTTATCAACATTGATTTTGATAGAGCTTTCCCTATTTAAATAAACGTATTTTAAAATTTACAGCTTTTCCTCATTTTCACTCGAGTTTTGTATAGAAAAGTGAAGCATACTTTTAGGACTAACTAAATATGTAAACCTTTATAATTTATTAAACAAAAAAACTGATTTATTAGTAATAAATTATATGATTTCTATAAAAACAAAGTCAAAGTTTAGCCACTAGTTCCATCAACGATTTCTACCAACTATATAAAATAATACTTTCACTTTATAATACTTTACTTTACTTTAGCAAGTCTAGCACTTAACTTCTCAGACTTATAGTCTTCAAATGGTGTTAACAGACCCACATTACACCCACTAACATTGAAGCGTTATTGCTCTGCTCCCTGCCGCAACCATAAAACAATAAAAACTCCATAACATTCACAGTTCTAGAGATATTACGCTCATTTTGGACTTACACATTTGCTATTATCATTACCAAGCAAGCTACTAAGTCCCATTAAGTTATGTTAAATATAACGCTAGCTATGACTGTTTCAAGTTTTTAGTTTTTTTTGAACTAGTTCCAAAATAAACGTATTTCCATATCAATCACATCCTGCTGATTGAACTACTCAGCTAATATTTCGTTAAAAAAAGCAGAAACACCACCAAAAAGAAGACAATTTAAAAACTGTGGTTGCACCACCTATATAAAGTAAGCAATTGTGGTGCTGTGGTGCAAATTTAGTGGGGTCACGATGAACTAAACAAAGTAAAAACACTAGAATATTTAAGCGCTATTTATAAATTCAACCATATTTGTATATATATTGATATATAGTATATATTTGGTGGTGCTTTGTCAGTGGTGGGTCAGTGGTTTTATTTTTTTGGCCAACCGGTTCGCAAACAAGTTGGGAAGAAAGAAAACGAAAACACGTGGAGGCATGTTAATGTTTAGACGCATTTGGTTAGCCACAAATAAGACTGGTAATACCACGTATATAAGGTATGCGTATGCGTGTGTGTGTGTATGTGTGTGTGTGTGTGGTGCCGTTAGATGCATATCGTTATGCGCCTAGAACTGGAAGAGTTAACAGCTTGAAGCATTGTTGGCGTGCCTTAGTTTAGTTACATACGAAATGGAGACCCCAATTTGAACTTTGACATTACCCAAAAATACCCTCACACCCTATGCTAGAGTCGTAATCCTTGGCGTGGCACGCAATCCCGTCCAGACGCTTGAGTGGACCTCAACATATACTACATCAAAATATGATATACAATTTCATTTGCTTGGTTTCTTTTAAGCGGTCAGTCACATGAAAACGCCAGCGACAACCCTACAGAGCCTTACACTACCCTACACTACCCTACACAGCCCTACACTACCCTACACTCTCCAACTCCAACTGCGTTTTCCTTTCCTATTTGTACTTCGTCATTAGCAACGCCTTTTAATCAACTCAACTATGCAAAAGACCAACGATGACCCAAAAGTCAAACACACGACCCTTTTTAATTGTACGGTCGAACCAACACCCTCCCTACTCCTTGCTCCTTGGCCGCCCCCAAGTTGCCACCATTCGATTTGTACTCGATTTTACGAATACTGCGACTCAAGTCTATGCATTTGTGAGCAGGCAATTCTCAGCGTTTCTACGAAGAATCCATTTCAGTACGTTTTCCCAAAGAAAACGCTTTCCACAAAATGGAAAATTGCTTGAGGCTCCCCAAAAGTAGGCTACATGAAAGCTATGAATAATTTAATGTGCTTTTTATACGCTGTTTCCCAAGTGGTCAAATAGTTATTAACGTGTATCATCAAGTTGAGTCAATTGGGGGCATTACCGACTCCATAAAGTTTATTTGTAAGCCAGTTATGATTCGTCGATCTTATGAACTCTGAAGAACAATAAAATGAAGCTTTTTTATGGAAATATTTATAGTTACAATACAATACAATACAGAGAGATTTCATTTAATATAAGAAATTGTTATTACTTCTTTGCTTCACCTTGGAACCAGTGTTGCACAACTCTTTGCGGCCTTAGGAAGCTAGATTCACAGCCAATCCTTAATGATGGATACCTCATCCAGACCCCTCTTCGCTTTTCTTATAGTTGACTTTATGCATTTTAAGTATCTTAGGTTTATCGATAGCAAAAACCATCGATAATTTAATAATATTAACAAGCGTTAATAAACTAGCTTATATTTGGTTCAACGTGAATTGTTTATGGAATTATATAACTTCTTTATAGCGTAATTGTTAGTGTTATCGATAACAGAAACCATCGATAATTTAATAATATTAACAAGCGTTAATAAACTAGATTCGATTTGGTTTAAGTTGAATTATACATGGTATTAAGTATCCTATTTATAGCGTAATTGTTAGGGTTATCGATAACAGAAACCATCGATAATTTAATAATATTAACAAGCGTTAATAAACAAGATTCGATTTGGTTTAAATTGAAATATACATGGTATTTAGTATCCTATTTATAGCGTCATTGTTAGGGTTATCGATAACAATACCATTATAAAATGTAATAATATTAACAAGCTTTAATAACTAGCTTAGATTTGGTTTAACTTGAATTATTTATGGAAATTTGTAACTTTTTTATAGCGTCATTGTTGGGGTTATCGATAAACATAACTATCGACAGATATATAAGTTAACAATAACAACTGACGTTAACAAATTGAACTTGATATACATTGAATTAAAGATATACTAATTTCCCTACGAGTCTATTTTCACCATAATATCGCTATAGATTATTATCGAACTATCGAAATGTTTTAAAGTGATATAAGAGTTTTTGTAAGATGCATGTAATCGAACAAGAACTCTAGCAATATATAATTTTGTTAATTGGTATGGTTATCGATCGATTTCAGTATCGATATAAATCGATAATGAATATTTTCGATATATTATAAATGTTATATCACTTAATGGAACATTACCATCTCAAGAACTCAAAGTAATTTATATATAATTAAATTAATTTAAATGTGAGTTCGTTCAAGTGATGTTTGACTGTAGTCTTAAATGCTTTTGATTGATTATAGATTTTATCTCGAAAACTCTACAACACTCTGTCTTAAATACTTCGAACAAATAACTACAGTGAAACGTGTCTTTAACGAACTTAAGGCAGGAGAAAAGGTCTAAAGAAAAATCTGCTCACTGAGAATTACTTTGAAGTCTAAGAAAACCGAAATAAGCTAAAACTCTATTTAGAAACTTACCAAAAGTTATGTGTAATCTTATTGTTTGAACAGAAAAACACAAAGAAAGTTAAAAATTGATTAGAAATATAATCAAACTAGAAAATGTAATTAAATTTTTAAAGATTCCTCGGCGAAATCGCAATGGGGAATGCGAATTTCTTAAGCTTCCCTATCGAGTATATTATTGAAAGGTCAAACTGAAGCCTTTTGCAAGCACAATACACACCTCTGCTAAGGTGTGTCCAGCTAATGGAGTGTGTCGCTGTGTGTGTGTGTGTGTGTGTGTGTGTGTGTGTGTGTGTGTGTGTGTGTGTGTGTGTGTGTGTGTGTGTGTGTGTGTGTGTGTGTGTGTGTGTGTGTGTGTGTGTGCGTGTTTAGCTATGCTAAAGTTCAAGCGTTCAAGGTTAATGCAATTGATTTGACTGGCCAAGCGCGCCTTAAATGAAGACTCTAATGCAGACAACGCAGCTAAAATACCATTAGCATTAGTAATTTCATCAACATAATCATTATCATTGTATTTCCCATTGCAGGCGCTTGTGATCAATGCATCCAGCATATTCTTTGATCTAGTCAGCATTATCGTTAGCTTCAACTTCATGAGTAAGTACTACCCCACAGTTCATGTCATCTTCAATTGACCTAGTGATGCAACGATAACATGTATCGATAAACCAATAACTTATGCTTCTCAATTTTTCATTTTTCTTTCCTTAGATGGCTGGGCCGTGGCCTTTAGCATTATCAATCTGATATTGCGTCCGGTGAGCGTGGCCCTGCTCTATCGCGAGTTCAATGCACGTGGCGGCAGCATCCAAGGTGGCTCCGTGTTCCCGACCACACAGCAGCGCAGCTATCAGGACATTGATCGGCCCACACAGCCGACACCAACCAATGCGCAGCCAGGACCAAATGTGGCTAGCATTTTCTAAAATGCAACTGCCTGGCGCGGGCTAATAACGACTTGTAATACCCTTCCAAGTACCTAAAACATTTAACTAAAAAAAAAAAACAAAAAAACTCCAAAATAACAAAAAAAAAAAAAAACTAAAAAAAAATGTTAGAAAAATCCTAAAATTAATAGTTAACAAGTCAAAAAAAAAGATATTAAATATATATACATTTTTTTTTGTTATAAAATAAAAACATAAACTAAGCGAACAGAAATTGTAGTTATTGTTTTGAGCTATAAAGAAATAAAGACAAACGACAATTTATAATATTATATAGTATATATATACACTATATATATATGTATATATGTATATATATGTATATATATACGTATTTATATGTATTTATAACAAGCGCGTATACATAATATATAAGAACATAACGCCTACAACTAAACTATGTAAACCTAACATCATGCAAGCATATTTAATAAAAAGGGCGTTCCATCTACATGTGTGCTCTCTGACTTGTAACTTGTAACTTGTCTGTCCGTTTGTCCGCTTGTCCGCTGTGTCATTTCGCATTTCTTGTACTCGCCTCTGTAAGTAGTTCAAAAATAAATAATTGAAGCAGCGCCTGCTCTCTCGCTCTCTCTATATATGTACAATGCCTCGAAAGAAAAGCACATAACCTTTAGCACAATGACACGCCTTTCAACGCCTACTGCAAGCCAACCCCCTTCCCCCCTTCCACCCCCAGCCTGTCTAATTTAAAAACCTTCCTTAGCCGCACGAAACTTGTATTGATTGCTACGTCCATCCAAACAAGGCACTTGCACCAGATTGAAGTAAATGGAGCCCATCAGCTGCGATGCCGAGGTGTTTGTCATCTTCAGGCAGGAGAAGAGCATATCATCGCAAATGCAGTGGGATCTGTAAATGCAAATAACATTTGTGTTAACAACTTTACATTCCCAAACTTCACATCGTTCACTCACTTTGTGTACAGCGAGTCGTTCATCAGCTCGTATTTGTGTTGATACGCACGTATCTTGATCGGGCAGAGATCGTGCTGGCGACAACAACGATCCATGGCCATCTCGCTGCCCAGATCGCTGTACGTGTCGGCAATGTCGCCGGTGCCACACCACTTGGTGCCTGTGACAGAAGAAGAAGCAAATAAATAGCGAGTAGTTGATTAGCGAGTTGACCAATTAGCGTGTGTTTGAGCCAACGAGTTGATAGACTAGCCCGTTTATAACAACTAATAGCAGTTACTAATCAACGACTTGCAAAAGTAATGTGTTAGCAAACTAGCGAGTGGGCAAAGTAGCGTGTGCTTGAGCCAACGAGTTGATAGACTAGCGAGTTTATAACAACTAATAGCATTTACTAATCAACGACTTGCAAAACTAACGTGTTAGCAAACTAGCGAGTGGGCAAAGTAGCGTGTGCTTGAGCCAACGAGTTGATAGACTAGCGAGTTTATAACAACTAATAGCAGTTACTAATCAACGACTTGCAAAAGTAATGTGCGCGCAAACTAACGAGTAGGCAAAGTAGCGAGTTCAAAAAAAGTAGGTTATTGGCAGACTAACGAATTGGAAAGTAACGTGTTTGATGACTGTGGTCTTGGCAAGCTAACGAGCTAAAAAATTAGCGCCTTGCCAAAGTAACGAGATGAAAGAGTAGCATATTGGCAAGCGAACGAGTTGAAAGAAAGAAAGAATTAGCACGTTAGCAAACTAACGAGTTGAAATAGAACAATATTGCAAAACTAATGACTGGGGAAAACAGCAAGTTGACTAATTTAGTTGAATTAGTAGCCAACTGACGAGTCAGTAAGCTCGATAAGTAATGAAAACAGCGAGTAGATAAATTAATAGACTAACACTCAAGCAATTAACAAGCTAACGAGACGCTAACTCTCTAGCACACAAAGATGTAAATATCTATAGAGCGAGCTTACAAAATAATTAATTGTGAAACTAGCGAATGGATAAACCAGCGAGTCACCAAGAGGGTAGTGAAACGATTAAGAAAACTAGCGAGTAGGTAAACTCGGAAGAACGAAAAGTAAGTTAGCTAACTGCGAGTTTAAAGACTAACTAGTAAGCTAGTGAAGTACTAAATAGTAAATGAACTTTCGTCTTAGCAAACTGACGGGTAGATAAACTAACGAGTAGACAAACTAGTTAGTGAATTGACAAACTAATGAGGAAGACGCTAAGTTACTGTGTACACAATCCAACGAATTTGATAGTAGCGAGTTGATGTTTGCAATACAGCGAGTTCACAATTGAACGAGTTTGCAAGCTAGCAATTACGAATTGCAACTATTAAATGGCAAAGAAGCGAGTTAGCGATTCAGCCAGCTATAAACCAGCGATAAAAAGTGAGCTGGCAAACGAGCGAGTAGATAAGTCTACTAGTGCACAACCTAGTGAGTTGACATACTAAATAATAACGAGTACAAAAACTAGCCACTGCGAAAACCAACGAGTTGTGTAGATAAGCAAGTGGATAAACTGAGAAATAAGTTAAGCAATTAGAGAGAAAAAGTAAAGAGTTTCTCTCGTTGCGCATCTTACCGGGTATAATGCCGCTAAGCAACGAGAAGGGACTGTGCGGAAAGATATTGGCAGCGAGTTTAAGAGCAACGCCATCCTGATTCGACGATACGGCTTCACTGCCAATGCCGGCATTGTTCGAGCTTGACTCGCCGTTGCTAGCATTGCCGCTGCTGCGCTCGGAGCCCTCATCCTGAATGTAACGAGATCTATGCTTGGCCGCAATGCTAAGCTTATCCACATGCTCACACTGATCCATAAGCTTGAGCATCTCCTCGAATTTGATCTCCAGCGGTCGATTGTACCTAGCCAGGTTATTCAGCAGCATTTTGCCCTCCTTCTCGTTGCTAAAATAACGAGTTGAGCATGATGATTACGGATATAGTATATATATATATGAAAATACTTACTAGATTTCTATTAATTCGCAGCCAAGCAGCAACTTCTGCGGTCCCAGCTCGGTGACAGCAATCGTCTGATCGTGATAATATATCATAATGAGCGATTCGTTGCTGACGCGATGCCCACTGCAACGAGACGGGTATGGCGAGAAGTGTAACGAGACGTGTAGGAAGGTAGGAATTAATAGTGTAACGCATATGGGCACATGGCCAGCTCCACGATTATGGCAACTACGTGCTGTCCATGGCAATGGACACCGACTGGAAACTAGCCAACAGCATTCAACTGTCAAACAGCCGTCAACGATCCAATTGGAATTCGCATTTAATGTCCAATTGGAACGTACGCAGATTACTGATGAACACCATACGACTCACCTGTAGGTTTTCATTTGACGCAGATTACGCTGTTCGATGATCTGCTGTGTGAACGATTGAAACGAGGGGAATCCCTGCAAGCCATGCGGCAGACTAAAGGATAACGTTGGCTTGGCCAATGCCACCGATGAGCTGAGATAGCCCAAAAGGGCGCAGAACATCAGTGAGGCGAGCAACTGCAGTCGTCGTCGCTTTACGCCAAAATTCTTATGCATTTTTGCAAGTTTAAACGTTACTCGTCGCTCGTTACTCGTCGCTCGTCACTCGTTGCTCGTTGCTCGCTACTCTCGTTGCGTTCGTTGACTGATCGTCTCTGCCACAGGCATCACTGGGCACACACCACCTGCCACGTGTTTAGTGTCGTGCAACGTGCCGTCTACAACTCAATTTCCGGCTGAAAAAATACCTGCCACACACTTGATTCGTCGTTATTCGTATTAAGTATTCGTATACGTATTCGTATTCGTATTCGTATTCGTATTCGCATTCGTTACTCGCTCTATTGTTGTTGCTGTAACTCAAGCGTCGCTACGTGCCCCCTTCGAAATTGTTGTTAAATATTTTATTCATTTGCTGTTTTCCAGTCACGGCGCAGACACAGCTGACCATATTCACACAAGCTGTACCCCCCTCCCCCCGCTCTATAACGACCCCCCCCCTCCTCAGTTCTAAACCCTCTCCTACCTCCGCGCTTAACTCCGCCGCTGCTCTGCTCTCATCGCTTCTTGGTTCTTGGTTCACGTGCGCTTGAAAACGCGACGTGGCGTTGATTGAACTGCTTGATTGCCTTCCCATTCCCCCCCCCCCTCCTTCCCCCTTCTCCGGTCTCTCCCCATTCCCCCTTTTCCCTTTTCCCTACTTGCCTCTTTCCTTTCCATTCCTGCTGCTCCTGCATAACCCGTCGCGCACACTTGGCGTATACGCAATACGATTTACATTACACCCCCTCACTCCCCCCCATCATCACCTTACCCCCTACCTTCCTCCCTTCACCCCCTCAAAATATAAGCATTTTAATACAAACTTTTCAATCGTCTATCGTTTTATTGTCATTGAAATTCCTCATCGCTGGCGAATTTCCTATGCACATGAAAATTTCCTCCCTAAAAGTTCGCTTGGGAAACTATTTCGGAAATTCCAGATGTCCATAAATGTACATATATGTTATTCGATATTTATACATATATGTACATTTATTATAACTATATGAAGCAATAACAACATCTTCTATTGTCTGAGCTGACGACAAAGTTTGTTAAAAGTTTTCGATGGAAAATCATTAAAAATTTTAACATCACTTTCCACCTGTGGGCGTAGTTATTCTACGCACATTGCGAGAGAGAATTCTTTAGTGACAATTTTAATTTCTGTTTATGACAATTTGCGTAAAAGATCGAAAGTAATCTAACTTTAAGCTTTCTGCTTTCCACCTAAGGAGCTTGCTCTAGTTTTACCAACTAAAGTGATTCAAGGCACAAATTGATAACTTTTCACTTAGGGGGTGTTTTTCTTCTGTCTAAAGATAGCACTTTGTATTGCTAAAATTATTCTGAAAAATATTGCAAACAAATTAAACTATTATTAACTTAAATTCTCTTAATTGCTTTCCCTTAGAGGGGTATTTTTATATTTAATCCTCTCATTGCTTTGGGAAAGCTGCACATAAAACAAATTTCTATTTTGACCTAAGTGCAAATGTACTCCTTATTAACTTTTTTCTGCATCCTTCTACACACTGCTTTCCACCTAAGGGTGCACTTCTTGTCAGCTCATTGAGACAGGCAGATGTTGATGTTGCTTGACAGCTGTTTATTATGTTATTTATTTGTTGCTTTTGCCGAGAAGAACTGCAACCCTGCGCTTCCCACCAAAGGGGGGTATTTTTACTAATATCGTTGTAGAGCAATGCAATCATATTACGCAGTTTTACATTAAGACAAGTGATAAAGACTGATTTAACTATATATAAATTATGATTTCCACAGATACGTATAGTTTGCTTTCCACCTATGGGTGTAGTTTTGCATAAACTTGTTGAATCGTAAAGGCAATCTACAATATCAAGACTTTTATGCTGAATTTTGAAAATAATTATTAGTTTCAACATATTTGCACTGATTACTTTCCACATAAGGGAGGAGTTTTCTGTTTATTCGACGAGTTGTTGAGGGATTCGACTAATTTTGGTAGATTAAACTATAATTAAAACTTTCTTCTTTCGTTCCGATGCCGAGTACTTTCCACCTAAGGGTGTACTTTTGCTTAAATCAGCGCTTTTTGAAGTTTAGCATTAATATTTACTAAATTTTGATTACGATTATGTGTTGCAAATGTAAAAAAGTGTTTCAAACTGACTGCTTCCCACCAAAGGGGGTGTTCGATATTATGCTAATGATTAACAATTTGATTTGATTTGCTTTTTATTGCGCGCTTGGCATATGAATTGAAGACGCTTTTGCGAGTGTTGCAATTTTCGGCACTTCTTTCCACTTTCTCCGCCTCTTTTACTACCACACACCCCCCTTCTTACGCCGTTTATGACTAACAATTTGATATGAAACCGTTTTGAATTCCAGTTAATAAATCTTTCACACTCTTCAGCGCTGCAGAAAACGAGGAAGGCAAGGGAAGTTGGGCGAAAGGCAAGAGAAAGGGGCAAAGGGGGGAGGGGTGTGGACACAAAGTGAACTGTCCACACGCACGAAACATGCTAATCAAAATGTTGTTTGTTGCCCCGAAAAATAAAGTTGATTATTATGCGTAAAACACAAAAAAAAGAACGAAAAAAAAAACGAAAAAACTAACAAGATATATGTATGTATATATGAGATGCAAGATATATGTATGTGTATATGAATGTGCAGATATATATATATTTATTTATTAACTATTGTATTGCTTGCCTTTTTTTATATGCGTTTTATAATCATTGCTTTTTTAGCCAAGGTCCAAAACACGAAAGTTTACGCAAGCGAACAATGGTCAAGTCACAATGGGGCATGTGGGAGTGCGTGCCAGGGCGGAGCGGGGGTAAAGGTGCAGGCACAGCTGTCAAGGGAGTGAAAGTACTACACATTGTTGTTATTTTTCTTCTTGCTTTTGTTTATTTTTTCTTTCTTTCTTTTATATTTTTGGCAATTTCGTGCGATTTCAATTTAAACTGTGAAGAAACATGCAAGATGACGAATCTGCGCCGAGGCATGCGACATTTTGTGGTATGTGGCAATGGCAAGCGTTGTTCAACACCTTGACAACAGCAGCGCCCACACCTTTAACACACTAACACACACACACACACACACACACACACACACACATACTTTCAGTTATTTAACACTTCATATCTGCAGCTTAGCCTGGCCAACAGCTTAACTGCTTAACTGGTTAACTGGCTAATTGAATGACAATTTGCTGCTTTTTTTTTTTGGCTTAAAAGAGATTTCAATGCTAACGTCTGCAGGTTAAGGTTGTAGCTAACGGTGCTTTAGGTAAGATTGATTTAGTTGAACTAAGGTTAAGTTGAATATTGCAATTTGTTAGAGAATTGATGGGGTAATGTGATGATGGACTGAGGAAGTGTAGGAGAGAGAGAGAGAGAGAGAGAGAGAGAGAGAGAGAGAGAGAGAGAGAGAGAAAGAGAAAGTAGAAGAGGAATGAGGAGTGATAGAGAGAATAGAGAGAGTAAAAAGAGAGAGAGAGAGAGAGAGAGAGAGAAAGAAAGTGGAAGGGAGAATGAGAGAGAGAGAAAGAGGTAAAGAAAGTAGAAGTGGAAGGGAGAATAAGAGAGAGAAAGAGAGATAGAGAAAGAGAGATAGAGAAAGAGAGATAGAGAAAGAGAGATAGAAAAAGAGAGATAGAGAAAGAAAGATAGAGAAAGCGAGAGAGAGTGAAAGAAAGTAGAAGAGGAAGGAAGAACGATAGACAAAAAGAAAGAGAGAGGGGCGAAGTAGAATATGAAGGGAGACTGAGAGAGAGAATACAAAGGAGAGAGAGATAGAAAAAAGAGAGAGAGAGAGAGAGGGGAATGTTCGAGAAGAGTGTATAGATAGCCTTCGGAAAATTACAGAGAAAGAGACGGAGAAAATAACAAATAGTAAAAGAGAGACAGAGAGAGAGAGAGAGAGAGAAAGAGAGAGTGGAGAGAGAGTAGAGAGACAGAAAGAGAGAGAGAGACAGAGAGAGAGAGAGAGAGGAGAGAGAGAGTAGAGAGAGAGTAGAGAGAGAGTAGAGAGAGAGTAGAGAGAGAGTAGAGAGAGAGTAGAAAGAGAGTTGAGAGAGAGTAGAGAGAGAGAGATGATAGTAAGTGAGAGAAATAGACAGCATAAAATAAGAGGAGTGAGAGAGATGAACAAATAGAGGAAAAGTATGTGAAATAGAGATAGACACCGAAAAGTAAGAGAAAGACAGAGAGAGAGGCAAAGATAGAGACACAAAGATATCAAACAAAAAGAGATAAAGATAGACAGGACAAAGAGATAGATTAAAAACAAGTGAGAGAGATAGAGATAGAGAGATCTTCCTAAAAGCTCAAATTAATAAATAAATGAAATTAAAACTAGTCTCCCGAGCTGCAGATGAATTCTAAGAGAGAATGTTCTATTAAAAGGGAGAACTCACAGATTAAACTTAGTTTCCTAGAATTGTGTTCTTGTTCATCGATAGTAAATAAAGCAAATCTAAAATTAACTTTTAAACACTTAAACTTTCTCATTCTAAATAAATATAATTGATCTTAACTCATCTCTGTAACTTTCTCTGTGAACAAAATACATTTAAGCAGTCCAGTTTATACTAGTCTAGTCTATTCTAACACAAGCTTTCTTTACTAATTAAAGCTTTCTTTAATTTCTCAGCAGATGTCAAAGTTCAACGATTCTGCTGCAGTTTGTAAAATGGAATCAAAATTAACTCAAAATTATCCTTTGTGAGAAGCTTATTAGAGAGAGAGGGAGATAGGGAGAGAGAGAGAGAGAGAGAGAGAGAGAAAGAGAGAGAGAGAGATAGAGAGAGACAGCAACATCTATTCAATCCATTCAAACTTCATAAGCTCTAACAAGATTAACCCAGCTTCACCTCGTCTAACCTCTTTGCCCCATTCCTAATAGCTACTGTCATCATTCTCCGCTCTGCAGATTTGAAGAAGATTTCAGCTGAAGAGTAAGAGTTGTGAAATTGTTGAACTACACGTAAGTATCACACCTCATTCACCTAGTTGTTGGCAACTTGACCTGGTTGGTAACTTCTGACCGATTAACCGGATGCACGCGCCAACTGATGCGACCCAACTGACCAGGTTTTTGTTTGTGTCTGTTAACGTTCACTTTGCCACGATCTCGACATCATAATTAACCAAATATAATCTCACTTTTAATCCACAACAATTACAGTTCATAGTTGAGTGACTTTTAGCACAGCGTTTCCTGCTCAGAACACTGTGCGATTCTCCGATTATACGATCTATGTTTGTATGGGTTGCGTCTCACTTCCGACTGGGCCAAAAGCAGCAACGCGAACAAAGGCAGTTAATGACAATAGATGCAGCAAAGAGACTGAGAGTGAATGAGAGAGAGAGAGCGAAAGAGAGAGAGAAAGAGAGAGAGAGAGGGAGAGGGAGAACGAGAGAGAGACAAAACTGAACCACTCCCAAATTAAATCAACAAGTTATATGCAAATTACGTTGACAAAACGCAAGAATTGTGAAGAGTTATCAAGACTCTATACAATTTCCAAGACTCTTTAAGTCTTTCCAAGATTCATGAGACTCTATAACGCTTCCAAGATAAACAAGCCTCCCGAAGACCCTACAAGACTACATGTTTTAAAACACTTCCAAACCTTTTTCACACTCTGTAAGATTTCAAATACTCTTTAAGACTTTCTAAGATTCAATACTACCAAACAGCTGCAGAACTCCCAAGACTCTTCAAGACTCCATAAGACTCCATGATCAGAAAAAAACTACTATGTCTCTCCAAAAGTTCACAAGACTTTATAAGATTTTTAACATTGTGATTCAGTACTCATGAGACTCTATAAGACTTCCAAGACACTAAAAGACTCTATAATATTTCGAATACCTATGATAGACTTCAAATACTCTTTAAGACATTCCATGATTCTTGAGACTCTATAAGACTTCCAAGACTCTTCAAAATTCCATAAAACTTTCAAGACCCAATGATAAGTAAGAGACTCTACAAGAGTCCCCAAGGCTCTCAAAGTCTCTCCAAGTCTCCCCAATGCACTCTCCAAGACTCTCCAGTACCCTTTAAGACTCCTCAAGTCTCTCCAAGACTCTCCAAGACTCTCCAAGACTCTTCAAGACTCTCCAAGACTCTTCAAGACTCATCAAGACTCTCCAAGATTCTTCAAAACTCCCTAAAACTCTTCAAAACTCTATGAGATTGTCCAGACTTTGTAAGACTTCCAAGATTTCAATACCCTTCAAGACTCCTCAAGTTTCTCCAAGACTTACCAAAACTCGCCAAGACTCTCCAAGTTTCTCCAACACTCTCCAAGACTCTCCAATGCACTCCAAGACTCTTCAAGACTCTCCAAGACCCTCTAATGCACTTCAAGTCTCTCCAAGACTCCTCAAGTCTCTCCAAGACTTACCAAATCTCGCCAAGACTCTCCAAGTCTCTCCAACACTCTCCAAGACTCTCCAATGCACTCCAAGACTCTTCAAGACTCTCCAAGTCTCTCCAAGACTCTCCAAGACTCTTCAAGACTCTCCAAGACTCTTGAAGACTCCCTAAAACTCTTCAAAACTCTCAAAACTCTATGAGATTCTCCAGATTTTGTAAGACTTCCAAGAATGTGCAAGATATATAAGATTCTAAGAGTTGCAAAAGACTTTATAGACTATCCAAGTTTCCCAAGTCTCTCCAAGTCATTCAGAACTCTCTAGATTACCAAGACTCTTTGGAATAGAAGCCTCTAAGACTTTTGCAAAACTTTTAAAGACATTCAAGACATCCAAGGCATCCAAGACATCCAAAACTCTCCAAGATTATGTAAAATTCCCAAGAGTCGTCAAGTATTTTCAAAACTCTCCAAGTCTCTTCAAAGCATCCCAGTGCTCGCTCCCAAATCACTTAAATATTCCCACAACTCCCAAGACGCTGCAAGACTACTCAACACTGCCAAAATACTGAAAAAACCCTCCAAGATTTCCAAAACTCTCCAAGTCTGCTTAAAGACTCTTCAAGACTTTCAAAGTCTCAATAAGAGCCAAGCAACCCGAAAGCCAAAACAAAGGGGGATCTTTTGCATTTCGGCTTGAAAACGAAAACGAAAACGAAACTTGGCTAACTTGAACTTGGCTCTGTTTTCGAGGGGAGGCGGGTGACAGAGATAGAGGGGCAGGTAAGGGGAGGGGGAGGGGGGTACTTCGGTCTCGCCAGATGGGTTGAAAAGTGCAAAGCTTTGCATAAGCACGCAACACACGATCGATGAGAGACAACGCACAGCAACGTGCAACAAACACAGAGTCTTGTCTTGCCATAGGTCAGTGAAGCATGAGGTTATTGTAAAGTAAAACGAAACAGAAAACAGAAAAAAAAACAGAAAAACAAACAAAATCTCGGCCGTGGGCGAAATTTGTTTCGTTTCGTTTCGTTTTATACCGTTGTTGACCCGCTAAAACAACAAAAAAAAAACAACAACAAAAAAAAACAGTGGTTGTCTTACTAAAGTGGTTGCAGTAAAAGTGGTGCTTGTCCAGCGGTTGCAGATGCGCCGCACCAAGCAACCAGCAGCTTACAGCTAACAACGAGTGTACAGGCAGCAGGGTAGAGAGTGGTTAGCAGGAGGGGAGGGGAGGGGGAGCAACGATTAACTGGTTTGCAGGTTCGCGGTTTTAACTTTCACATTGGGCGCGCACGCTTAATTGTGGGCTTTAATCTTGGTTAATTTGCTCCAGTTTTTGATTTGTAACACACGCCAGACGGACCAGACACGAAATACCGATTAAAACGATTCGACGAGAGATCATCATCAGCATCATCATCATCAGCATCATCATCAGCATCATCATCAAGCTGTGTTGAGATGCTTGTGCTCTGATGCGTCGCGTCGCCTCTTTCTATTTGTAGACACTTCTGCTTAAGAGCTTTCAACTCGGTCTCTTCACTCTACGAATACGCTACTCGTCGGTGCACTCGTTGCTGTTGTTGTCGCTGTTGCATCTGCTACTGCGTGTCCAAATGATTAGCAACAGTAAATGCTAATCATGCGTGTCCTAAGAAGCGAAACGTGTAAGCGCTGTGATGTAAGAGAACAACATTATTGTAGCTCTTCGGTCAACTGCACTCGCTGGACTCGCTCTAATTGTATGACAAAGCTCTACTCGTTAGGAATTGCCCTCGCTTCATATTCTTAAAAAATTATGGTTTCCAAAAAATGTAACTTTGAATTGTTGGCAACTTTTGATAATAGCTAAGGAAGTAAGAGTACATTTGCTAGAACTCAAACACTCGTTAAATACTAACACTCGCTGCTAACACTCGCTAGTCAAACTTATTGACATAACTCGCAAAAAACACTCGTTATTGATGGTCTTCTAAACAGAATAGCAAAGGAACTAAATATACAATAAGCTCAAGCACTCGTTAAATACTAATACTCGCTACTAAAGCTTATTAATATCACTCGCTATAAGCACTCATTATTGATGGTCTTCAAAGCAATATAGCCAAGGAAGTCAATGTATATTGCTAGTACTCGTTAATAGCACTCGCTAATTGTATTCTTTACTACCACGAGTTGATAACACTCGTAAATACCACGCATTTCTCGTTAGTATAAAAATGTTCACGCTTACATAAACTTTTAGAGTAAACATTTGCTAGAACTTGTTACAGCACTCGTTACAGCGACTCATTAATAACACTCGTTACTCTCACTCGTTATAAGCACTAGTTACTGGCAATAAGTAAACCTTAACCATTTCTCCAGTCTTTTTCAAGTTTTCAAGAACCTTCGTTTTACTATTATGAATAAGCTTGTACTCGTTGAAGCAGAAATTCGTTTCTATTTCAACTCCTTTGAGACGCTATCGAGACTCGAACTCGCTGTGAACAATCTCCTCACAAAAGTAATCGCTCAAGTTTTATGGTCTCCACTTACACTCGTTGCGCTCAAAACCTTGATATGACAAGTCAATTGACTTAAACTGTGTTTCGAGTACTTCTAAGCATCGAGTGGCCATTCGTTACTCGTTAATTAAACAGCAAATGCCGCCACTCACTTAAGTAAACATTTCATTAACAATTTAGCAAGCAGTCATTACACATTTGTCGAGTCACTTCGTTTGAAGTTCAAGTGGCATCAGTTGGAACTCTGCAAAGTAACGAGTATTAACTCGCTTGAGCTGGAATTTTGTAACTAGAACTCGTTCGATATGCGTGGTAAGAACGAATGCGTTAAGCTTTCAGCTTGCATTCTAACTGTAAACGTAGGTTGCATGTTGAGGTAGGGTACTTAACGTATCACGTTGGCTCAACTTCGCATAATGTCGCTAATCATGGGAATGTGAATTCGAAATTGGGAAATTGGGAATGATAATAATGACAATGATGATGACGATGACGATGACGATGATGTTGATAAAAGAGGTGAGCGTGCTCAAACAAGTTAACTGGTTGTGCGGATCAAGATAAACGATGTTGAAACATAATGATGTTGTTGCCGCGCATGTGGATGACAACTGCAGCTAGTGGCATTCCCACAGCCATTCCCAGTCGATTGTCTTTCCTTTTTCGTCATTGAAGTGGCTGTGATGTGTGTGCCAGTTTCACAAGCGCTTTGGGTGAAACTCGGCCGCGTTTGAGTTCAAATGAGGGACACCCCTCTCCCCCCCCCCCACACACACGCACACGCACACGCACATATGTATGTAGAAACTCCTTTAGTTAAGTTCAACGTATAATTAACATAAGTGTCTGTAACTCCATTTGCATTTGCAGTTCAGACCTTGCAATTTGCACCACTTAAGATTGGCACCACTTAACTGGCCGCCATGAATTTGCCAGCAACAACAACAACAACAACGTGAACAGCTTAAGCTACAACAACACGTGTTCTATTTTTGTTTTATTTAATTGTTTCTTTTAAGAACTAGTCGCAATTATCATTTAAATATTTGCCATTAGATTTACCAACCAGCAACTTTGTCGGTCAGTTTCACTTTTCAAAAAACCAAAAAAAAATAAATTAAAACACAACGAATTTCGAACGAACAACTTAACAATACCAACAACAACAAGTATGTAAAGCTTAACCGCATGCGCGTTCTTGTAAAGCTCGCAAACCGTTCGCCGCCGCGCAAAGTCAGCAACTGATCGATGAAGCTTCAAGTGCTGCCCAAACCGAAGTCGAAGTTGCCAGCCGAAGTTGCGCAGCGACGTTGATGTTGACGACAGACGACGACGGACGACGACGAAAATGTGTCAAAAGCAAAAGCTGCGCTTGAATAGACACAGCGACCAACAAGTGCTGCAAGTTTTTGGCAGCTTTATCGTTGTATGCGTGCTTGCGTATGCTTCTATGTGTGTGAGTGTGTGTGTGTGGGCGGCCTGCATTGCAATCGAAAGACAGTTGATCGGCCGCCGGCTTTGCTGCTGCTGTTGTTGCTGCGCCTACATTGACTTTGCGTCGCGTCGCGTCGCGTCGCGTCGCGACTTGTCTTGCGCCCAAGTGAAAACGCTTCAAACAACTTTTACATTGTCACTGCTGCTGCTGCTCTGCTGCCGGCGGCCAAAGAAAAGTGACAGTGGGACAACTGAAAGAAAAAAACAAACAATTAAAATTGCTTTTATTTACTATTTGATAGACAACAACAAAAACAACAACATAAATGTACTGAAAACCAATTCCGATTGTTATCTGCATCTGCACCTAAAGCGACGTAAACAAAAACCCATTTAACGACTCAACCATTTGAGAATTATTGTTGTTTTCGTATGGAAAAAGTTGTTTGAATTTTTAAAGATCAAACTAAAGGAAAAGTCTTTTCCCACTACGAATGAAGGCATTAGCAAGGGATCTGAAAGCTTTGCCAATCTGTTTTCTCTTTTAACTTAAAAAAAAAAATATAAAAAATTCTGCAAAATTTTTAAATTTGTAAATCAATTTTAGCTAGAGTTAAAATCTTAAGATTTGTTTAAGTTATGAATGTGGAAAGAGTATAAAAAATGAGGTTTACGAGCTTGAGTTTCAACCAAAGTTATGTTTAGAGGGAGTATTTACTATCTGGATGTTTTTCAAGTCAAAATTTTAGCTTGCATATAAGTTTCAAATCTCGCAAAGTATTCTTAATATTGTAAGTTTTAAAGTTAAGACAACGGTATACAAAAAGCTTTTACTAGTAAAGCTTTATAGAGATCTGAATGTAGAAAGAGTAGAAAATATGAACTTATATTTATATTTTACTAGGAGTCCAAATTCGAAATATCAAAACTTACAAAGCATTATTTAAGTTTTTGAGCTTCCAAAAATAAAGTTTAGAACGAGTTTTGAATGTGGGAATTGTCTTAAAAAGTAAAAATAAGTTTAACTTGAGCTTAAAGTTTGCTCAAATTAATACAAAGTAAATTTAAAGTTTTTCAACCTCCAAAAATCACAAACGAGTTCTGAAAATATTTGAAAACTACATGGACAACTCTTCAATTGAAGGCCAAACTTAAAGTCAAGACAACGGTATAAAAAAAGCTTTCAGAAGTAAAGCTTTCATAGAGTTCTGAATGTAGAAAGAGTAGAAAATATGAAGTTATATTTAAAAGGGAGCACTTACTATTGTGGGGTATACTAGGAGTCCAAATTCGAAATATCCAATCTTACAAAGTATTATTTTAGTTTTTAAGCTTCCAAAAATAAAGTTTAGAACGAGTTTTGAATGTGGGAATTGTCTTAAAAAGTAAAAAATAAGTTTAACTTGAGCTTAAAGTTTGCTCAAATTAATACAAAGTAAATTTAAAGTTTTTCAACCTCCAAAAATCACAAACGAGTTCTGAAAATATTTGAAAACAACATGGACAACTCTTAAATTGAAGGCCAAACTTACCGAAGAGCATAAAACAAAGTTTTACGAGCATTTTGTTAACTTATAAACCATTTGCGAGGCAAAAGTAAAGTATTATAATTATATTTAATTGTTTTTTTATTTTTATTTTGAGATTTTTCTTGGGCATTTGAGCAATTGCAAATGCCAAAATGTTGTAGCTACATAATTAATTATTAATTAGGCATACACATATATAATTTATGTCCCTATAGATAGATGTAAGTATATACTATGCATAGGTATCGTTAGTTATATTGTATTGTATTGTAGTATAAACTTGACTTACTTATGTAATTTAGTGTTTGTTTGCTTATTGGGTAAGAGGCATGTCATACACACGGTTCACGACGAAACATATTAAGTTGGAAGCTGGGGCCTTACACGAAGGTCACGAGCTGGACAAACATTTTCCAGCTGAATGGAGGGCTCCACAACACGCACATATATATATACTATATATATGGTATGAGAGGGGGAAAGTGTGGGGGGAATGGAATTTGCAGTGCAGCAAATTGCATTTACGTATGTTTTTCACTAATCATTATACAAATTACATTTATTTATGCGTATTTCTAGTTAAATAAAACGAACATTTAAAATCAAAACAAACTAATAATCCCTTGAAGAAACTAATTGTAGTTACATTATTGTTTAATTCGTTATTTATTCTGTTTATACATCGAGTGTAGCAAAACATAATTCATATCCATATTCAAATTGTGCTACAGCATTTTCTGTTCGATCTAAAAAAAAATAATTAAATTGAATGAACAACAATATTTATATATATATATATATATGAATACATAATTGATTATCAGTTTATCAATTATTAATGCACATATATGCACACTACATATATATGCATTTATCAATCACATCATTTATTCGTATTTTAGAATTAAAATATGAACGGTTATTGGATGAATCCAATTACAATTAGGTGCTTTCTTAGCGTATATGCATCGTGTGTGTGTGTGTGTGTGTGTGTGTTAATTCTAGGCAAATCTTTAAACAAAAGAAAACATCAATTTTTGTGCTTCATACGCGACAAATAAATAAAGTTACACAACAAGAGAAATACATATTAAAAAATGATAAACGAAAAGAACAGAATCCAAAAAATAAACGAAAATTATAAACATTTGTTTTGTTGGACATCAACTATAATTCTTTTATAGTTATATTAAAACAAAAAAAAAATTATAATTAAATAAAATATAATGGATTTCCATGTTGGCGTTGAGAGGCGCGCAAAATGTTAGCCAGTTTTATTAGTTGTTGTTGTTGTTGTTATATTTATTATTGCTATTGTCGTTGTTGTTGTTGTTGTTGTTGTTGTCATGGCAATTTGCTTTTCTCTCTTGCCAAATTTGATAACAAATTGATTTGCGCTTTAAGCTTAAGTAAATATAAGTGTAAGTTGTATGAGTATGTTTGTGTTGTGTATGTGTGTGTGGAGTGTATGTAGTGTGTGTGTGTGTGTTTGTATATTGCATACACCTAAGCAATGTCGAATTGCCGCTTGGTCCGCTTTCAATTATTGCTCAGCTCGGGCGGTGTTGAACCTGTTGGTTCATTTTTGCGCGACTTGACGCTCATGCTAAAGAACTTGGCCTTCACTTGGTCAATGGTAAAGTCCTCCTCGATCGCAGGGTAGCTGGTCTTCTGTGTTGGGCATTAAGAGCATATCGTTAGTAAATTCAATACACATACATTTTTTGGTTTTTAGCATAGTTATCATTTACATTCTGTGTGAGATTTTGGCCACGCAACAGTTGCCAATTCTCGAGTATGTGAGCATAGCGTAAATACTTTTCGAATTCATGGAGCGTCTCATAGACATGGCACAGTCCCAGATAATCGTACTCCAGTCCAGAATAAGTACGTCCAAATAAGCGCAGACCTACAAAACATATCGAAAGTGTTAAATGCAATGGGTCACTATCAACAGATGCTGTGTGTCTCTCTCACTTATATCAATGCTGCGCAGATATAGATCCTCTGCCTGGCGAAATTTCTTCATTTGATAGTTGTAGAGCGAGGCGAGATGGCCAATTGAGAGACCCACTTCGTAGTCGTAGGGACCAAGTAGATCGGTTTTAATCTTGATTGCCTTTTGATGCATACGCTCGGCTTCGTCGAAACGATTCATTGTCTGATATAAACGCCCCAGGTTGCCATAATGTTTGGCCGTTTGCACATTCACCTCGCCGAACACCTCCAGCGACAGTTGCAAGGCGAAATTGTGCAGCTCCTCGGATTGCAAGAGCAGATCCTCCTCATCCATGCCATCGGCTATTTTGTCGAGTGCAATCTCCTCCAGCAGCAGCGCCTTCACACGCTTGGCCGATGCCAACATCAAATGATTGCTCGGCACCAGATTTTTCATGATATTCACCGCCTTATCGACATGATCCTGTGCACAACTGAAATCCCCAGTGCTGTACTCATGCACATAATATGCATACGATAGATCCTCGTGCGCGATGGCCACATGGAAGTTCATGTTGCCAAAGATGCCGCGACGCACGGCCAACGCTTCCTTGTAAACGTTGACCGACTGGAATACCGAGTCCACATTCAGCAAAAAGAATCCATAATCCAGCAGAGCATCGCCGTACTTCTGATGATTTGGACCAAAGTGTTCACTGCGAAAATAGAGGCACAGAGAGAGAGAGAGAGGGAGAGAGTGGTAGGGAAATAGATTAGAATGAGATAGAGAAATATTGATAAGGAAAAACGTTCTTAAATTAAGATATATAAATTAATTATTAATTAAGAAATAATTATGAATTAAATTATAAAATACATAATAAATATTTATAAATTAATTTGTAAAAATATAATTTAAATTATAAAAATAAAAAAAACAAAAGCATAATTTAACTTATAGAAACAAAAGAAACTCATAAATTCATTTCGAAAAAGATTAAATTAAATTAACTTCAAATAAATATTTATACATTAATTTGTAAAAATAAATACAATTTATAATTTAATAATAAAAATAAAACAGAAATTTAAAGATATTTATAAATTAAATAATAAAAAAACATATTTACTATTTATATTAAATAAAAGAAGATAATTTTAATTATTGCAACAGTATTTTTATACGTTAAATTATAGAAAAAAAACAAATATTTATAAACTAACAAAAATTAAAATTATAAAATATAAACGAAAAATAAATAAATGAATATACAGAAATGAAAAAATGTTATACATGAAATTATTAAAGAGAAAACATTTTAAAAATAAAAAAATTAAATTAAAACTAAAATAGAAATAGAAATACTCAAATTAAATAATAATAATAATAAAAAAAATAAATAAATCTTAAAAATATTAAAAGTTGTTCCAGTCTTGTCACTACAAAGTTTATATAACCTATTTATGCGTCTTTAAGGTTTTTTTCTTATTATGGAAAAATCAACATTTGTTGTTTGCTTAATACAAATGTAAATTTGTGTAGAAGCGAATAAATATATATATATATATATATAAAGATAAAGATTTCTTGAGCAAAGCTCTTCTCAAAAAGTATTTCCCTCAAAGAAAACTTAGTAGAAGTAACTAAACTAAGTTATAATTAATAATTTACCGAGCACGACAAACCGCCTGGCAGATGAGCAAATTGGCGCGGGCAAAGTCGCGCTTCACCACACAAGCTTTGGCCGCCTGGCGTAGCACATCGATGGCAACGCTGCAAAAAAGAGAGACGAATCACTAACATTAGGGTCCAGTGATAGAGATTGAAGATTTCACCCACCGTGAGGGCGCTGTCATTTCCAGGTGATGCATCGCCTGTAGGCTCCACATGTGACTGTTGTTGTACTCGTTACGGGCAAAGAACATGGACGAGATTTGTGTGTAGACCATTGCGATTAATGGTCCTGGCACCTTATTGTTGATCATGGGTGTCAGTTCCATCAGCTCTGTGAACGTTTCTTGTGCCAATTTGAAATTGCAGTGTGATGATTCCGCATACAGTAGACTGCAATTGTGAGATCGTTGAATGGATTAGTTGAATGAATTAAGTATAGTTAGAGTGAGTAAAATGTTTACCGCTGCAGGCAATCGAGTCGTGTGATTAACTTATTCTTGAAGGGCTGCATGTGCTTCAGTCTTTCATTAAGGCACGACAGCACCGATATGCTCTCCTGCATCCAACCCGCCTCGGAGAGGAAGCTCCCAAGACGCAGTCCCAAATCAATGGCGTACACATCTTGTGGCGGCAGCGGTTCCAATTCTAGTAGTAGTTGCTGTTGCTCTTCCTGTAGTTGTAGTTGTTGTTGTTGTTGTAGCTGTAGCTGCTGTTGCACATGCGGCAGCTCAGTCATTGCTGACGCCTTGCTGTCATTGTGGCTGCCATTGATGTTACCAAATTGGCTGTTGCTGCTGCTGCCACTGCAATCGGCAATAGCACTGGCAGTGTCAATGGAATTCTGTGCATATAAATCCTCAAGCGGCTCCTTGGCCAACTTAACACCATCGGCGGGTTCACTGGCTGCCTCAATTTGTGGCAGACCACAGCGTCCCACATAAGCGTAGCTAAGGCGTCGAGGCAGTGCCTTGTTACTGGCCATCAATGCGGCCACAATACGCAGCAGTTGGCTGCGTTCGGACGTATAGCGCAGCAGGCATCTGAACACATCCAAATTGGAAAGCTCCTCCAAGAGTGTGTCCTTTAAGTCCTCGCGCTGTGACATCTGCAAGGGAGATACAACTAAGATTAGCTAAAGCTATTAAGCAATTAGCTGAGCTTTTGTGCTTTGAGTTAGCTATAAAACTTGAGCACATTAAACAAACATGTTTATGCTGTTGCACAACACTGCTTTGTACTGCAAAGATACTTTTAAGCATTCTTCAATTCGGCGACAACAATTAGGCTGAGCTATAAAAGTTATAAAACTTGAGCACATTAAAAAAACATGTTTATGCTGTTGCACAACACTGTTTTGTAGAGCAAGATACTTTTAAGGATTCTGCGACAACAATTACCTGAGCTTTTGTGCTTTGAGTTAGCTATTAAACTTGAGCACATTAAACAAACATCTTTATGCTGTTGCACAACACTGTTTTGTAGTGCAAAGATACTTTTAAGGATTCTCAACTCAAGGCGCATTAATAACAGAGATCATGACAAGTTCAATGGCTCTAGAACAGGATGTAACGCCGAAGGGCGCGTCGAGACTGCGTAAATGCGCTATATTTAGACGGCAACAACAAAAACAGAAACCGAAACAACAACAACAACAATGAGGCAAAGAGCAGCATCATCATTTGTGGCTTCATTGTTGTCGCAGTTTATAATTTTTTTATTATTGTAATTGCAATGTCATTATGAAAGTCTCTCACTTGTGTATGTGTGTGTGTGTGTGTGTGCGGCTGTGTGTGCATTTGGATGATCTATTGATGCATTTTTTGACGAAGCTTACAGTTCCCTTTATACCGTTTGTGGGTGAATGTATTTTTAACCGGTATCTATACAATCTAAGATACTACAGTGGGTAAACAAAAGCTCTATTAAAAGATATCAGTATCACAAGCGCTATTACGATGATATACAGTAAATGCCATGCGGTTTCAGACCAGTTTCAAATACATACGCATAACGTATCTATAACTGCCTATAACTACACATATGTGTGAATGTGTGTGTGTGTGTGTGTACATAGCAGCTGTGCTCGTATGCTAGAAGCTTCTGAACACTAAACATAAACAGTAGAAAGCTTTTTACTAGGAAGCTTTACAAGCGTTTGCAGTGCCATTAACTGTAAATCAAAACAACTGCAAATTATCGTCCTGCCGTCCGTCGCAATGCAGCAGACAAACGACAATATAAACAACAATAACAAATGCTGTAACAGCGTGCCGATAAAATGAAGCTGCAAATACACAAAATATACAAAAGGTTCTGTATGTGTGTGTGTGTGAGTATGTTTCAGTCTCAGCTGATTTTGCACGTGTATGCGTGTGCGTGAGCGTGTGTTTTCACTTTTTCTTCTTCTTTTGCTGCCTTTTAGAAGAATGCGCATACACATACATACATATGCTGAAAGCGTATGCAGGAGCATGAAGACTTACCAGCTCATAGACATCGATGAGTAGATTACGAGGCAGCTCCGGCAACTTGCTGATGCGCTCCAGGGTGGGCACTTTTAGGTCCAAGCTGTTGACAACGGCAATCAATGACAGATCGTACAAAGCCTCGGGGCTATTGTTGTTGTTGTGACCGGAGGCCGATGACATCGAAGCCAATAGCTGCTGTTGAGCAGCCATTTTGCTTTTGTTGTTGTTATTATTATTATTATTATTATTATTTTTTTTATTGTTGTTACTGCTGCCTGTTCTGTTCTGTTTTCTACGCTCTCTTCGCTTGTTATTGCAGCTTCTTAGTTTCCTTTTGTATTTTGTGTTGCTGCAAAAACCGACGAGACCAACAAATACTCGCTTTACACTGTGCAGCCTGGCTTCGTGGGGTTGTAATCTGCAACAAGTTTCGTTCGATTAGAAGGACGCCAGATCATTACAATAATAATAACACAAGAATATAAAAAAAAAACGATTAATTAAAATACGCTGTTTTTTTTTTCTTTTTTGCTTGCTTGTTACACGTGCGTCAATCGGTTGCAATGTCACACAAACACTTAAACACATACGCAATAGCTATTGACAGAAACAGCCAAAAACACTTGCGCTAACTTCACTTTCTTTCAAGACGTTCTTCGCTTTTCCTTTCCCTTTTGATATTTTTGTTGTTGCGCAGCGCACAGCAGCTGCTGCTGATTCCACTGCTCTGCTGTGCGACGAGTTCCTCTTTGTTACTTACATACACATACACATGCACGCACACCCAAAGCCAATCCAAACTTGCTGGGTATTTTTTTTTATTTTGTGAATTTGTTTCTAGTTTTATTTGTTGCCGTTTCCAATTTACTGTCTGCTGGCGAAGAACTTACACAATATTGAAGACATTTAATTATAGTTACGTCTACGAAATAGCACGCCTATCTATCTGCCCGCTAGATGCTGTAATGTTACGATCGAATCACACAATTGAGGTATTTTTTGCTTCGATTTTATGCCAAAAAAAAATTAATATTTGTCTTTGGGATGAGAGCAGTGGAAGCAATCGTCAACTTACCAATCCTACTAATCCATCGATAACTTCTGTCAGTTAACAGGCGCTATGGTGTTTTGACATGCTCTGAATGCGTTAACAGGAGAATGTTGCTTGCGTTAACAGACACCATATTTTGCGTATAACAGCAGAGTAATGAGCAAATATAAAAATAGACAGTGTTGCGAAACGTTTAAGCGATCAATTCAAATAATTGCCGTTATGAATGTAATTTTTATTATTGAAAATAACTTGACAATTTTGTTATTGTTACTGGATGTTGATAGGTCCCACGCGAATGTTAGGCTAGACAAACTTGTCAAAATAGATCAAATGCATCATCTTCGACCTCCACGAGACTAAAACCGTTGGAGCTGCCAAACATCCACCAATGCCGCAATATATTGCGTATGAGCAGGAAACGAGTTGTGACAAACTCAAAGAAATGAAAGAAGAGCGCACTGGATGTAAGCAATGCACAGGATGCAACAAATACCTCCTGCACCGTTAGCTGTTCGGTGCTGCCCTGATTCAAATTGTCCATACAATGCAAGACCTGTACACAAGTAAAGAATCGCAGATAAGCGTCGATTGTGCCAACTAAGAACTGATGACGCAATGACAGCGTGCACTCGCTCACCTGCTGCAATATGACATGGGCGAGGGGCATTAGCGAGGCACTAAATAATACATGCTTCACGATCATGCCACAGCAGCGACCGCAGCAAAAGGCACGAACCATTTGCTTAAAGCTCGCTCGATCCGCTGTGATATTATATGGGGCATGACAGATCTCACAGCGATCTTTACCACTATGAATTATCCAGCACTTTAAGCAGTTCATATGTATATAGCCCTACAAATGCAAAATATAATAATAAAACCAAATGCAAATGCAATAAATGCATTCAAATAATCATTTGTCACATTGCACTTACCACGCTGCCTTTGCATTTGCAGGGACAGTTAATGATCTCCATGTCAAGAGGATTGCATAGGCAAATGCGGCACGAATTGCCAAATTCACAGGCCGAGTGTACGCTCTGCTGTGATGAATTTCCGCTGCTGCTTGTTGGCAATACGAGTTCCAGCTGTGTGGCAGCAACACCACAGCCGCCGTTGCTGCAACCAGCTGTCGCATTGTCACAAGCGTTGCTCGTCTCGCCTTGTTGCTGCTGCTGTTGCTGCTGCTGCTGCGGTTGCTGCTGCTGTTGCTGCTGCTGTTGCGCCTGTTGCATTGTTGTGCCGGCAACAACACTATTTAACAGCCTCAAGGCTGTTGCCTCCGATAGTTGTGGCTGTTCTTGCTGCTGTGCCATCGCAATGCTGTACAGAAGGCTTCCTCTACAGAAACCCAATAAGCTGCCTCCTCTCGCGTGGTTTGATGATGGTCAACTAATGCCTATGTATGCGTGTAACGAACTGAATTTTGATGTACGAATTTCACACGGAATTTTGTTTGGACATTTTACACATAACTTACACATCACTTTCACAGCATGTCTAAACTATGTTTCAAACTCGGTATTTCTAACAAATTCCTTCATTTAACAGTTGCCCCAATGCCAACTATGTTTGCTTTTTGAAATTTGAAAAGCTTGTCTAATCTGGCAGCATTGTGACGATAGGTCGGCTGCAGCTAATCGATAATAGTTGCCTGATCGTGCCAATGGCAACTAGCCACATCATGAACAGGTGGCAGCGCTGTAACAAATTCGTTTTTTTTTTACCGTAAAATAAAACACAGACAGTCATTTCAGTTTCAATGTTAATATTAGCTGTAAATACATTTTTTATTTTTATTTTGATATCGCTTGCCGCTGCTGCGAGTTAGTAATTTGCTCGTAATTTCGCTCGCTTTAAGTTGTGTATATAAAATGGGTATTTATACTTGTATAATTATCATCTTCATTTTCAACTCAGCGGGGTTAGTAATGTTTGCGCCTTGCAATTGTTGTTCTTGTTTTTTTTTCCTTTTTTTATATTTAAAATTATGACAAAAAAAATCAACAATTATTGCATAGTTTTTGTTTTAAGTTCAATAACAAATAATAATATTATAATAATAATAGTAATAGAATTACAAAAAAAAATAATAATAATAATAATGATAAACAAACACAAAAAACGTACAAAGCTTCTTGCTGTTCAATTAGACGAGCCTGCCATTTGTGGGTACATATATGTAAGTTATTAGATGTGGATAATATGTAATAGTTTATATAGGATGCGTGTGTTCCAACACAAAATGCCAAAAATTTCTACAAAATCATAATTCTGTCTACAGATGGTTTGCGTTAACATTTCTTTTCTTGATTTAATCTGACGATAGACTTGCTTATTATTTAATGAATAGATGTGTAGTTGTTGTTTTTGTTGTTGTTGTGGCCCAGCACGTGTTGTTGTTGTTCTACTGCTTCCTCTTCTTCTTCTTTTTTTTTTTGCTATTTACTGACAATTGCGAAAACGGCGATAGATGCTCTGCACATAGACAAAGACGCACTTCCAATCGGGTCGACTCATCTCCACCATATCTTCCACATCCAGTAACGGCGCAATTCCAGCTTTCTCACTGTTCAGGCAAAATGTATCGATTAGCATTAATGTCGATTAACTAACAGATTCGATCAACAACTGTGATACTTACTCAGCAACAGTGAAGGCCAACTCGAAATTGTGTCGGCGAGTTTGTTTGGTTAGTTTACTATAATCAAATGCATCTGGCAAGAAATGATGTATCAGCGCACAAAAGGCCAAGCCGTCTGACCAGCTCGAGCTAAAGTTGCTTATTTGGACGTTCTGTGAATTACATTGAAATTGTTTGTGATAAGTATGTTCGCGCGGGGGTGCTATAGCGATATAACGGTGTATATCAGCAGAGCGCTTGATTATTATTTTTTTTTTCATTTTTTTTGTGTGAGCAGCAGCAGCGACAGCGACAATTAAGCGATATTTTTTTGTTGCATTTAAAATCCAGCCCCCAAAAGCAACAATCGAAGCAAATGGCAACAACAATAACAACAGTAATAAAAGCAATAAACACATGTAAGTAATAAATGCGCTTCTGCTTCTTCTTCTTCTTCTTCATCTTTAACTTCTTTGCATCAAGAAGTCAAGCCAAGCTGCTTTGCGTGCGTTTGCGTGTATGTGAGAGAGTGTGTGTGTGTGTGTGTGTGTGTATGCGTGTGTGTGTGTTTTTGTATATGCGTGTGTGTAGATGAGTTGCTCAAAAGCTCAGCCAAAGGTTAAGCATTGTTTTTAGTTTTTTTTAGATTTTGTTTTTGTTTATGTTTTTTTGTTTGTTTTTACTTTGGTTTTGTTTATCATTTTGTTATTGCTTGTTGTTGGGCCTAAGCGTTAATTTTGTTACAATAAAAAAAAATAAAAATGAATGTTTCAAAACGAACGGCAGTAAAATGCAAGATACAAAATACAAAATACAAATCAAATGAAAAATCAAAATCAAACTAAAAAATATATGTAAATTACGAAAAGGAGTATAACAAATATAACGGTCTATGGCTGTGGCTTTGCGTTTTGGCGTTTTTGTTGATTGGCTGGTTGGGTATTTTTTTTTTTTGGTATTTTTTGGTGGTATTTTTATTTTTTTAGGTTTTCAATACCTCATATTCCTGCGTTTTGTGCTGACACCACTGTAGAAGCTGATCCTTGACAGTGGCGGCGCGAGCATTTAATGCCGGATCGGTAAATTTGAACAACGGTTGTGCTGAACCGCCGGGGGTCGTGGGTGTGCTTGTTGTTGGAGATGATCTGAACAAATGATTCAAGGTTGGAGGGGCAGACGTTTTAGCGAAACTCACACAATTTATTGGTTTTCTTAATTTGTTTTGTTTTTTGTTTTTTTTTTTTTTTTTTTTTTGGTATTTTTATACATAAATATTTGTTGTACTTATGCATGTAAATTGGGTGTTCGAATTGTTTAGCTCGTGTATGTGTGTTGGTGTGTGTGTGTGTGTATGTATTTGTATGTGTTTGTGTTAGCGGGAAACAACAACAAGTATGTGTAGATATATAACTATTATCTTATATTAAGTAAGAGAATGGAACATCTAACGGTTGTTGTGTACGTGTACTTGTGTGTGTGTGTGTGTTTTTGTTTAACTAATTTTTTGTTGTTGTTTTGTATGTTTTGAACTTGTGGTTGTTGCTGTTTGGGAGAGACGACAGGTGCGTAAGGAAGTGAGAGAGTATAAGAATAACAGAGATACAGAGAGAGACAGAGAGAACAAGAGTAAGGGCCCAGTGACATAGAGCGAGACAGTAGCTAGAGCAAAAGACAATTTACAAAATGTACCTAAAACATTTAGATAATAAACCTGTACACAAGAAGAGAGGACATTTAGCCGATCACCAACACCAGAGAATGGGAGTCAAAAATAAGGCGAAACTTGTGAGTGAGTATGTGTGTGTGAGTGTGTATTTGTTTTGTCTGCTTGTGAGTGTATTGTGATCCTGCACCATATGTGTGTGTGCAAAATGAATGCAAACAAAATGGCCTTCAATATATTCTGCTAGGTGGCGCTGCAATGCAGCGCTGCCAGATCAGATTAAGAAGTTACAGGTGCAGCGGCGTTGCCAGTGCAGTTAAACTTGAATTTAAATTTGAATTTGAATTTGAATTTGAATTTAAAATATTGCAAATTTTGTTTGCTTTCCTTTTGGTAAGTGTGCGTTTTCTACAAATTTGATATATTGTCTTTGTGGTTCAGTAACTTATTTGATATTTGAATGATATTTGCAAATGTTGCTTACTTTTGAGCCTGCTGCTGGGCAGCTGCCTTATCGAGCTGCTTAAATTTGGCCAGCGGCGAAATGTTCTTGGAGGCAGCGCTGCCGCTCACAGTGCGTGTGGTAACTGAAATGTTTACAATAATTAATATATAGATATATATTTATATATACTTATGTATATAGATTATATTTGTGCATGATTCTTGTACCTTTTGTTGTTGTTGTGGTGACAACTGCGCCGCCATCCTTTGACTTTGTCTCGGTGCGTTCACTGGTCGTTGAGCTTTGTTGCTTGTGTTGTGCTGTATGAAGAAAGGTTTTAGACGGTTTTTGTGGTTGTTCAGCGACAGCAGAGGGGGAGAGAAAAAGAAGCAATAATTACAACAATTAGTCAAGTCAATTAGTCATGCATTCAATATCAATTCAACAATATATGAAAAACATTATCATTAGCATTACAGTTAAAGTTATTGAAAATGTGGGAAAAAAATATTATAATATATTAGAAATGTTATTGATATTATTATTAATGTTGTATCTTGGCTTAGACTAATCTACAGCAGGCAACTAAATGTTTACACTACACACGGCAACAAAACGAGAAAAAGAAAACCACATAGAAAATTAGCAAAATTACATTTGCAATTTACAGTTAACAAATCTATTAATTTTAGTCAGCGCGTATTAAAAATATTGCCAAACGCAACGATTGGCAAACGAAACACGCGCAGTATGGCAACTCTGCCAAGCGGCTGTTCCATGCCGCGTGTTCCAAAAAAGACAAATAATTACATTTAAAAAAAAAATAAACAAATGAAAGAAACACATTGAGTACGAAAATATTATAATGAAAACGATAACGATAACGATAACGAAACGTGACCGCTAATGGTTGTTGTTGCGGGCACTGCTGGCCGATTTGGTGGTTGGTGTCTGTGACGCTGCTGGTGGTGCTGGTGTTGGTGGTGCAACTGCTACGACTACTTAAATGACTACAGACATGCACAAATTATTTATGAAAAATACAAATAAAACGAAAAGAAAATGTACACAAAAACAAAACATGCGAGTAAAAACAAAACAAAAAAAAAAAAAAAAGTTCGGCTTAGAAAGCAAAGTAACAGCCAGCAGAGCAAACTGGAGCTGAGCTGTTGCTGCCATGATCACAAAATAGGGACGGGGTATGTACAAAAAGACTGAGACAAAAAATAGAGAGTGTGACAGAGACAGAGAGAGAGAGAGAGAGAGAGAGATACAAAAATAGTTCAATATAGAACAGGAGGGACAACATGGGTTTTGAAATTTAGTGTGTGTAATGTTTTTTTATTTTCTTTTTTTTTTTGTGTTTGATTTTTTTTTTTTTTTTTTGCTGGACCAACCAACCAATCAACCAGCCAACGTAACGGTAACATAACGTAATGGAAACGTAACGAAAACAAAACGTTAAAAGCGCTTGCTAAACTAACTTTATACACTACTTAAGTATTTTTTTTGAATGGGGAGGGGGGTATCTTTGGGGGGGGGGGAATGGGCAGGCAAAAAAGTGTATATAAACAAAAGATAACAAATATACGAATATATATATATGTATATATATATATGCATATAAAAAGATATATATATATATATATATATATATATATATATATATATAAGAATTATGAATATATATGATATATATATATATACTTATATACATATATGTATGCAGTTAGGCCGGGCGGGCATTGGTAGCAATGGTAGTACATGTAACGCGCTAATTAAACAAGGTGGCAACGCTGTTTCTTATGGGCAACATTCTTTGTACAATTCGTGTGAATTATTATTATTTTTTTTTGCATATTTTTTCTCACTCACACGTGCTTCTTCATTTATTCTTTTGCTTTGGTTGCGGCTTTTCTTTTGCAATGTTTTCTTTTCATTTTTTATCATTTTCTGAGGTAAACTTTTAAGTTGTTCTTGTTGTTGTTGTTGTTGTTGTTGTTTTTGCATCCTGCGGTTGGGGCAGCTCAGCAAACTCGGCAGTGTGTTGAGTGTGTGTTTGTGTGTGTGTATTTGTATATATTTATATATTTAAAAGTATTTCTTTTGTTTTGTTTAGAGTTTAAACCCCTTTTGTGGTCCCTCCTTTGAGCTAATTGTGTGTTAAGACTCTTTCAAATTGAGCGCAAGAAACAATGTGAAAAGAAAACGAAACGAAACGAAACGGAACGAAACGGAACGGAACGAAACGTGAAATTGCAACGTTTCGTGTTGACTAGAAATTTGTAAGGGTGATAGGGGAGGGGGAGAGAGGCTGGGTCTAGTTGGGGTGTTGGGTGTACTTATAGTTCTTGTTGTTGTTGTTGTTTCTGTTTGGAACTGTGACTAAAAATAGAAGCCTACAACAAATCTATCGCTCAACATAACAGTAGCGTGTAGTTAACGGTAAACAGTAAACAGTAATCGTTAATCGGTAATCGGTAATCAGTACAGTTACAGTTTCGGCTTCGTTGTGTGTGCGAGTGTGTGTGTGTGTCTCTGTGTGTGTGTGTGTGTGTGTGTGTGTGTGTGTGTGTGTGTGTGTCTCTCTGTGTGTTTGTGTGTGTGTGTGTGTGTGTGTGTGTCTGTGTGTGTGTGTGTGTGTGTGTGTGTGTGTGTGTGTGTCTGTGTGTGTTGTCGTTTGTTGGGTCCAGCTGCGTCTCGCTGGGCGGCTCAAACTGGAATGACTGCTGTGCGTCTGTGTGTGTGTGTGTATGTCTGTCTGTCTAACTTGTAACGATTAATCGATATCGTTATCGATATCGCTATCGATATGTGCCACCAATCGCCTTTCAAGCGCCCAGCATCAATTGCTCAAACGCATCCTCCACATTGCTCTCGTCCAACAAATTGAGATGCGCTATGTGGGGCATTGTCGCACTGCGACTTAGGCCACCACCAACCATTGCACCACCAGCTGTTGCACCACCCACACGATAACCGAGACCCGCCGTCGACACATTACCATTCGATGTTGAATTCAATGAGCTCAACGATTTCCGAGCCGCCGATAATTTTTCACTTGTCTTTGTGCGATTTATTGCCGATTTGCGTTGCGATGTGGATGCGGATGTGGTTGTTGTTGCTGTTGTTGTGGTGCGCAACTCATCCAGCTGGCCACTGCCAGTGGGTGACTTTTGGCCAGAGAAATAGGCAGCCACGGTGCGTTGCTTTTGACCCACCTGCTCCTTATCAATGCCCGCCTCATACAGCTTTGGCACCGCCAACGAGTGTCCCGACTTTGTGCGTCGCAATTCACCAGCACCACCCATCGCAGTGGTTGGATGATAGCGTATACCTGCTGTGCCATTGCTCAGCTGTTGTTGCTGTGGCAGCTGCTGTTGTTGTTGCTGCTGCTGCTGTTGTTGATTGCAGATCTGTGTCCAGGAATCACATTTGCTTAAGCGATTGATGCGGGAGCCACCCGTGTGGTTGCTTTGGTGCAGTTCCTCCTCGTGGTGGCGACGACTCAGCGAACTGAACGCATTCACATTGTTGAAGACAATATTTCGGGGGATTTGCTCCTCGGGCGTTTGATCCACATTCGGTGGTTGCGGCGTTGCTGGCGTCTCCACAATGAGTGGTTTGCTGTGTGTTTGCTGGTGTTGTTGCTGCTGCTGATGCTGCTGTTGTATCGTTATGCTGGTGGTGCTCTGACTATGGCTGGTGGCTTGCTTGCCCAATTGTGGACTCTGATACGCATTGGGCACATAGTGGTGCCGCTGTGGTGGCCCAAATTTCTTTAACAACGGCGCCTGTTCCTTTGGCAGCGATGACTTAACAATATCCGGTGTATCGGGTGGTGCAGACGATTTATACTCATGCTGTTCATAGTACAATTTGCGGTGGCTCTCACGCTGCTCCAGCACGTTGCCCAGACTCTTGCGACGCAGCTCCTGTTGCTGTTGTTGTTGTTGCAACTGTTGTTGCTGTTGCAACTGTTGCTGCTGCTTATTGCTGAGCGCTTGCTGCGACATGACACGTTGCTGCAGTGGTGCAGGCATGCTAGGTGGCGCCTCAGTGGTGCTCTGTTGTCTTGGCAATTGCATCATTGACTCACTAATCGTATGACTTCGTGTGCTTAACCTGGGACGCTGTGGTGCTGCTGCTGCTGGTGGTGGTGCTGCTGCTGCTGCTGCTTGCACCACCTGCGCTGCTGCTGGCCTTGGCGCCAGCTGTGGCTTGTTGCTGCGATCCACCGGTGGTGGTGGTGTTGGCACCGCCGCCTGCACATGCATTGGATTTGCCGTCCAACTGGTCATGGACAAACTAGAGCTGGCATTTGAATGCTCCGAGTTGCGTCTTATGCGACTCAAACTCAAGCTGGATTCCTGCTCATCCGCTGAATCATCTAGGGGATATGTGACCACATAGCTTGTTTGCGCTTCCGCTGTGTAACTGGGTTGCCCACCTCCTTGATATTGCGGCTTTCGATTCGCCTCAAAGTTGCTCAGCTGCGGGAAAAGTGGCTCCACCAACGGGGCCTGATACATGCGTCCGTCGGGGGACAGACAACCCGGCTTGCTGGGCGAACTGGGTGCGGTTAAGGGTTGCACCGGTTGCACCGGTTGCACCGTTGGTTGGGCTGGTTGGCCTCTCAGCGCAGACTTGGCCGTCGCATTGCCAGCACCACCGTTGCCCGCACCACCACCACCGCCATTGCCGCCCAGCTGCTTCATCGTATAGAGCAGCGACTTGGCCGCCCTTGAATTCCGTCCGAAGACCTCGTCATCGCTTACATGGGCGGTGCGACGTCCGGCCACCGTTACGGCGGTTTGACTGCGTGGTTTACGCATCACTTTGATCTCCGCACGATACTCATGCATATTGTGATCCGAATCCAGATCAAGATCATCGTCCGTGTTGTCCGTCATAGCGGGTGCAGTCAAACAACTTGTTGGACTATCGATGGGACTTGTAAAATCGAAGTGACGCGACGATTGCGGTGGTGTGGGTAAATATGTGGGATTCGCACTGGTTAGCACAAGTGGTGCAGCCAGTGGATTTGTTAGTGGCTCCAAAGCGCTGCTCAAACACGGTTGACTGCGATAATTGCTTAAGTTGGTGGCGCCACGACGTGTGGCAACTGGCGCATAGTCCGCATAGGTAAATGAAATGTTGGTGGGTGGTGGTGGTGGTGCAGCTGCTGCTGCTGCTGCTGTATACAACTGCAGCTCCGGCTGCATGGCATTGGGCAGCGATGGACGCTTCTTGAACTCACTGAGTGCCATTGGTGGTGCTTTCGAGCGCAATGAATTGTGGCGCTGCACATAGACATTGGGTGGTTGTTGTTGTTGTTGTTGTTGCTCGAGATTGTCGCGCAGCGAGCGCTCTTCAAAGTGGTGCGCCTTGCGCTTGAAGTCACTGTTATCCACACGTGGCTTAGCCACCCAAGGCAAACCAATGGGAGAGGTGGCTGCCGTTGATGCGGGTGAGGGGGTGTTGCTATAACTGGCACGTGGCTGCAAATGGGACGGTGGTGCAGTGCTGCCAGCTGCTGCAGCTGCTGCTGCTGCTGCTGCTGCCTTGCCACGCCCACTCGGCTGCCAACTGCTCGACTTTTGCGCTATCGGCTTGTAAATGTTCTGCGCTGGCAGTTGACCTTGCTCGATGGGTCGGAAAACGGATTGCGGTGCGTGTATAAACTGATTGAGTGGTTGCTCCTGCTCCTGTTCACGCTCCCGCTCCCGTTCCCGCTCCCGCTCTCTCTCCCGCTCACGATCCCTTTGCTGCTGCATGCGCAGCTCCATTTCCTGGCGACGCTGTCGCTCCAGCTGCTCCTGTTGCTGCCGCTGTCGCTCGAGCTGCTGCTGTCGCTCCAGGTGCTGGCGCTCCAGCTGCTGCTCGTAGTACTCTCGCTCCAGGCGGGCACGCTGCTCCCGCTCATAGCGTGCCTCCTGCTCGAGCCGCAGCTGCCGCTCCAGCTCCTGCCGGCGCTGTCGCTCTATCAGCGCCTGTTGCTGCTGCAGCTGCAACTGTTGCTGTTGCTGTTGCTCACGTTCGCGTTCCCGCAGCAACTGTTGCTCGTGGTGCTGTAGCTCTCGCTGTTGGAGCTCTCGCTGCTGTAGCTCTCGCTGCTGTAGCTGCAACTCTCGATCCCGTTCCCGCTCCCGTTCCCGCAGCAACTGTTGCTCCCTCTCGCGCTCGCGTTGATAGTGATGCATGGGTGGTTGCGGTGGTTTACCCTTCGTTGCTGTGGCTGCCACGCCCGTCTCGAACGTATGCTTGATATTACCAAACTTGTGCGTCCAATTGGACACGGAGCGTGCACCCGCCCAGCCTAAGCCACCTTGATGATTCTGCTTATTGATGAATGCCAGAAACTTGTGATCATTCTCCGTCTTGGGCTCAAATGGTGGCACCACATGCTGCACCCGCCGCTTCACGCTCACCTGGACGGCACGCTTCAGGCCGAGATTGGGTCCAGCATTGTTGCTGCTGCGACTGTGATCATCCAGCTCCGAATCGCTGTCACAATCCGCCGAACTGTACTTGGCCTTTGCCTTGGGTATATCGATGGTATTGGCCCGTTTCATGAGCTGCTTCTTGGTGCCATTGAAGCGTGGTGTTTGACTCGTCTCCAGCTGGTGGTTAGTGGTTGGTGCAGCCACCGACTGATGCTCATAGTTGGCAAAGCTGACGGCATAATCCCCCGACAGGGGTCGCCTATTGTTGCTGTTGTTGCTGTGGTTGCTGTGGTTGCTGTGGGGCTTTAGCTGGGCTTTGCTCCCGTTCGGCACGAATTGATTGGGTCGATAGAGCTGTGTGGTGGGTGCACCCACAATTGCACTTGAGCTCGCATTACGCTCGAGCGGCAGTGCCGCTGTGGCTGGCACCACAATTGTCTGACTGCCTTGCGGTGTCTTCTGCTCCAACATCAGCATATCCTCCATGTAGCGTCGGGCATCGGCTAATTCCTCGCGACTCACGCCCACCGTGTGGCGACTGCTGCGTTGTCGTCGCTTTGCAAAGCGCTGACGATTGCTTGACTCCTGATCGGGACTATCCCGGTCGTCGGGTGCATCGGTGCCGGGTAAACCCGGCAGCTTCTCGGGCGCACTGAGACCACTCTGGAGGCGTGCTATCAGTGAGAGTAGCGCTTGACGCTGGCCCCCATCGACGGCCAGCTCTTGGCCCAGCTTGAGGGAGCACTCGAGGCGGCTGAGTGCGTCGGTGACTTCCTCAAGTAAACCACGATTTGCATCATTGCCGCTGCGCTGTTGCAACGTATCACGCAAACCGGCGGCCAAAAGACGCAAATCTTCGCCGCTTTCGGTGCCCGAATCCTCCTTTTGTGGCACACTCAATCGTTTCACTTGCTGCTGTGGCATTGTCACGTCTTTTGTCGGGCTAACAACCTGCTGGCTAATGCTATGTGAACTATGGCTATTGCTCAATTTGTTACTGCTACTGCTAACACTATGACTCAAGGATGTTGCTTGTCCTACTGCTGTTGCTCCTACTGTTGCTGTTGCTGCTGCTGGCTGTGGCTCTGTTTGCGTTTGTGGCAGGGACTCACCCTGTTGACCGTCCACCACGCTGCTACCTGTGGTTTGCACCACCTGTTTGCTTAGCTCAACTTTGGCCAACTTCTGTTCCACCAATTTGGTCGAGCTGACGCTTGACTTGGACTCCGCTTGCTTTTCCGACGACTTTTCCGACGACTTTTCGGACGTCTTTTCGGACGGCTTTTCGGTAGGTTTTTCCGACTGCTTTTCGCCCGGTTTTTCCGACTGTTTCTCCTGCTTCGTTGCTGGCTGTGTTTGTGTTGCTTGCTGCGGCTGCTGCTGCGGCTGCTGCTGTTCTTCCTCCTCCTCGTCGCTGTCGTCGGTTACCTCCTCAATTATTTCCTCATACTCGCTGGCGCTGCTCTCCTCTTCTTCCTCTTTGGGAGCGGCCTTTGCACCGCCCGCCTTTAAATTTTTCTGCTCTAAAAACGCGCAACGCACAAAAATTGCATTTCAAATGGATTAAAGATTGTGTGTGACAGTGTAAGAAAGAAATAGAGAGAGAGAGAGAGAGAGAGAGAAAGATATATATGTTTTTTTTTCTTTTTTCTTTGATAACAATTTGGAAAGCGTTGTAACGAGCACAACAACAAAACAACGGCAACAAATTGTTGAAGGTTGTAGGGTAGGCACAAAAAGCATGATAAACAGTCGGAGGAGTCGAAAAGTACGAGCAGACCGCTTGCACTCGCTGGCATTTTGGGTAACGAGAGATGGCAAGGCGTTTCCAGCGCTGCAAGTGGATTGTAGAACGAATTTGGAATTTGGAGTGAGCGGCAACAAAAGGGGAGGTCCAATCAAAATCCAAGCAGCACAGGTGCCTGGCTTTTGGTGGAGACGAGTAACGAGTAACGAGTAGGCAAGAACGCGAGAACGAACAACGTGTGAACGTATGAACGTTTAGCGAGAGCATGAACAACGAGAGAACGAGAGTATGAACACGGGTTTAACGAGAGAACTTGAAGCTTTAAAGCTTTTAACACAACAACGAGTGAGCGTTTAACGAGAGAGATAAAACGAACGAACGAACGAACGAACGAACAAACGAGTAAACGCCAAACGAAAGAGTGAACGTTTAACGTATGAACGCTTAACGTAGGAGCGAATAGCGAGTAAATGTTTGACGAGTAAAAAGATAACGAGTGAATGTGGAACGAGTAAATGTTTAACGAGTAAAAAGATAACGAGTGAATGTGGAACGAGTAAAAAGATAACGAGTGAATGTGGAACGAGTAAATGTGTGGTGAGTGAATGTGCAAGTAAATGTAGAACGAGTAAACATTTGACGAGTAAACGAATTTATATCGAAATTGTGTATTATTGATGACGTTTTAGATGAATGAATTGGATTATGATGCAGATAGATGAATTGATTGATTGTCTGATTGACGAGTAATTGCAATACCTGGCCTGGAATATCACTTTATCTAGCTACTTTAGACTAGCAACGAGTATGCGCTGTTTGCATATCTACAAGATACAAATACAGAACACAATCAGAAGCTATATTAAGGCTACAGATAGTGTGTGTGAGACAAAGACAAAGACATAGAGAGAGAGTGAGAGAGAGAGAGAGTGAGAGAGAGAGAGAGTGAGAGAGAGAAAGTGATATATATTTATATATATATATATATAGAAAGAGAGCTAGATAGTTAGCGTAGAAAGTGAGCTACATCTACTTAAATCGATAGAGTCCAATAACCCGTTATAGTCTCACAGTTAGCATTCGTTGTGGCCACTTCCTGAGACTGCCATTATCCATTGGTGTTAGTGCTGGTATATGCTGAGGTTAGGATGCACTTGGGATCATATTTCTAAGACTTACCTTCGCGTTCCGCCATAAGTTCGCGTAAACGTGCACGGATCTTGCGACGCTCCTCGTATGTGGAGGCCTGTTCCAGCTGCAGTTGTTGGGGATCAAATCGAAACATAAGAACATTTTTGAAACATTTATAAATTCAATAAGATATTTTAGTATGTGCACAGGTGAAAGCGATAGCGATAACGATAACTTTCGATTTAGTTTATAAATATATTTGTAAATATTTTAAATAGTTTTCAAATAGCTTCACAATTATTTTAAGTAATTTAAAGCATATTTATTTTAGTGTTACAGCGATACATGCCCATTTATCGATAACAGTCTATAACAGAATAGCTTCTTGTTACACTTATCGATAGCAAATGCTGTACGTCATTAGCTTTCGTAGAGATTTTCTGTTAAAACATTCAATAAATTAATAACTAGCTGCTGCCTAGGTTATCGAATGTAAAATTGTTGCTTATCGATAACGAAAATAGCGTGAATTGAAAGCTTTTGTTGTTGAGGCCTGTTCCAGCTGCAGTTTTTGAGAATCAAATCGAATCATAAGAACATTTTTGAAGAATGTATAAAGTCAATAAGATATGTTGGTCTGTTCCCAGGTAAAAACGATAACGATAACGATTTAGTTTTTAAATATATTTGTAAATATTTAAAATAGTTTTCAAATAGCTTCACAATTATTTTAAGTAATTTAAAGCATATTTATTTTAATGTTACAGCGATACATGCTCATTTATCGATAACAGTCTATAACAGAATAGCTTCTTGTTACACTTATCGATAGCAAATGCTGTACGTCGTTAACTTTCGTAGAGATTTTGTGTTAAAGCATTCAATAAATTAATAACTAGCTGCTGCCTATGTTATCGAATGTAAGCTTGTTGCTTATCGATAACGAAAAGTGCGAAAATTGAAAGCTTCTGTTGTTGACGGATAATAAACTTGTTAAGCTAACTAGATTGGAAGTCGTCAATCGATAACAAGCTTGTGCGCATGCATCTCGTTCACTTTTGATTTATCGATAACAAACCCAAGAGTTATCGCTGCAGTTGATTGTTAAGCAAATCATGTTGTCTAAACATTTGATTGTTTTTATCATTATACATAAAATATATCGATAGGTTGGTGTTTATCGATAATATACTAGTTCTTGCTATTTCTATTAATTTGGGAATTTAAGTTTTCCACACGCATAACTGTCTGAAATTTGTTGTGAAAAGTGTTTGGACATCGCTGCACTTGTTAAGCGGAACGCATGGAATCGGAACAGCCTAGTTGGAACGCATGGGATTTAGTTGAACTCACCAATTGCCTAAGTAACTGCTCGTCCCAAATTTCCTCGATGTCACAAGTTGTGCGTGTAACTGGTGCTGAGGATGTTATAGTTGTCTTCTTGCTGTTGTTGTTGTTGGTGTTGGTGTTAGTGTTGCGGCTGCTGCTGTTGTTGTTGTTGCTGCTGTTGTTGTTGGTGGTGTTGTTGCTGTAGCTGCTGCTAATACGTGTCGTTTTCACCTGAAATGAAACAGCAACAGAATATTTGTTTATCAAACGGGGGATAGAAAAATAGAAGCAAAGCTGTTGTTGGCCAACTGCTCGACTGGTCGACTGGTCGACTGCTCGGCTAAACGAGCGAACGAACGCCAGCTGTTTTTGGCTTGACTCTTGGCTCTAAATACAGACGATGAGCGCATTCGCCGGCAACGTCAAGACACCAAAAAAAAAAAGAACTAAAAGCGAAGAAACGAAAAAGGCCAAAAGCAATTTTTACATTTAGCCGCACGACCCTGATCAACGATGATAAGGCACAAATATCAAAATCACAACAACAACAACAAATAAAATGAATAACAAATCGAAATCAACCAACAATTTGTCGTCCTTAGCCATGGCCAGACATTGTATCTTCCGGCTGCGCAGCTTGTTTGGCTTTGTCGCCAATTTGTTGCCGTGTTGCCAATTCGTGTTGCCTTCCTTTTTTTCCCCTATTCACGTGCGCTCTGCTTTCTTGTTACTGCGTCGATGGTGTTGGACAACAAACTGAACGCAATCGAGCGAAGCGCGCGAGCATACCTGGCGTATGCGTAATTTCTGAGCATATTGCGCATACGCCGCATATCAACAACAATCAGAATCACAATCGCACAGACAATGAGGAAATGCGCGAGAAGAAAGCAAGAAAGAAGAACGAAGAAAGAAGAACGAACAAAAGCAAATACATTGCCATCAATAATTACGCGCGATTTTCCATGACTCATTTTACAGTTTGCGATCAATTCTCAGCTCTTAGTTCCCAATTCGTAATTTCTCTTTCTTTGCATTGAATTTTAGCAATTTATCTGTAATTTTTGTAGTTGCAATTTAATTTAAATAAATATATATATGAAGGTATATAAATATATATTTTATTATATATTGATTATATATTTGCAAGTTTATTTTGCTTGAATAACTTCTGTCATAGCATCTCTTGCTTTCTTTTTGCTCTTCCAGAAAATGCTTAGAAGATCATGAAATTAACCGATTTTAAAGTGTTTTTTTTTTAATGTTTTATTCTACAATGTTAATAACTATACTGCAATGGTACTTCAATTTGATTCAATTTGAATAGAATTAGATGCTCAATGATAGCTTCCAGCTAAAGTAAGCTTTCGCTTTTTTAAAGAATCAACTTCATAAATTAAGTGTTTTCCTTTTAAAGTAAATATAATTATATTAAATATAATTTACATTGTTTTAAAATTTTTTGCATATTTTTTTATTTGCCTTTGGGAATACCAATTAGTATATATTTTAATACCAAAAATTATAGTTTTAGCTAAACAAGTATTTTTAGAATTTTTAGAAATTAAGCAGTATATTTTTGGTATTTTTATAGGTATTTGGAAACTATTAATTAGTATTTTTTAATATTTATTTGGTATTATTAAAATACTAATTTGTATATTTTTAAAGTGAAGTCGAAATAAGTTTCAGTATCAAGAATATATATACATTTAAGTATATTCAGTCGCATCTGGTAACTTTTTTTTAGTATTTTTAAAATACTAATTTATATACTTTAATACTGAAATTATTGAAAAGATGAATATAAATTTTGCAGCATATTTGGTAGTTATTTTGAAAATACTGTTAAGTATTTTTGCATATTGATTTGGTATTTTTAAAATATTAGCTTGTGTATTTTCAAACTGAATACAAAATAAAGTTATGTATTAACTTGTTTCAAAAATACTTATATTTTCATTAACTTTTGGCTAACTTATTTGGGTATTTTAAAAATACTAGTTAACAGTTTTGATACGAAACTAATTTAAAAACACATGAAAAATGTTATAAAAACAGAAGCAAGCATTTGAAACTATTTATCTAACCAAATTCAATGCTAGAACAGTTCAATCTGAACCCAAATCATAGACAATAATCTAATAAAGCTACTGCATAGATATTCTAAGACAAATCAATGAAAGCTGATAAGAAATCTATATGAAAACACACAGAAATATATAAATACAATATATAAATTATATAAATACAAATATTTGCAAACATTTTTGAAACTTGCTCCCGATTTAACTGAACTTTTTGACCGTCAAATAATTAAAAAAAAAAAGAAGAAAATACTCGAAACATTTTCCACTTTGCATTTTCCGCATTATCTGGCAACTGAATCTAAAGTACTTAAGCTATATGGAAAGTGTATATGTAGAAGTCATGCTGAGATGGGCAATAAAGCGAGTGTAGACCCCAAAAAATGATCCCAAAATGTTGTAGAACGTTGCAAATGTAGATTAATTAAGTATACGCAACGTTTGCCCGGAATATATAAAAAAATAATAATAATTGAAATTTCATTTAATTTAAGTACGTCAGGCGAATTTTTGTGCTACGTTTGCCCCACCTCCGCACTTGGGTTTTCTTGCGGTAAAACAACTGACAGCTGTCCGAGTAAAATGTCTACTTTCCCGCTTTGCGGCCTTTTTCCTTGCAACGAGCATTTTTTGGGTTGTTTATAACAATTTGACCAAATTTGGTCAGCAAAATATTTCAAAAGAATTGAAGAAGAAGAGAATTCAGAAATTTCATATATATTCGAAAGACTAAGGGAGTGAGAGAGAGAGAGAAAGAGAGAGAGAGAGAGAGAGCAAGAGAGACAGAGACGCTAAACACGCGCTGCTATTTTTAGTTATAGAGATTATTTAAGAAATACACAAAGAGACTGGGAGGGCGAGTGGTGGAGAGAGAGGGAGAGAGGGAGGGAGAGAGGGAGGGAGAGTGAGAGAGTGATAGTGGGAGAGAGAAAGCGAGAGAGTGGGAGGTAGCCTGCGAGTGCGAGCGAGAGAGGTGAATGGAACTTGCTAGAGGGAGAGCAGCTTTCATATTTTTGCTGGTACGCATTAAAGAACGTTCTTTTCCGCCTTCACAATATTTGTGAATACCCTAACATTGAGGATTGCACACGGGCACAGCCCGTTTGCGACAGCTTAAAGGGTATATGCGACTACAAATACGCTGTTTAGCTTATGATACAATTTGTATGACAAATCTTGTAATGGCAAATGTTTTGGTAGTTCCTAAATGCAGTAACTTTATGCATTATGAATACCCTGTAAATTAAATATTATGCAAATTTATGCACACAAAATTAACTAACTTAACCTTGTCTATAGAGCAGCTATTTATAGGGTATCTATCATATGCAATATACACAAAAGAAAATGCAATTAATTTTTATAATTTGTTGCTAAAAAAAAACACAAATCAATTTGTTAAACATTTTTCAAGAGAAGTAAAAATACAAAAAGAAAAAGCAAAAACTAAGAAAAAAAAACAATAACAAAATAAATAATAAAAAGCAACCAAAAGTTGAAAAGGAAAACTAAAATATATAAAAGAAAGAGATAGAAATATTTGTGGCATTTAATTGAAAATTTTCATTTGAATTTGATTTGCATTTATTTTGATAATAATTTTCATATGTGTGACGTGACGTGTTGCTGCCTATTGTTGTGCCTAATAGTGTTGTTGTTCTACTTGTTGTTGTTAATGTTATTGTTGTTGTTGTTGTTGTTGCTGCTGTCTGTTGAATAGGCTTGCCAAGTTATTTGGCGCAATTCCGCTAAAGCGTAACAAACCTCACAAATTGCCGAAAGCAAAGCAACAAAAAGGGGGCCGGCTGCTGGTCATAAACAGCAGTCTACAGTGTGGCAAAAGAGGGGAGTTATAAGAAGAGAAGGGGTGTTGAGGGGGGGGTGGGAAGGGGGAATAAAGTGGAGTGTGAGTTAATGCAGCGAAGCATGGAAATCAAAATGGAAATTGCAGGCCGAGAGGCAAAAAGCAACAATTAAAAGAAATGCAGCCACGTTGTTGTTGTAGTTGTTATTGTTGTTGTTGTAGTTCCATTTGTTGTTGTTGTTATTGTTGTTGCTGTTGCTTTTGTTGTTGCTGCTGCCGCTGTTCAACTGACCAAAGCGAATGCAGTCAGCTGCAGTTGTTATTAGTTGTTGTTGCTGCCAATTGAACAACAGCTCACATTGGCTTTGACACTGTCGCCTGTTGCTGCCACAGCAACAACAACAGCAGCAACAACAATAGCTACAACTACAACAGCCACATGATTAATGCTTTTCAATTTGTCTCCAGTAAACAAAAATTATTGTTAAATACAATCAAATAAGTTGCACATCAACATGACAAAGGCCAACAGCAAAGTTATTTTATTAATTCAATTTTAGTTTCAATTTTTCTATTTTTCAATTGCATTAACTTAACTTTTCCAACTTTTTCATGTGTTTTTCTATCATTAAATAAAGGAATATATTTATTTTCCATTGACTTTCAATTTTAGTTTCAATTTGCAATCTTCTAATTGAATTTGCAAATTGTTGCCTACAATTTCAATGTTGAACTGTTTTAAGTTTCTTTAAATTTCTTTGAGTTTTTCATAGACAGATAAAAGAGATTTTCTTATTGCTGTTGGCAATATAAATTTTAGTTTAAATTTCTGTGGAAAACTGTGTGAATTTTCCATAATTTCCATAAGTTTTTCATTTACAAAAGTTAAAGAGAGAAAGAAGTTAAATTTTTGCTTTCAATTTAAGTCTTCAATTTGAATAGCAAACGAGAACTAGCAAATGTTTTTCATTTTTATATTAAACAGTTAACAATTTTGCAATTTTCCACAACATTTTTCATGCAATGAAAATGCAATTTTCTTTCAACAGAAATTCTAGTTTCAATTTCCATTTATATTATCTAGAAATTGCATAGAAAATGATGAACTGCCGTTGGCAAAGTCACAAAGTCTTCAATTACAATTGCAGACTGTAACAATTTTCCAACATTTCCATGCATTTTCATTGGCACAACGAAAAAGCAAATGAGTTTTCGATTTGTATTTTTCAATTTTAGTTGCAAGAAGAACAAATAAAGCCTTCAATTTCAGTTGAAATTGTTTTCAATTTTCCATGAGTTTTTCATTTAGAAAATACAATGCAAACGAGATTTGCTTTTTGCTTTTCCAATTTTCTTTTCTTTTTTACTTTTTTTTGTTGTTTTTTTTTGTCATATTTTTAGACACATGGAAAAGGCAGAAAAGCTTTACGAACGGCAATTTTTGACATGCAAAATGAGCGAAGAGCTGAGACAAAGATGAACGGGCACAAAACACACAAAACACACACACACACGCACACACACAGACGACACTACACACAACGATTATGAAACGACGCAGAGCAAAGTGAAGAAGAAGATAGAAAAATTAAAAAAAAAAACAGCAAAAAGAAAAGAAGTAAAGTGAAGAGGTGAACAAAAAGCGGCAACAAGATTTGCCACGCTGGGAAAAAGGCTGTTAGACTAACAGTTAACTGCGGGAAAAACCGGCTCGCAAAGCCAAAGCCAAAGCCAAAGCCAAAGCCAAAGCAAACCACTTGCCGCTTGACTCTAAACAAACTTTTTTTTTCTATCTTTTTTTATTTTCTTTCATTTTTTTGTGTTTTTTTTTCTAAGCAAACAACCAGCTGAGTGTGTGTGCGTGTGTGTGTGCGTGTGTGTGTTGTCGTATTTGTTTGCCCCCTCCCAACAGAAGCTGCGAATTATTATTATAAACATGTTGCGCTCGAATGAGTTTTTGTAGCTATTAAAAAGAATAAAAAAAAAAAATAAAATTAAAAAAAATAAACCGGTTCGGAACCGAACCATGAACCAAAATATGAATACATTTAACAGTTGAAAAGCCAAAGCAATGAAACAATCCGGAATGAGCATAAGTACGGGACTCAACAGTTAACAAATTACACAAGAATTGTTTTAACTAATTTCAAGAGTTATTCGAGTCTATAGAAGTGCAGTTAAAGATACATTAGCTGGACGCCTAAAAGATACAAATTTAGATACATAAATGGGAGATATGTTCTCTACTTCTTGGCATATATAGCTATACATCTATCTCTCTCTTTAGTTATATATATATATATAACTATATTTCTTATCTTCATATTATTTTTGTTGAAGAACTCAAGCTGCTTATAGAATTATAGAGTTCAGTTAAAGATACATTAGCTGGACGCCTAAAAGATACAAATTTAGATACATAAATGAGACATATACTCTCTACTTCTTCTCATATATATATCTATCTATACTTTTATTCATTCACCTAGCTAATATATTTAATATTTATATTAGTGTATCTATAGATTTATCTACCTGCTTTTCTACATAGATATGCATAACTCTTAAGTTATCTATCTCGTTATATAACTGTATTTTTAACTTCATATCATTTTTGTTGAAGAGCCCAAACTGCTCATAGAATTATAGAGGTAATCAAGTGCAGTAAAAGATACTTGAGCTGGAAGTTTAGCAGATACAAATTTAGATACATAAGTGATGTATAACTTACACACTTCTTGTCATATATATATATCTATCTATCTTTTCATTGATCCATATATTTAATATTTATATCTAAATATTCTTCTAATTGTCTCTCCAACTATATATCAATCAATCAATGTTTCTTGTATAAATTATATTTATAAACTGTCACCTCTTGTCATATCTATCTATTTATCTGTCTATCTATCTATCTCTCTCTCCATCTATATATCTATCAAACTTTGTCAAACTATATATATATATATATATATATATATATATATATATAAATTAAAAAAAAAAGTTGAACTTCATATAGAAATTTAGAGGGTATAGAAGTGCAGTAGAAGATAGATTAGCTGGAACGTTGAAAGATACATTATTTGGTGTATAAATGAGATCTATATGTTGTGGACCTCTTGCCATATCTATCTATATATCTATCTATCTAACTATCTACCTCTCCATGTATCTATCTATCCATCTATCTAACTATATATCTCTCTATCTATCTCCCTATATCTCTATCTATCTCTCTATTTATCTATCTGTCTATCTATCTCTCTATATATCTCTCTATCTATCTATCTGTCTATCTGTCTATCTATCTCTCTATCTATCTATCTATCGATCTATCTATCTCTCTATCTATCTATCTATCTATCTATCTATCTCTCTTTCTATCTCTCTATTTCTCTATCTCTCATCTCCCTATCTATCTATCCATCTCTCTATCTATCTATAAATAGATCTATCTATTTTTCTATCATTTCATTCATCAAGATATGTAATATATCTTAATACTTATAAAGAGTATTCAAGTGCATTAACAGCTGTAACTTTAAAAGATACAGATACAGATACAGATACATAAGATCTACAAATGAGATGCATAACAAATGTTGAGAATATATATCTTACTATTATATCTCATAAATTGTCAATCTATCTGTTTAACTATTTATTTAGCTATCTTACAATCTTTATGTTCATCTAACATTTAAGCTACCTTTTTTTTTTAAACATCCATCTTTCCATCAATAATTTACATTTTTATATCTATTTCTAAATATTTATTGAACTATTTATGCGCATATAAAAATCTAAAATTCCATGTTAAACTTACATATATTTATTTTGTAATTTTTGTGTCCACAAATCTATCTATATTTATTTATAAAAGTCCCTCAATATGTTTATCTATAATATTTATGCAAATATTTATATGTTTCTTAATTTATATATATTTATTTCTATCTCTTTATTTCTTTCAAAACTCTACAGACTCCACTTGCAATTGAATCGATTTGTGATTGAGATATGTGAACTTGGTAAGTTGAACTCATCTTTTTACTATAAACACTATAAAAATCTAAATAAATATAAATCAGAATATGGCAAATTAAAGTTACTATAGTTAACTATATAAAATATATATAAAACGTTTCATATAGAACTAAAGTACTTATGATTGTCAGACTGATAGATAATAATGATGGCTATAACTAAGCAAATTTTTATGAGATTTTTTTGTGAAGAAACAATCAGAGAACATAATAAGTTACTAATAAATGCAATAGTTTACCAGGAGCATAAACTAAAGAGAACTGTTTTTTCTTAAGAACAACAACCTCTTGAATTTCAAATGATTTGACATATTTTAAAGAGCTGAATGTATCAAATGATTAATGAATTCTTAATTGACTAACACAACAGTTGCAAAGAATATTTAAACAGAATCACTGTAACTGTGATTAGAGACTAAACAGATTGTATACAAGTTGGGTTATCAACAATAAACTAATCACTTAATCACTTATATATATGAAATGAATGCTAAAATCGTGTTAGGAAAAAGTCTTTGAAGTGATTTCTATTTGATAAAGTCATCATTTCTAAAGTCGTTGACCAATTTGTTTTGGCCATTCTATTAAGTATGCTTTAGTTCCTTTCCCTTTTGTGTGTGTGTGCGTGTGTGTGTGTGTGTGTGTTGTATTTATTAAGTATGCTTTATTTATAGTTGATTTTGTGACCTATTTTCGTTATTTGTATTGAATGTATTTCCATAATTTGAAAAGTTTTCAACGTGTCGACGTCAAGTTGGTTAAAGTAAAAGTATCTCAGCTATGTGAGAGCTATTTGAGCAGCTAGCAATGTATCTATCTAGCTATCTATCTATCTATCTATAATAAACTCAGAGATGGGCATTGTTTTGGGCTTAGTAGGATCTATAAGCATGGCTGGTATTTGGTGCATAAGTGAATCAAGCAATGAAACAAGAAACAAATGCAAAACGGGCCACAGCGATGCACAACTCAATTGTAGCTATGTATCTGTATCTGTATCTGTATCTCTAGCTGTATCTGTATCTCTATCTCTAGCTATAGCTGTAGCTGTAGCTGTATCTGTATCTCTAGCTGTAGCTGTATCTCTATATATCTATAGAGCTCTATAGCTCTAGCTATATGCGTTGTGTATCTCTGGCCACTGGGCGCCCCGTTGCCCAAAATGCTCCAACAGACACAAAAACGTTGGATTCGTCTCCTTATAAATAGTGTCTAGCGTTGCGCTATTTTTGTCGAAAATTTATCGTACGCTTGCGCTCTCATTCATGCAACCTCCCCCTTCCTCCCATCCCCTCCCTCCTTCGTAGTATGCTGCACGCCTCTGTCTGCGCCACCTGATTTTTTCTTTTTTTTTTGTATTTTTCTTGCTGCTTTCAGAAAATTTATTTATTTATTTAGTTTAGTTTAGTTTAGTTTGCTTGTTGTTGTTGTTGTTGTTGTTGTTCGTTTTTGCTTTTGTCATGCTGGGTAAAATGTGTCTTTGTATTGGTGTATCTGGCTGCTTTTAGATACTTTCAGGTGCATTTTGAGGTGTCGTGTCAGAAATTCTTCAGCTGCCTCTCAAATTATGCGCACTAAAAATAATTGACAACAAAAATGTGAAGAAGGCAAAACAGCGATTGTGGCAAATATGCAACAGCTGCCGCACTGGTCACGCCTACTCTTTAGAAGGCTGCCACACACGCACACGCACACACACACATACACATACACTTACTGCTGCCGTCTTATGATGTTGCTGCCGCTGGCAGTTCAGCTGTTTGTCCAAACTTGGTTAAGACACTCGCGTTTTGGCTTTAAGCACAAGAACAAGAACAATAACAACAAGAAAAACAACAATAATAACAATAACAATCAACAAACAACAACAACAAGTAGTACAACAATAACAACAACAGCAGCAAAAACAATAATAATAATAATAGTGGTAAAAAAAAAATAAACACAACAAGTTCTAGAACCACAACAACAAGAACAACAACAACAAAACTTGTTGCCTTTGGCTTTTCAATTTTCCTTATTGACTTTTCTGCTTTTTTCTTTTTCTTTCGTATTTTTTTTTTTTTTTTTGGTTTACTATTAAATTTGCACTTTTTTTTGTGATTTTTTTTTGTGATTTTTTTGTGATTTTTTTGTGTGAGATTTTCTGTTTTATTTGCCGTTTGACAAAAGCTGAGAATATTTGCTTGCCTCTTCGCACGCTGCTCGTCCCGTCTCGCTCTCGCTCTCGCTCTCGCTCTCTGCTCTTCTCGTCTCTGCTCGTCACTCGTCTCGTCTTTTGATTTGTTTTTCTTTTTAACTTTCTGCCTGCTTTCTTTCGGTTTCTTGCATTTACTTGACTCTACTTTTTACTTTTTACTTTTTACTTCTGTTTGATCGTGAACACAAAAGTCGCACAAGTGATCGATGCCGCCTCTGAGTGTGTACTGAATTGGCCAGCCGACAACCGACAACCGACAAGCGACAACCAACCAACAACAGCAACAACAACAGCAACAACAACAGCAACAACAACAACTACCAACAACCGCTCGACGGCTCGTTCCCCTTTCCCCATTTCCCATTCCCATTTCCCGTCTCCATTCACGTTCCTGGCCAGCAGCGAGCATCACGCACACGGCACTAAAGCGGGCGAGCGAGCGAGCGAGAGAGAGAGAGAGAGAGAGCGGTGGCGTGCAAGTGCGCATAAACCTGAGAGAGCAAGCGTGAAGCATTGTGAGCGAGGAGAGAGTGGAGAGAGTGAACAGAGAGAGCGAGAGAGAGAGAGAGCGAGAGAGAGTAGACAGATCGTAGAGATCGCAGAGCATAGACAAGTGCTGTGCGCACACGTGGGTTTGCTTTGCTTTTGGCCATTCGGTGGTGCTTCGGTGGTTCTGCACAGCTAACGGTGTTGCTATGCTCATGTTATACCCTGTAAACAACTAACAAACGCAGACATGCCTGTCTTTTGGTCTATTAAGAAGTCAGCAAATTTTGTAGAGTATGCTCTATTTACTATAAAACTCACTTACATAAATTTTGATCGAATAAAAATACCCTGTAAAGCAAAAAATCAATTGAATGATAGAAGTTTGACAAAAAACAGTAACAGTTGTTGAAATATAGTCAAATTGTAGAGAAAAACTACAGACTTGACTATGAGATACCCTGCAATAAGCTCTTAACTAAGACTTTATAACTTTAGACTTTTTCTCATTCACTTTTATAATATCATGTATATAGGTTGTTAAGCAGCAGCATTTGTAGTATCATACACTGAGAAACCCTCTCTCACTCAACTATGTGATACCCTGTAAGTGGCTCTAGTTTATCTGAATACGTTTTCTCACTTACTTAAATTAACTACTCTATGTATGTTCTTAAGCATGATGAACTTTCAAGCAAATGGAATATAATATTATTCGAATAATAATACCCTGTAAAGGTAAAGTCTTATTAAATGCTAGTAGATTACACAAATTCAGCAGTAGTTTTCTTACATAGTAAAATTGTAGTATCACTCACTCAAAAACCTATTGTCGCCACTATGAGATACCCTGTATATAACTCTAAACTAACTTGAGACTTATTTTAATTAATTTATATAATGGGCATATGTTCTTAAGCAGCATGTTCTTCACAGCAAATGGTACATAGCTTTTGATCGACTTATGATACCCTGTAAAGCTGTAAAGCTATAATATTATTAAATACTAGAAACAGCAACAGTTTTTCAAACATGCTCAAATCAGATCGTAACCTCAGTAATTCATGTACTCGACTATCAGATACCCTGTAAGTAGTTTTAGGCTACCTGCAGACGTATGCTCACCCACTTACGTATACTTATGTATTTTCTTCATTTTTATTCGGTATACAAACGATTGCATACCCTTAGGCGCTTGCGTTGCCTTAAAACTTAAAACAACCATAGCTTGAGTTACTTATGAGCGATCTTAATGTGATTGATGGGAATAATTGACAATTATAAAAGGGAATGTTCATGCCTATCATACTGTCCTTAAAACTATGGTAAGTTTGTATCGTATTGTTAGAGGCGTGTCCAACTTTTGGCTGTTGGTATAATGCTCTTCTATGTATAGATTTTAGAGTCGTTAGCTCTACTAATGCAAGTGCTAGATGGTGTATTCTGATTTGTGGAGACTGTGTGTCAATTTTGGATGTCCTGACCCTTAAGGTCTCTAAGATACTGGTGTTAATACGGACGGATGAGTGGACAGGCGGAAGAGCGGAGAGCTGGACGAGTCGAGAGACGGAAGAGCAGAGAGATGAACGAGTCGAGAGACGGAAGAGCTGAGAGATGAGCGAGCGGAGAAACGGACGAGCGGGAAGATAGAAGAGCGGAGAGATGGAAAAGCGGTGAGACTGAAGTATCGGAAAAGCAGAGAATAATCACGAGCCAAGAGATGACAAATCGGATAGACCGAAGAGCGGAGAGACAAACAGAGAACAGGGGAGAGATGGACAGACTAAAGGACAGACACGGATATACCGACTTGAATATTAATGCTGATCAGGACTTTATATACTTTACTTTTATATACCCCTCGCAAACTGTTCATTATAGCTACAGGGTAGCTCTTAGTCGACTAACATCGACATTTACTATAGCAAAAGTTGCGCTAAAAGTAAAACAAGCTTTAAGGAAAAGTTGCCACAAAGACATTTTCAACTATTATAATCAAACACTTGGCAAATTCAATATAGGCAAGCTTCACTGTAGCATATATGGTTGTTCACTTACCGCCTGGTTGTTGCTGCTGCTGTTGCTGTTCCTATTCGATTGCTGTTGCTGCTGCTGTCGCTGTCCCCCCGGTAACATGCTCTCCACACCCTGCATGATGACGCTGGCACCCAGGAATTTGTTGAGCAAGGCACGTGCCTCGCGATCCTCCGAGCTGTCGCCAGGTTCAACTACTGTGGGGGGAATTCAATTGATTAGAGATGAGTCGGATGAGACAACTGCTGGCGAGGATAACGTACCATTGTCGGCGTTACGCATGCGTTCGAGCACATCATCCACGGAGCTCACCAGACGCTCCTCGCCGCTTGTGTTGAGGAAGGAGCGAGTGGAGCTGGAGGTGCGAGTGGTGCTGCTGCTGGTCTGACGCAGCTGTGGCTCCATTTCCACCTCAATTACGCTGCACACATCATTCGATTCGCTATCCTCCGTCTCCTCATCAGCCAGCTCATGCTGCACAGTTGTCTGCGATTGGGATTGATTGGACGCAGTGGACTCCTTGCGTATGAAACGTTCGTTGATCTCCTTGGAGGAGCCACGACGCGTGGTAACATTATCAATGGCATCCAGTGGTCCAGTGATTTGCTTGAATTCCCGCTGCACTTTCGTCTTGGCATCCACATGGGATTTGCGCTCCAACTGCTGCTGCAATGTGGCCAACTCCTCCGGATTGCTGGAGTAGATCAATTCCTTGCGTTCGTGACGCGGCGGAGATTTGTCATCCGCATAGAATTGCTCCTCAATGACATAACCTGTGACTTCTACGGTATCAAGCAATAGGTGAGTTGCATTTCTGGTGAGGATCCGCAAGCGGGAGGGATTACACTTACCTTGCTTTGTCTCACACGCCGCTGGCTGTGTCTTCTTCTTCAACGCCCGTATGCCAAAGAGGGGTAAACCATTCTCATCGGTGGGTCCAACTCCGTAGCTGGACGTGATGGAATCCTCCTCGCGTCGCTTGCTCGAACTGCTGGTGGTGGTGGTTGCTGCTGCTGGTGGTGCTGCTATTGGTCTTTGCCATCTTGGTGGTGCTGCTGCTGCTGACGGTGCTCGCTGCTGAACCCTTGCGGGGAGTCGGCGAAGCAGCGCCAGAGCCACGCAACACTTTACTGCGATCGGCCCAAATGGGACTTGGTTTGCTGCCACGACGATCTGGCGAGGATTGCATGCTGCGTGGACTGCCATTGTGGCTGCTTGTGGTGGTGCGCGTTGTTACAGTTGTGGTGTTGCTGCTGCTGCTGCCGCCTGTCTTGCTTGGCGGACTGCGACGACGTGTCTGGGTCGGCGCTGGACTTGCGCTGCGCTCGCGTGGTTTCACCGGTGGCTTGCCTCGTCCAGTGGTGCTGTCCGGCTGTTCTGTGCTCCGAGTGGTGGTGCTGCTGGTTTTAATGCTGGTCTTGCCATCCGGACTGCGACTGCGATCGCGTGGCTCTAGTGGTTGCTCTGGCATGCGGCGACTGGTGGTGCCAGTCTTGCTGTCCGGACTGTAGCTACGATCGCGTGGTTGCTGTGGTTGCTGCGGTTGCTGTGGTTGCTCCAGTGTGCGGCGCGGCAACTGTGGACTGCGACTGGGCGTGGAGCTGCTGCTGCTGCCGCCTCTGGGCTGCAGTTGCTCCGGCGCACGCTTCATTGTCGTGGTGCTTGTGGTGGTGGTGCTGATGGTGGTGCCCGCATTAATCATGTTCTTCTTGATGAGTCGCATCTGGGCGCGTATGCGACGACGCAACTCATAGCTGCTGACCGTCTCAAGCAGCTGCTCCAGCTGCACAAGATCAAAGATCTGCTCAATGTCGATATCCTCGCTGGGTTCCGAACGGGACGTTGTGCGTCGGGGGACATCGAACTTGACCGCTGCATTCGGGTTGCGCGGCTCTACCATGGCGTCATCCTCGATGGACGATTTCCGAGAATAGTGCGTCTTATTGATCTCCAACGAGTCACGTCTTATATGCTCCAGGGAGCTCTTCGTATGGTCCATGTAGGAGGGCCGACGTCCACTGGGTTCCGAGGTGGGACTCGGGGATTGCTTCTCGAAGATGTTGCGACGCGATGCCACCGTGCGTCCTGATTGAGGCTGAGTCGGCTTGCTGCGGTCTAAAAGTGGTTCAACGTGGGTTTCAGTGGGGCAATCAGGGGAGCTGTCAAGGTTGGTCAAGGTGATTGATTGTTGGTTAGTTGGACTATGTGTTCTTGTTGTTGTATGCTTGATGGTGCTGTGCTCAGTGCTGGCTTTAACTACGGTGTTGGAGTTCAGTGGTGCCTTGGTGGTGGTAGTGCTGGCGGTACTTGTGGTGCGTCTGCCAGGCGATGTGGGACGTGGACTGCCGCTGTGTGGCGTTGTCTTGGGTGAAAATTCTTCAGTTGTGGTTCTCACTACGGTGGTGCTGATGGTGCGTCTGCCAGGCGAAGTGGGACGTGGACTGCCGCTGTGTGGAGTTGTCTTAGGCAAGGTTTCGTCCGTTGTGGCTTTCACTGGCGTGGTGGAGCTCTGTGGTCCCTTGGTGGTGGGGCTAGCGCGTCTACCGGGCGATGTGGGTTGTGGACTGCCGCTGTGTGGAGCTGACTTGGGTGCAGTTCCCTCAGTTGTGGTTTTCACTGGGGTGGTGGTGCTCTGTGGTGCCTTGCTGGTGGGGCTAGCGCGTCTACCGGGCGATGTGGGTTGGGGGCTGCCGCTGTGGTAAGCGGGTGCAGGTCCCACCTCCTCGACATCCACATCCACATCGCTGAGCACCCACTGCTGTTGGGTTATGTGCTCTCTGCGCTTGGTGGTGTTGCTAGTGGTGCTGTGGATGCTACTTTTGCGCGTCTCAGAGTCGGTTGTCGTATTGCCCGTCGGCTTGCCACGTGGTTGCTTCTCCAATGAAGGCTTGCGTGGTGGTGCAGCGGTGCTGCGTAACGGCGAACGCTGTGTTGGACTGGGACTGGATACGGTTTGATGGCGATGGGAGCGACGTTCCTCCGTGATAAGTGCGGTGCTGGAATTAACACGTGGTTGCTTGGTCGGAGTAGGCTTGCGATCCACTGGACGTTCCCCTGGTCGCTGTCCGAAGACCGAGGGACGACTGAGTATGTCCTTCTGACGCTTGAGCTCGATCGTTGTCGTGTGGTGCTTGGACATGGGTTGTAGTTCATCCTCCGACTCGGGTGCTTGCAATCGCTCAATCCGCTTTGTTGTGGTTGTTGTGGTGCATTGTTCCTCGAACTCCGAGTCCGATGGCTGCTCCGGCTCCGATTCCTGTTCCAGTTGTGGCTCCGATTCCGGTTCCGGTTCGCTTTGACGTGAAATGTGTCGCTCAATGTTGGCAACCAGCCGTGGTGACTTTTGTGGTGCAGTGGGTGCCAACTTCTCGGCGGTGTCGATAAACTTGTGCACCTTCTGCGACACACTCAAGGTGCAATCATCCTGACGCAGCTCCTCATCGATATCCTCATAGCTGGGACGTTCAATTTCCCGGGTGGGCGTAATGGGTTGCTTCGTTATATTCTCGGCTGTCTTCAGGAAGCGATCCACCTTCTGGTCAATGCTCAGCAAGCACTCATCGCTGGCCGAGACCTTGGCATGCTCATCGAATTGGCGACTGAAGGGTATCGATGTCTTGGGCTGTTTCACCTGCTCCGCAGTGTGAGTGAACTTTGAGACCTTTTCGTGGACACTCAAGAGACACTCATCCACATCGATGCTGGTGCTGGGGACGCCATTGGTGGTCGTGGTGATGGGATAATCCAAGCTGTTGGGCGCCTCCACGGTGGGATTGTCATGTATATCCGCTTCGATGCCATTGGCATTGCGAAGCTCCGATATCTGACAGCCCACATAGGCATTGGCTTCCTCCTCGAAGATGGGAATATTGGTTATCACCGGCTTCTTTTTCGGCTCATCATCCGGCTCCTGCACCACATCCGGGTAACGTGGCTTACCCGTATCCAGCTCAGCTGGTACCGGTGTCGGTACAATGCGATCAGGTGACGGTTCCCGTGAGCTCTTCGCATGTTGTATATCAATGATCACGTTCTCCATTTCCTCGCTATTGATCAACTGCTCGCTGAGATTGATGGTCTTCGTGGTGAAGCATTTGCTGGGACGTGTACGATCGTTGGATCGCTGAGCGGAAATTGGATTCAAGGTGCTCATTTCCGGAGTCCTTGGCTTGCCATTGACCACCTTGATGACATTCTCACTCGTGGAACGGGTCACCTTATCCTTATCCCGACGAGTCACACGCGGCACTGGCGCCGACTCCTTGCGCTCCGTTACGGGCAACTTACGTGCCGGTACGGTCATCTTACGCTCCGTCTTGGGCGAGAGGGTCTTGGGTGAGGTGTGATCTATGATTATCTCGGTGTGCACCGAAATGTTGCTCGAGCGACGACGCTCGCTGGGCACACGGCTGGGACTTGTATCCGGCGAGGAGGATTGTCCATCCACATCATCTTGTTGTGGTTTCGGTTTGCGCGGCGACGACCTCAATCGATCCTTTATAGATGGCGAGGTGTTGGGCTCACTGGGCTTTCTATCCTTCTGAGTTGTGCGCATGGTTGTGCTTGTCGTTGTGGTGCGCGTCTCCTCCACCAGGCTGTCCCGTTTCGCTGGCTCACGTCGGGGGAGCGACTCCTTGCGCGGACTCTTTGTCGCTTTTTGTGGCGTCTCCTTCACAGGCTGCTTGCTAGTGAAGCTGCTGGTCTTTGTAGTGCGTGAGTTACGACGCTCTGTTTCTGTTCTCGTAGCTTGCGGCTTTTTAGGCTGCGATTCTTCTGGTTCGCTATCCTGAGGTTGCTTCTTCTTGGGTCCAGTCTTAGTTCCATCCGCAGGACCGACGGTTCGTGGCGTCTTGCTTATATTCTCCACAACCGTTTTGCCATTGCAATCGATGATCTTCTCGGTCACAAAGTGTGTGGTCTCTGTGTGCGAAACAGGCTCCTTACGAGTTGGCGACGGCGACTTGAAAGTCTTCCTTTCCGGCGACGGTGACTTTGACGGACGCTTTGTTATGACGATAGTCGTCTGCTCATCCACAGTTATGGTCTCTGCATCGTCCTTGGGATGCTTGTTGGTTGGGGAACGAGGACCAGGTAGATCCTTGGGCTGTCTGCCAGCAGGACGAGGCTCTCTCATATCCCTTGATGGCTTTCCAGCCGCAGGCAGAGGCTCCACCTCCTCCTTAGGATGTCTACCAACTGCAGGACGAGGTTCTACCTCTTCCTTTGGATATCTACCGCCTACAGGACGTGGTTCTTTCTCCTGTTTCGGTGTAGTCCATGATGGTTTACCAGCTGCTGGACGTGGCTCTATCTTATCCTTTGACGTACGCTTCGTTGTGACGACGGTAGCCTCTTCCTCCACAGTGAACACCTCAGCATCGTCCTTGGGGTGCCTGCTAGGACCCCAACGTGGCTCCTTATCATCCCATGATGGCTTACCCGCCGCAGGACGTGGCTCTACCTCATCCGTAGGGTGCTTACCAGTTGTAGGGCGTGGCTCCTTATCATGCTTAGGTGTAGGAAGAGGCTCCACTTCGTCCTTTGGGTGCCTACCGCCTACAGGACGTGATTCTTTCTCCTGTTTCGGTGTAGTCCATGATGGTTTACCAGCTGCTGGACGTTGTTCTACGCCATCCTTTGGCATACGCTTTGTTGTGACGACGGTGGTTTCTTCCTCCACAGTGATGGTCTCTGCATCATCTTTGGGATGCTTTCTAGGCGACGAAAGTGGCTCATCCCATGATGGCTTGCCAGTGGCAGGTTGTGGTTCTACCTTAGGGTATTTACCCGTTGCTGGACGTGGACCATTCCCATCCTTCGGTTGTTTGGCAGCTATGGGCGTCTTTTTGCCCACCGTTTTCTCGTTGTTGATGAGAGTTTCAATTTGTTCCGACTCAGTTACATCCACGGTCAACTCGCTGCGATGGTGGAGCTCTGTCTCTGGCTCAGACAGTGGCTCCTCGACCTTGATGACAGGTTGAGTGCGTACCACAATCGTTTCGGTAACTCTCCTGGGCTTATCATCCTCATCATCATCGTCGGGACAATCCTCGATCTTGAACTCAAATGTTTCAGTTTCCTGCACGACCGTAGTGCTTTCATCCTTATCCGTGTCATCATCATCCACATCATCATCGTCTTCAGGTTTTGGCACATAGTTGCCCTGGGTGTCGCCATCCTCTTCCATGCCCAAAATCTTGCGGCAACGATCCTCAAACGTTTCGCGACGACTCAAACCCTTTTTGCGATACGTGGGCTTTGTGTCGCCATCTTCCTGATCTGATTCGGGAGTCTTTGAAATGAAACCACCATCAGGAGTTTCGGGAGTCTCAGAAGTAAAAGGCTTATCGATATCATCGTCTTGGGGCATTGTATCTTTCGCTACAGGGTGTTCGGGAGCCTTACGGGTTGGCTGAATTTGACGTTCCTTCGATATGAATTCTTCGTTAAGATTCTTTGTTGTGCTTGTCACATTCTGGGTGACGGTGCTCCTAAAGATCTCATCCTCAGGGAACTGTGTGGGCTGCTGCTTGCTGGGAGTAGATTGAGGCACATCTCTGGGCTTTGTCGGCACTCCAGCTGGCAAATGTCTCTCTGGACTCTGAAGTGGCTTATCATGAGGCTTACTGGGAACTGGCTCTGCTTCAACTGAACCTCTGGGCTCAATTGGAAGCTGTCTTTCGGAGCTTTGACGTCGCAGCTCTTTCAGCTTTGTTGGGAATCTCTCAGGACTTAATTCCTTGGGCAGCTGTTGCTCTGGGCTGCCTTGACGTGGCGACTCCCTCGGAAAAGTAGCTGAAGTCTGCTTGGGAGAAGTCTTCCAGGGAGCTAACTCTGGTTGCTGTTTAACGGGGCTACTGTCACGTGGCGACTCTCTGGGAGCCTGATGCGGTGATGTAGGCAACTGTTTCTCAGGACTCTGACGTGGCGATTCCCTAGGTTTCGCCTCTGTTCCTGGCTGCTGCTTCTCGGGTGATTCCTTGGGAGAAGTCTTCCAGGGAGCTAATGCTGGTTGCTGCTTTTCGGGCGATTCCTTAGGAGAAGTCTTCCAGGGAGCTAATGCTGGTTGCTGCTTCTCGGGACTCTGACGTGGCGATTCCCTAGGTTTCGCCTCTGTTCCTGGCTGCTGCTTCTCGGGTGTTTCCTTGGGAGAAGTCTTCCAGGGTGCTAATGCTGGTTGCTGCTTTTCGGGTGATTCCTTGGAAGTAGGCTTCCAGATTGCTACTCCTGGCTGCTGCTTCTCGGATGTTTCCTTAGGAGAAGTCTTCCATGTAGCTACTCCTGGCTGCTGCTTCTCGGGCGATTCCTTAGGAGAAGTCTTCCAGGGAGCTAATGCTGGTTGCTGCTTCTCGGGACTCTGACGTGGCGATTCCCTAGGTTTCGCCTCGGTTCCTGGCTGCTGCTTCTCGGGACTCTGACGTGGCGAATCCTTTGGAGCTGGCACATGCTTTTCAGGGCTACTGGGTCGTGATGATTCCTTCGGTTTCGAGGAAACCGTCGCTGGCAATTGCTTTTCCGGACTCTGACGTGGCGATTCTCGAGGCTTATCGATGGCTTTTGACTTGGGAATCGTACGCTGTCTAACCTCAATAGTGCTCTCATCGATAACAATTTGATCATCGATCTGAGCCACCTGCTCTGGCCGAAACTCACGCTCCACCGCAGTGGTCTCAAATGTCGTCTCCCGTTGAACTGTGCGCCGATCGACGCTGGGCGACTTGGAGCTACGTCTGGCCGGTATGGGCTCATCATCAACATCATCATCGGGATTTAGGGTAGTGCTGTTGTGAGAGGGTTTTCTATGGCTGTTTGGGGTGGTTCGATGTGGTGCATGTTGTGGCCTTGGGCTCTTGGGCGTTGCGCCTGCTGGAGTAGGGGGGAAGTACATCGTACAACGTCAAGGCAATAAGCTAACAGGTTGAGGTGTTCATGGTCGGGTAGCATAAGGTCGATACGATACGGCAGCGCATCAACCCAAAGTGATTCGTGTATACATTTGTCGAGTGCTCTACAGTTCCAGATCAACATGCCCAGCTAGGTTCGTTAATGGATTAGTTACGACTACAACAACAGCTACAGCAACGCAAAACGAATTTTCGCCAAACTAAACCTTTGCGTTGACAGTGTAGGGAGGGTGGGGGGGTTAAATGCACTACGGGGGTTAGCGGCAGTTTGTTCAATCAGGCAAGCAGGCGATGTTTATGCTCAGTCAAGAGGCGTTGTTAATATGCTCACAGATATCCCCAGAATTAGTTGGCATTACTTGGATTACGTTCAGCATCAAAATATCCCCAACAAGAAACTTAACAACACTGCAAACATTTGCAAAACACTGCGACGATACTATCGCCAACTATCGCGTGCAGTTGTAGTGTAAACTATCGTTAGCTATCGTTGAAGCTACAAATGTTTGCAGCGCATGTTCAACTTCAAGTGTGCTGCATGTGTGTGTGTGTGTGTGTGTGTGTGTGTGTGTGTGTGTGTGTGTGTGTGTGTCTTCTTTTAGGCAATACATAGAACATTTCACAGTGGTTTCATTGTGGTTTTTTTTTTTCAGTATAAACAGCATACAATTTTTATTAGCAAAGTTCCAAAAAAAAAATAGTAAAATATTACGTGTAGTAAAGATAGATAGATAAAGTTATTATATATGCATATAAAGAGATATATATATATATATATATATGTATATATATATATATGTATTGTACGGTTGTGTGTGTGTAGTAGTAGTAGTTGTTGTTGTAGTTGTCGTAGAAGAAGAAGAAGTAGCAGCACCACTAGGTGCTTCTATTGCAACCTCTTCTATTTGACTTGACTTGACTTGAGTTTAGTTTAATGCCTTACCAACGGTTTCATTACTTGTCACCGCCTTGGCAATGTTGTTTGTCTCAACGCCGTTTGCATCCGGATCGGACGGACCAAGCTGGTAGTAGTGTCTGCGCACACAGGGTGGTTCGTTCACAGCATCCAAGTTCGTTTTGCTGCTGGCATCGTTTGTGCTGAGCTTTGTTTTTGTTATGATTTCGGAATCAGACGAGTTGTTCTTGTTGTTCTTGTTGTTCTTGTTGTTGGTGCTTGAACTTGTTGTTGTTGTTGTTGTTGTTAGTGTTGGTTCATTGTTGTTGTTGTTGTTGTTGTTGTTGTTAATTGTAGGAGAAGTGGGTGGCAAAGAGAATATATCGGCTGGCTTAGTAGTAGCATACGTATACTGTGATTGGTTATCTGAAGGATATACATTCATATACATAGATTCCATAGATAGATATTTTGTTTGCTAATTGTTTATTAATGTTTTTTTTTTTTTTATATAATATATATTTATATATATTTGCGTGTGTGTGTGTGTGGTTAACTAACTATGTGTTAACTAATTCGTACCTGTCACTGTGGACGTCTCAGCAGCTGTTGGAGTTGGAGTTATCGGAGTCGGAGTCGGAGTCGGAGTTGGAGTCGAAGTTGTTGTTGGAGTTGTTGTTGGAGTTGAAACTGGGACTGGGACTGGCGCTGTGGTTACAGCTGTTGTTGGTGGTGCAGCAGCAGCTGTGGGTGTGACTGGCTTATTGATAGTACTTGTGCTTGTGGTCGTTGTCGTTGTGGTCGCTTTCGTTGTCGGCGATTTGGGCGAACGCTGCGGCATAAGATCGATTGTTTCGTTAGAACCTTGGACGTTACGTGTCGTCTTCAGCTTGGTAACGACTTGTTTACCCACACTCTTGGTGGTGGTGGTGCTGCTGCTGCTGGGCACACCCGCATGTCTAGTCACCGTTGTCGAACTGATGCGACTTGACTCCGATGGCGCATGGCTATCGTGGGATCCCTCGCGTCCATCACGTCGGTACGTCCTGTTCGATGAGATGCTCGATCGTGGCGTCAAACGTTGATGCTCCGCCTGATGTCCGCTGTCACGTCGCGGATGCTGATGCTGATGGTGCGAACCCGTCGAGGTGGTGCTCTCCGCCGGGGAGCTACTGCGCAACGAGGCGGCGAACGCCCGATGTGCGGCATCGACTTCCCGCTCCTTTTGCAACTGACGGCGGGTCAGCGTTGTTGTCGTTGTCTCCGTAGTGCTGGTGGTGCTGCGACCCGGTGTACGACTGCCTGCCGGTGTGGTTGCCTTCCTTGGTGGCGATTTGCTCAGCGGTGAGCGTACGTTGGCACTGCGTGTGGGTGAGCGTGCCGAGGGAAATCCCTGGGTGCCGTAATCCTCACGTGGTTGCGTACGACGTGGACTTGCCGGTGCCGGTGGTTGCGATTGCAACGGTTGCGGACGACGCGATTGCTGCAGTGGCACGCCCTCCACATCGATATCGTGCTCCAACTGAGTCTCAATGATGTGCTCCGTGTTGGACTTGTGGGTCGCACTCTGGTTGCGACTCACCGTCGACGAGTGGTGCACCACCTCGCCGTCGGGCTGATCGGGACGCGAACGCGAGTGTGGCTCACGTGCCGAGGGAAATCCGTGTGTGCTATAGTCCTCAACTGGAGCACGACGTGGACTAGCCGGTTGCTCCCAACTGGGCGTGGCCGTAATGGGTGCCGCAATTGGAGCATGATCATCGCCCACATACTGCGTTTCGGTGGTGCGCTGTGTGGTGCTGCTCTGCTTCACATTGCGACTCTTCTCCGACTTAACCACTATGATCTCCTCGCCCCCATCGAGGGTTGTGGGACGCTGACTGATGAATTCCTGGGTGGGTTTATTCGATTTCACCGAGGGAAATCCATGGGTGGAGAAGTCGCTCGATGGCGATTGACGGGATGGTGTTGTTGGACGTTGATGATTGGGAAACTCCTGGGTGGGCTTATGCTGTTTCACCGAGGGAAACCCCTGAGTGCCAAAATCCTGACGTCCTGGCGATGGAGCCTTCAATTTCTGGGATGGCGTCTGATGCGGACCACGATCATCGTACTCCTCGATGGTCTCCGAGGTGGTTTCCGTGGAGAACCGACGACTGGACTTCTTCACCGATGAGTAGCTCTCCTGCTTGATCAATTCCTCTGCATCCACGGGACGTCGCACCGCATCCACATGATCAACCACATTGCGTGGTGCTTGTGGTTGCGTGTGGTGCACATCCTGCACACGACGCTGCTGTTGTTGCTGCTGCTGTTGCTGCTGATTCTGGTTCTGGGTTTGAGTCTGAGTCTGTGTCTGTGTCTGACGCACTGTATCTTGAGCTGTGCCCTGATTCAGCTGCTCCGTTTCGTAGCGTTTGTTCTTGACAATGGTGCCATCGGGCAGACGCTTCACAGTGGTGATCATCTTGACGTTCGGCTTGGGGTACTCCACCGTGTTGGAGATGATCTCACCGGGCTGTGACATTAGATGCTGCACATGACGTTGATATTCAGGCGATGCCTTGTCCATGTCCACATAACGTTTGTTCTCCTCGTAGTGCTGTTGGGTCTCCACATTTCGGGTGCTCTTCGATTGCTCCCGACTTTCCGAGTAGCGTTGCTCCTGGAAGCGTTGCTCCTCCCGTTGCTGTTGCTGTTGCTGTTGTAGTAGCTGTTGTTGTTGTTGTTGCTGCTGTTGTTGTTGCAACAGACGTTGCTCCTGGAAGCGTTGCTCATCCCGTTGCTGCTGCTCCCGTGTCTCACGCTGCAGTTGCTCCTGCTGCTGACGATTGCTCGTCTGGCTGTCGAGCAAATAACGCGGCTTGGGCACTGCACCCGCATCATCGTCATACTCGACGGTCGAGGAGGATGACACAAACTTCGAGGTGGACGATGAGGTGGTGGAGCTCATCTTCATTTCGGTGCGTCCACTGGCCTCATCGCCAAAGACGACCTTCTCCTGGAGATGCGTATTGGAGCTCTCCGCGGCCTTCTTCACATAGTTCTTGTCATCGCCCTGATGCGAAGCACTCGAGCGTTGCTCGTTGCGACCTTTGAACTCCGCAACGCCGCCACCATTGAGCTTCTCAACACCTGAAGGGGGTGGGTGGTTTGTGTTGGTAGTAGGTGGAAGGATTGATAGTAGTAGTAGGTGGTTGGTCGGTGGTGGTTGGTAGTTGGTGGTTGGTGGTTGGTGGTTGGACATACAAACAAACAGAGTTGAGATACACACAGATATAGAGGAGGACTGAGACAAAGAACCCCAACCAGATTGACAGTTAACTTACCATCTGTTTTGGCCAATGTCTCCGTCTTATAGGCCCTGCCATCGGGACTAACCTCCGATGAGGTTTGGACATCCCAACCGGTTGTATTCGGCTGCGTCAATGTCATCGAATGGAACTTCAGCTCATGCGTTGGACTCATCGAGTCGCGCACTTCCTTCGACTTGAGACTCTGGAAATTCTGATCCAACAATGCATCCCCATGGCTGGTTACCAATGGATCCTTGCCAAAACCGGTCAAGGTATTGCCATTCGGTTCGGACATGTTCGGTTCGTGTCTATATAGATTCCTCAGGCGCGACTCTCGCAACTTATACAGATGCGTTCGGATTTGCTTCTTGCGTTCGGAATCCTCCGATTGCTGCCACTGCCAAATGAAATAAACAATGAAAATAAATATAAAAAAATATATATTATATATTGTAGTGTTATATATTTGGAGACTTCACAACGTCCTTGGGCTAATTGAACCGGCTCAAGTGCCGCTCAATGCCCACGCGCTGCTTTTTTTCCCCTCTCTCTCTCTCTCTGTCTCTCTGTCTCTCTCTGTCTCTTTTTGTATTTGTTTTTGTGTTTTTTTGGTCGCGCACATTGAACAAACGCGCCTTTTATGGACACGATCTCAACGCCTCGCACTGGCCGCCAATTAGCTGGCACTAGACACAATAAACAACAACTTGATCACAAGTTAACTTGAGATTGAGGTTGCCAACCAAACTGCAAATGATTGACTCAGCCACAATTGCAACTGACACTCGCCTCGCCATTGCCTTTTACATCTCATCGCATCGCATCGCATCGCATCGAATGAGCAAGAGATTCTATTCAAAGCAACAGCAACAGCAACAGCACCCACCCACTGCATATACCTTCGACTCCAACTCAAAGCGCGGCTTAAACACACATTTCCATACATTTTGAAAGACTTCTCAGCGGCTTTTGTGAGCGCTCTGTGCTTGCTTAAGCTCTGCTCGAACTGCTTTCCACTTAATCTGGAGCTGATCCCACTCCTAACTCCAGCCTAACTTAGACTGTTCCTAAGTTATGAGTATGACATCTAATCCTATGTATATATCACAATAGCTCCATAATGTTTCTACATAAGTTCCACAACATTTCCTTAATAGTTTAGCAACATTTTCCTTTATAGTTCCACATGAGTTCCACAACATTTCCCTAATAGTTTTGCAACATTTACGTTTACAGTTCCACAACATTCCATTAATAGTTCCACATCAGTTCCACAACATTTCCTTAATAGTTCTAGAACATTTCCTAAGTAGTTCCACAACATTATCTCTATAATTTCGCATAAGTTCCACAACATTTTCTTTATAGTTCCACAACATTCCATTAATAGTTCCACATCAGTTCCACAACATTTCCTTAATAGTTCTAGAACATTTCCTAAGTAGTTCCACAACATTATCTCTATAATTTCGCATAAGTTCCACAACATTTCCTTAATAGTTCCACAACATTATCTCTATAATTTCACATAAGTTCCACAACATTTTCTTTATAGTTCCACAACATTCCATTAATAGTTCCACATGAGTTCCACAACATTTCCCTAATAGCTTTGCAACATTTACGTTTACAGTTCCACAACATTCCATTAATAGTTCCACATCAGTTCCACAACATTTCCTTAATAGTTCTAGAACATTTCCTAAGTAGTTCCACAACATTATCTCTATAATTTCGCATAAGTTCCACAACATTTCCTTAATAGTTCCACAACATTTTCTCTATAATTTCACATAAGTTTCACAACATTTTCTTTTATATTTCCACAACATTCCATTAATAGTTCCACATGAGTTCCACAACATTTCATTAATAGTTCTAGAACATTTCGTAAGTAGTTTCACAACATTATCTCTATAATTTTGCTTAAGTTCCACAACATTTACCTAATATTTCCACAACATTATCTCTATAATTTCACATAAGTTCCACAACATTTACCTAATAGATCCACAATATTTTCTCTATAATTCGACATAGCTTCCACATAATTTCCTTAATAGTTCCACAACAATTCCCTAATATCTGCACAACACTTTCTTTATAGTTCCACATAAGTTCCACAACAATTCCCTAATATCTGCACAATATTTTCTTAATAGTTCCCAAACATTTTCTTTATAGTTCCACATATGTTCCACATCAATTCCCTAATTGCTCCACAACATTACCTAAATAGTTACACAAGATTTTCTTCATAGTTCCGTATAAGTTCGACCACATTTCCTTAATAGTTCCACAACATTTCAGTTCCACATTACTTAATTAATTGTTCCACTTCTGTTCTATAATATTTCCTTAAAAGTTCTGCATTATTTTCGTAATAATTAAAATTGTAAAATAATCTCATTTGTATTATACAATTGTTCAACAATAATCGCATTATATATTTCCATAATAGTATCAGAAACATTTTATGAAAGCTTCCTAAACGTTCCACATGAGTTCCACAATATTTTCTTTCTGTTTGCAAATAAATTCTCCAATATTTTCTTAATAGTTTCACAACATTTTCATAATAGTTCTAAATGAATTCTATAATATTTTAATAGAAGCTCCACAATATTTCCTTCAAATTTTCACTTCAATTCTACAAAGTTTTCCTAAAAGTTCTACAATATTTCACTTATATTTCCATATGAGCGCTACAATATTTTATTAATAGTACTTTAACATTTACTTAATACTTCTACAATATTTCTCAAAGAATTCCAAATGAGTTCTACAAGATTTCCACTATAATTTCCCAATATTTCCAGATGAGTTCTACAAGAGTTCCACTATATTTTTCCCAATATTTCTGCAGCAGTTCCCCAGAAATTCCACAACAATTTCTTCAGACTTCCACCTGAGTTAGACAATAGTTCTACAAGAGTTTCTCCTAAAAAGCAATCTAAAATTGATAACAAATATATATACATATTTTTATTTATATATTTAATTTATTAAAGTTCTCTAAGCCATATCAACAATTAAAATAGATAGCCTAACAGTTTTATGGGCACAACTGCATATATAGACATCAGATAAAGAAGTAAATATATTTAATATTATTAACATAACTACAACAATCTCTAAGATCATTGTGAATCACTTTATAAATGTGTTTTGTTTATAGTTTTTTCTTTTTAATTTTTTATTCAAAATACGCTCTAGGAATTTCCTAATCGAACAATTATATTTTTATAATATTTGTCAAGCTCAACTAATGTTTATCGCTGTGGTATCAGCTGGGCCCCGGTCTATCTTCTACATATATATGTACATATATGTATGTTTATTTTAGTTTTTTTTTTTTTTGTTATTTTATATTTGCAAAACAGTTATCAGAAATTTCAAAGCGACGTTAATGACGCTCGATTTATAAATAAACCTAATAATAAACTGCAACAATTGCTGACCGATAAGTGAAATGATGGACAGAATGAGGGATCGACTGGAGCAGTGAATGGGGAAGTGAAGAGACACCAAGCCAAATGTCAACTAGAGAGACAGCGAAATACATTGAATGAGAAACCGGATAAAGTAAAAAATTTATATATATTTACTGGAGAAACAGATTAAGAAACGGAATCAGCTAAAGAATGTGAGAAGCCTAATGAAGTATTGTATAATGAAATACGAGTACACAAAGACGAATCTGTTTCACTTGCACTTGTAAATAGAAAATTCGTCAACAGAATTTTTTTTTGCTAATGATCGACAGGTTTCGCCAGTTAGCGAGGGATGCAGGGTGCGTGGGGCGAGGGGCGAGGTGTGCGTCGAGTTGTGACCGTCGATCAACATCAAAAATCGTTTGGCAAACAAATTTACTGAAGTTGCTTGTGCTCAACTGGTGATATCACCGCCAACTAGTCGAAAGCGGAAAACATTTGTATTAACAATAATAATAATAATAACAACAACAACAACAATAAGAACAACAATAATGAAATTGGCAAATGCTTTGTTAACTGTTTTATATTTAGCTGCTGATATGCAAAGTTCTAAACGCTGCGAAGCAAACAAAACTCCAGCCAAGCAGCGTTTTAAAGACTTGCTACGATAATATCATAAATCATTTTTCAATTCCATCAATTATATATTTTATATAGTATAAACAACAATTTCCCAGCCAACACAGCGTTGCATTGCTGAATTTGGTGTTGAAACTGAGTTTACTTTCAAGGTGTTTCTGTTGTATAAAATCACAATAAAAAGTGTAAGCTTCTTTTAAAATTGCTTAAAATAACTTGTTAAATTTGTAGTAATATTTTCTATCATTCCAAATGACACTAAATAATGGCTACAGTGAGCTTATAAGGTTAAACTTGCTGTCGTCATCGCATTTGCATACAAATTTTGTAGTGTGAAAACAACTAGAAATTTCGCATCAAATTTTGCTTATTTAAACTGAAATATAACACTAAATTTGCTATATAAAAATCAACTTTCTATATTGTATTTATATTGCAAATTGCATATATTATAATTATACTTATACTTTCTTTTTAATCATTAACTTTTTATTCAAGTGAGAATTCTGAGAATCTCTGCAAAGTATTGCACCTTTTCAATGGAATATTGTACAATAAGAATAATGTTATTACAGCTAATGAAATCAATATACAAAATAATATATCAAGCAATGCAAATATAACAAAAATTGTTAAAAAAAAAAACAAATGCAATTACTGTAAAAATGTTTTTAATTATACACACTCATCCAAACATTTGTCAACATTTAGCTCATCTCAAAAAACAACTGCAAAATTTACAGTGAAAAATGCGTCATGATGAATGACCAAATGTTGTGATTGATAGAACTCTTAGTAATGCCCTGCAATTCATTAAAATAACATCTGATGTGTTCCCCCCGCCCCCCTTCCCCACTCTAACAAAAGAAGTTGAGACACTCCAAATAAACAATAATATAACTTTTCTAGTTTCTACAGCTTTTAGAGCATAACAAGGGAACACAAGACTTGTGCAAAATAAAATAAAGCAAAAGACCAAAGAAATCGAAGCGTAAGCTTTCACTAAAAATCAGCTCAATAGATGATAACAATAATAAAAAAAAATAATACTAAACAAAAAAAGAAAATAGACACTAAAAAATTGCAAAAAAGCAGCAGACAACGGCCAAGACAAGACATAAAAGTCAAAAGTAACAGATGGTGCTAGATAGGAGCTGGCAGTTATGAGGCAGATGAAATGTGCAGCAGCAAGTCAGATACAGAGAGACAGAGCGAGAGTGAGAGATGGAGAAAGAGAGAGAGAGAGAGAGAGAGGGGAGAAAAAAAGGTATTTGCAGCAGGAACAGGTCGCGTGGCAGCGGCGACGTTCACGTCGGCGTCTGCGTCTGCGTCGGCGTCTAGACCAAGCGTCTTGAAATGCCGACTCGCCAAATGACGTAATTTCTAAAAAGCGAACCGCGATAACCAGTTGAAGTCGTCGGCGTCGGCATCGCACCTCCGCTGCCAGCGGCAACCTGTTGACGTTCACGCCGAGCGCCGACGCTGACGCTGACGCTGACGCCGACGCCGACACTAAAGCTAAAGCTAAAGCTGAAGCTGTAGCTGACTGCAGCCGCCGTCGCCGTCGCCATCGTCGTCGCCTTCTTCCACCTTCGCTCTCATCCTCTGACTTCGCCTGCTTCTTGATGATGACGTGACGTGCGAGATTTTGTTGATGCGAGACTGCCGCGAATGCTGATAAATTATTATTATTTTAATTTTTTTTTTTTTGTCTTTATATTTTTCATTTTTTATTTTAGTTTTTTTCTTTTCTTTTTTTTTTTTGCCGTTCATTTCTGAGCTGTCGTGTCAGCTTTGGAGGTCAACAATATTTTGTGTCTATGTTGTTGTTATTATGATTGTTGTTGTCTGTTCATTTTGGCAAAAATCTGTTTGTTATTGAAATTAAAATTTATTAAAATTTAATTGAGTCAAATCGGTGAGCGAATGTCCCAAAAAAAAAAAGAGAAACAAAAGCAGCAAACACGCTAAGACAAACCGCATTAAGCGCAAAAGGAAGTGAAAGCAGTGATGTCAACAAATAGTGCGCAGAGGTTGCGGCTTAGTTCAAGGAGAGAGCGGGACATATAATTGAATTTTATTAGAGATTGTCATCTTGCATACATTAATTCTCATTTAGTTTTGCCCATATTCGCCTTACAACGTTTTATCAACGAGCGATTCGCGTAATTAAAAAGCGATAACATTAAGCGGTTTGTTATTAACGAGAGATTGCAGCTTAATCGATTACTTATCAATATTCCATGCCTCTTCTGTTCCCTACTCTCTCTCTATCTCTCAATAACTATATATATCTCACGTATAATCGAAGCTTTCATTTCTGAAGCAAACTGTCGTTTTTTTATTATCAGAATCAGATTTAGAGAATGTCAAGATTTATCAAGAAGCTGAGAATGTCAAATTGATATGAAATTATCGATAAGCTGACCGGCGTAATCTATCGTTAAGTTAAGTTTGCTCAGCATCAGCAGCAGCAAGAGCGGCAGCAGCGAGAGCGGCCGCAGCGCCACCTGTTGAGGGCGGCACGCAACATTGCGTCAACTAGACAACGACCATCTGCCAACAGCCATTTGACATTGACAATCAGTTCAATTTGTTGAGGAAATTGTTTGCACTTTGCTGTTAATTGCTCGACGCTGGCTTCAAGCTTCAATTTTCAAATTGTTTTTGTTTTTGTTTTTGGCGTCAGTCGTTATTTATAACTATTTCAATTTCATTTCATTTCAATTCTGTTCTGTTCTGTTCTGTACTGTTGCATGCATATTAAAGTGGGCGACCTAATTGCGAGCTGAGAATTGCGATTCCATTTCGCCATTTGTGAATTCGCCGCTCGCAGCGAATTGTGTCATTTTCGTAGCTGACTGCGATGCTCACAGTAGCAGTGGCAGTGACAATGGCAGCAGCAGTGGCAGCAGCAGTGGCAGTGGCAGCGACAGCAACGTTGTTTAGCACCTGTGGCAGCCGAAATTGAAACCGAAACCGAAAACTATTCAAAATTGCGCATGTTTTTAATTTCTATACCCTGTAACAAGATGCGCACCTATCAAGTTGAGCTTATCAACTCCATCTGTCTGCTTACATATTTCTAAGATTTAAGATTTGCATAACTGAAATTTGCATAAAGTAGAACTTAGAAAACCTATTGTATATTTGAGAGTTACAAACACTTCTAAGGCATATGCTAGTTGAGCCAACTTACTAAATATTTTATACAGGGAACCACGCAGTCGAGCATACTCAAGTTAAATTCAGCAATTGCCGTCTTGAGCGTTTCACAAGTGTGAGAACAATTGCTAATTTGCAAGCTTTGCAACTGTTCATAGCGTATCTGCCAGTCGAGCATGACTACAACACAGTAACGACTTGTTTATAGAATATATCGCAGTCGAGCATACCCTAGTAATACAACAATTGCAGTCACGCTCTTCAACATGTGCGAGAACAATTGTTAATTTTGCAAACTTTATACTTGTCTACAGGGTATTGTCTAGTCAATCACATGCAACTCTAGTTGTTTATTTTTTTCCCATGTTTTTGTTTTTGAGTAAGTTTCGCACTTACTCGAGTTCTGTTTGTTTTCAGTTTCAGTTGTTTTCTGTTGTTTTTTTTATTTTATTTATTTATTTTTTTTTGGGATCTGACATTGCTCAGGTGAATAAAACATGCGGCGTCTGTTCTTGAAATGTGGAACGCTTTCGAGGCCTCCACCATGCATATTAATCAAGAAAGATGTATGCTCTCTTCAAACGAGTCCAACTCGAAGAAAGCAAAAAGCACAAGAAGAAGAAGAAGAAGCTGATTATGTCGAACGGTGTAAAGTTTGTGTGGGAAACTTTGTCAACTTTGATCGATGGAGTTGTCACTGTCAAGCCTGAAAGCTACAAAGCTTTCAGCAACTTTACACTGCAATAAGCTTGATTTGGGTTAACGTTGACATGTTGTCATCGAGCTGAAGGAAAATCTCAGTTTAAGCCAAGTTTTCCCACGCCATTGGCCATGGGAACTGCATGTTCAGAAAATTTTAAGAAATATATTTAATATCTTAAACATTTTGAAAGCACATAAGTCGGACTTTAATTGAATTTATAAATATATTTTATATATATATTTAAAATTTAAATTCTATCAAAAGCACATTAAAACAAAATTATTATTCCATTTCATAATTAATCAACATTTGAAATTTGTTGAAAGCGCATTAAAGGAAGTTTTTTACTGCATTTGATAAATTATATATTTAGCAAATATACTAAGAGTATATTGATATATATCCTTGACAATTCATAAAATATTTAATTTATTGAAAGCACATTAAAGACAGCTTTCGAGCTAATTTAAAAATTAATCCTTTTAAAATATATACACATTTTTATATCTATAATATATGAAGTTCTAAGAAAAACACTTAAGCTTGCTGAAGTTTTTCGTGTGTTTTTACTAACAAAATGATGAGTCAAACTTGTTGGATTAATCCAAAACGAAACTGTACCTGAATTTCGAGAGAAAACCAATTTAACAAACAGTTGATCATTAGAACTAGTCAAGTGAATGGAAATGTGTTCAATGCAATGATTTATTCCGGTAATCTCGAATAATTTATGCCAGGTGCAACAGTACTTCAATTTACGAGTGATTATTCTATATTGCAGAGTGGGTGGAACTCTGTGAACTTAGCCCAACTTAGCCCCAGGGTTCATTTTTATTACTCTGTTAATTATAAGATTTCAGTTAATGAATCGCTTTATGATTTTGATCTTAATTTCTTTTGGCTATGATTGTATATCTGTAGATCAAAGCAAGGCCAACAAGGCCGGGGAACAGGTTCCGTTGTAATTAGATTCATTGAGAGATTAGCATAGCGACCCGTTGGCAATCAACACCCCCGCAGGCCGCAACCTCCCTCTGTTTACTCAATTTCTCTCTCTGTCTCTCTCGTTATCTACCGGCTACAGTGGAATAGTTATAACTTGAAGATCTTGATAAAAATTATAACTTACGAGATTGTCAATATGTTTTTCCATACAAATTATTTGGCATACGATATTCGTTATACGATATTCGCACTTGACTATATTCGATATACGATTTTCGCAAAATGATATTGATCTTACGATATTCGAGCTGTTTCCCTCATGAAATTTGTTCTACGTTATTCGCCTTACGATATTCGCTAAACGATTTTTCATTCTAATTGTAATCATATCTTAAGTATTATACAAAGATAAGGGTCTTTTGTTTGTTTACAAGACGACGGCCAAATTTGCTGACACAGTTGCCGGCAACGACATCAACGCCAACGCCAATGTCGACGTCGACGTCTACGTCGACGCCGCTGACTAACTGTGAGTTATGCAAAAACAAAAAACACGTCGCCGCCCCGTTAACCAAACAAAACTTGCAAATTGTTTTAGCCACAAAAGTGTGAAAGTTATTAGCAATAAACATATGTGTGTGTGTGTGTGTGTGTGTGAGTTAAGAAAATATGCGAAAAAAAGTGCAAAAATTACCTCTCTATAACAAAGCTAATCACAGTGGCTCCTCCAAATGACAGAAGCAAGCAGCAGTCAGGTAAAAAAGTTATTTGGAATTTTGTTCGTTAAGCTGCTGTTGATTTCGTTTTATTTATTACTTTATGTTTTATTTGTTGGTTCGTCGTCGTTGCACCGGCAAAAAAAATACACGAGAGAGAGATACAAAAACACTTGGTAAGGTGTGACTAATCCTGTGGCCGTTTTCGCTGGGTTCGGCTCGAAGCTGTTGGTTCTTTAAGCGCTTTACAGTTTTTGATTTTTCAGAGAAAATAAATAAATATGTACAAAAAAAAAATGAAGTAACAAATTCTACTGTTGTGCGTTGTGGTTGTTGTTTGGAGTTTTATTCGTTGTTTTGTCAGGCGTGTTAAACACCGAGCGTCGGGCACGTTGCAATCGATCGAGCACCAAAATCAGACTGAAGTTCCCCCATTCAGAATCAAAGCCGCGTAAAGTGGACGGCCCAAGCGGCCGAAGCTTAAACAACAGCAGCCGTAGCAGCAGCAGCAGCGCAGCTGATGACGACAGCGCAGCAAACAGCAAAGATATGACCGAATACGACAATACTAAAGCAGCGAAGATGACAGCGACAGTGACGACGACGACGACGACGACGACGACGACGACGACGACGACGACGAACGCGAAGAGACGAAGAGACGTGCTATGCGTGATATTGTCCGTCTGTGTCTGTGTATGTGTGTGAGTCTCTGCCGCTACCTTGACTTGTGTATGCATGTATGTATGTGTGAGGAGCCCACTATCAGTGCAGCGGTCGCTGTCAGCTTCGCTGCCTGCTCTTTTTTTCGTGTGTGCAAAAGCAAAAGAAACAAAACAAAACGGCGGCTTAGCGCAAGGCAGAACAACAACAACAACAGCAAATAAAACTGTGCACTGCAAAGCTCTTGACTTTGCCTAGCCAAATACAACGGCAATAAAAACAACAACAACAACAACAAATGCAAGTAACAGCTGTGAGTCTATTAGAAGTTTTTGTTGCTTTCCTACGATCATCTTTACTTAGGCACAAAAGCTTACTGTGAATTGCAGTGGGATTGAAGCAGAGTTTAGTCCAATGGAAGCTGGAGTAGAAATCAAGGAAAACAGGAGAAGAGAATGATATTTAAATTAACTGCAAATTGAAGTTTGAGGTTAGATGAAAGAATTAAAGGAATACGGAACATAATGACATTCCAATGACGTGAACGCAATTGCAGTTTCTGGAGTTTGAGCTCAGGCTTATGTAGACAAAACTAAAATAAATTAAAGGAAAAGAAAAGAAAAGAGATTGATACTCAAATAAAGTGCAAACTGGTGTTTGAGGTTAGGTTTAGGCAAACAAACTCGCAGTTTGCGTTTCTATTACATGAAAATGATATGAACAAACTGTAATTTAGAGTTGAAGTAACATTTCCTTAAACAGAAACTTGAGTTAGAGTTATAGAACATGATATAAACATGATAAAATTCGAAATAATAGTTGTAATTATCGATTGCAAATCAAAGTCAAAGTCCTAATCTCTTGATTATTGTAAGCGTATGCTAAGTTCGACTAGAAAACCTTGTATGTATATTGTTTACAGTTGGAGTCTGGCTAATGATCCAACGACGACTGTTTGAAGTAAATTTGCATAAGGTAACTTCATAATGATATCGCCTGTGGGATTCAACTAATCGATCGTGTACAAATGGAAATGAAAATGGTGAAAGAATGGGGGGGGGGGAATAAAGAAGAGAAAAAGGTTAAAATAACAATGAACAAACGTGTTCAAGTATCCAGTTGAACTGACCAATTCCCCGGGCCAATGAAGCGTAACGCCAGTCAAAAATAAAAATAAATAAATAAATAAAAACAAACAAAAAAAGAAGAAGAAGCAGAATATATGAGTATTACGCGATATAAATCACTCGATTGGTATTCGTGCATTGAACATGTTTCGGTGGGTGTTTTACTGCGACAATTTCAATAATAATAACAATTCCAATTCCGATTTCAATTCGATTTCGAATTCGAATTCGAATTTGAATTCGTAAACTGTTTTTGTCAACACACAACGCCCACATTACAGACAAAAATAATAATATTATATTACTCATCCAGACGCTGCGCAGACGTCGTGGCTAGCCGGCAGTCGATAAACGATAGATCGATAGCACGATAGCACGATAGTTAAATGATGTTAGACAAGAACGTGACCACTAGCCAGTCGTTTTCTACACTTGCAGCAAGCATTTGGCCAGCTGCCATAGATCTGGTCGCCAGACAGACAGACCTGGCCAGACTTGGTCAGACATATGGCCATAGCGGGTGTCTCTGTGCCAATTTGGCGCAGGTTTTCTTCGTAATGTTGTTGCTGTTGTTGTTGTTGGTTTTATTGATTTATTTAACAGTCGGTAACAACGCTGCGACGCAGCTGCCCACGCGACGCTTGCTACAAATCATGGCCAAGAGATTGCCAACTGGCAAACTGGCAATTGTAAAGCGGCCAACGCGCCAAAGCCTAAAAGTTGCCAATTGCCACTGAAGCTGGGGAATTGACCAGGTTCAGCAGCAGCAGCAGCAGCAACAACTTCAGCTGTGGCGTCATCGTCGCTGCCAAGGAGTTGATGTGGCTGCTGCTGCTGAGGAGTGGAGAGTGGGGTGTGGGGAGGTGCGGTCAGGCGAGTTCAAGAATTGATTCATGGCGCATGACTCATCCAGCCGAGCCACTTTATCAGGAGGCCAGCATCCCAATTGGCCGTGCTCTCAGCAGCGAGCCACAAAGAGAGCGAGTTTCAAAACTGCGTCGACGCAACGTCGCTGTCTGCGTCTACGTCTGCGTCTGCGTCAACGTCTGCGTCTGTGTCTGTGTGGGCTGCTTTAACGTCTGCTGCTATTTTTGAACAATTTTTTCGTATTTATTATTAACTACATTATTAATATAGATGTTTTTTGTTTTGTTTTATTTGCTATTTGCTATTGTATGCTAGTAGCTCGTTCATCATTTGGCCAAGTTAAGTTGCCGTCGCTGTCGCCGTCATCGTTTTTCCATTGATTTTTTTAACGACATTTTAACGATAATTGCACAGCCGTCTAAGCCAAGTCAGCTAACGGCCCACACAGCCAACGCGATCAGGCCAACCCCATAAATGACCCAATTTGGTCAGGTTGAAAACTGGGAACTTTGTGGATCTCTAGCTGCTTCTCGAATCAATCGCTCACTTGTTGTTGTTGCTGTAGTCGTTGTTGTTGTTGTTGTTCTTTATGTCTTGTTGTCTGGGCGCTGTGCTTTAAAGGCAATTCACTGACGCATCCAGTCAACTGAACGACGAGCCAATGAACTTGCAACAGGTGGTGCAACAACAAGGCAGACAAGACAAGGCAACTAGACAAGGGGCAGAGAGAGAGAGAGCGCAAGAGCAAGCGAGAGAGAGAGAGAGAGAGAGAGAGAACTAAGACAGGCAAGATGAGAACTGAGAGCATATAAAGTTTAAGAATCACAGGATAAAAGGGCGAACAAGAGATGCGAGATATGGAATAAATTATATATTCTAAAATATATAAAGTATAAAAAATGTTCAATCTAATGGAGAAGATAGAGTGAGGAGAGAAAGTTGACAATATCATAAAATACAAAAGAGGAATTATAATATATTTACGATTTAATATATAGGGAAATAGGAATGTAGGGAAATATAATATAAGACGAAGACGTGCAGTGAAAGAAAAAAAAGGGTAGAAGAGATTCCAGATGTGGAATTATATCTCTTATTCTCTCTTATTCTCGTATTCTTAGAAAGAAGTTAGCATATAAAATATAAGAGATTTAATATGAAACATATAAGTTATAAGTCACAAAAGAAAATATATAAAAAATGATAATATGTAAGATATAAGGTAAGATATAAGGTTGAAGAAATAAGATATACAACTAATATATGTATAAGGTAGAAAATATGAGAAAACCAAAGCCAGTGACTGCGAGATGAGGTGTAAATAAGAGAAGATGGAGTAAGAGACTCAAAGGAGAATAAAGCTGAACAAAATATGGAAGATGTGGAGACGAAACGTTAAGGACAAAGGTGTAAAGATATAAGTTAAACGATCAGCTTTGTCAAAATATAAGATTGATAAGATATAAGACAAACAATAAGTTGAATAAATTGAAGATAAAAGTAGATAAATTGAAACATATATAGGAGAGAGATAAATATATAGAAAGAAAGTCTACACATAATATTAAATAGAAGCTTAACTATATGAAAGATAAAAGTTATACATAAAAATAATAATAGTAATAATAATAATAATAATAATAATAATAATAATAATAATAATAATAATAATAATAATAATAATAATAATAATAATAATAATAATAATAATAATAATAATAATAATAATAATAATGATAATAATAATAATAATAATAATAATAATAATAATAATAATAATGATAATAATAATAATAATAATAATAATAATAATAATAATAATAATAATAATAATAATAATAATAATAATAATAATAATGATAATAATAATAATAATAATAATAATAATAATAATAATAATAATAAATATAATTAACAATAACAATATATAATCGCAATATATACAGATAAGAGACTTAAGATAGATATAAGATATAAATTCTTATATATTGAATGGGATTAAACTTATATAACAAGATTAAAGTTGCAAATAGAAATATTAAGATATAAAACAAAGGATTAATAATAGAAGTATCAGACGCATAAGAGTAATCTTCAGAGTGCTCATAACAGTACTTATTCATCTGCTTCTTCTTTCTCTAACTTGCGCACAAAAGCTGCTTGCTATACAGCATCAAGTTGGCTAGATCACTTACCATTTTCCGCAGCAATTCCTCGCTTTGAATGGCACCCAAATCGCATTCCAATTCCATGGCAAACAAACGTTGCAACGTTCGGTGGCGACTCCTGCAAGAAATAAAACAAAGAGGAAAACCATTCACATGCGCATAAGTAATGTGGAAATGTCAGTTGAAGGCGGCCAGTTGGTTGCCATCTGAAGATGATGCAATTCACTTGCTAGCATACCCTGCACATACTATATTATGCCACACAAGGTATGCCAAACTGCTGCCAAAACAGATAATTTGCTGCTTGGCAACTCTCATATGCAGTTGCAGTCTTTAAGTGTAAATGTTCCCATATGTCAAATGTAGAAACTAAACGCTTCTATTGATTATTGAGAAATTTAGCATACACTTAACTAAGCAACTGTAGAGGGTATCTACAGAATGTGGAAGTGAATAAACTAGTAGTACTTGAGTTATGGAAGCAATTAAGATAAGTAGTAGTAGTAGAAAAGGTGTAGTAAGAGAAATATAATATTAGTATATTTGTAGTGGAAGTAGAAGTAGAAGTAGAAGTAGAAGTAGAAGTAGAAGTAGAAGTAGAAGTAGAAGTAGAAGTAGAAGTAGAAGTAGAAGTAGAAGTAGAAGTAGAAGTAGAAGTAGAAGTAGAAGTAGAAGTAGAAGTAGAAGTAGAAGTAGAAGTAGAAGTAGAAAGTGAAGTAGAAGTATAAGTAGAAGTGGAAGAAGAGAAGTAGCAGCAGAAGAGTAGAAGTAGTAGAAAAGTGGTAGTAGTTGTTGTAAAAAAATAGTAGTAGTAGTAAAGTTGTAAAGTGTTAGTAGTCGAAAAGTAATAGCAATGGAATAGTAGTAGTATTAGTGAAGAAACCTAGTATTAGTAGAACGAAGCAAATTATAAGAAAAGTAGTAGCAGTAGTAGTAGAAAAAGAGTACTAGTAGTAGTAGTAGTAGGAAAAGAATAGTAGTAGTAAAGCATTAGTATTAAAAAAGTAACAGCAGTCGAATAGTAGTAGCATTAGTAAAGAAATCTAGTATTAGTAGAAAGGGTGAGAAAAGTAGTAGTAGTAGAATAGTAGTAGTTGAAAAGTAGCAGTAGTAGTAGTAGTAGTAATAGAAGTAGCAGAAGTAGTAGTAGTAGAAGTAGTAGTAGTAAATAGTAATAGTAGTAGTAGTAGTAGTAGTAGTAGTAGTAATAGTAGTAGTAGTAGTAGTAGTAGCAGTAGTAGTAGTAGTATGATAGTAGTAGTAGTAGTATGATAGTAGTAGTGGAAAAGTAGTAGCTTCAGCATAGTAGTAGTAGTAGAAGTAGTAGTAGTAGTATGATAGTAGTAGTAGTGGAAAAGTAGTAGCTTCAGCATAGTAGTAGTAGTAGAAGTAGTAGTAGTAGTAGTAGAAGTAGTAGTAGTAGTAGTAGAAGTTTTAGTAGTATAATAGTAGTAGTAGTAGTATGATAGTAGTAGTATTGGAAAAGTAGTAGCTTTCGAATATTAGCAATAAAAGAAAAAAGTAGTAGTAGTAGTAGTAGAGAAGTATTAGTAGAGAAAGGCACTCAATAAGTAGTAAATGGAAAAGTAGTGCACGCAAGTGTTTGGCATACTTAGTGCCTGACACAGGGTATCTGCTAGTCGATCAGTGCTGTGTGTGTGTGTGTACATGCTGCCAATACAAATGCGAATGCATTTTTCATTTTGATTCATTTCAATTCGTGTTGCTGTTACTGTGGTTGTTGTTGCTGCTGCTGTCACTGTTGTTGCTGTTGCTGTTGCTGTTGTTGTTGTTGCGGTTTCTCAAGTGAAGCACATTTGCTCAATTCGTACGTAGATAGATTCGTTAATATTATTTACAATTTATCATGATTTGTGTGCATTGAGCATTTTTTTATTGCACTCTGTCGCTGCGACGAGGCGAACCAGATCCCCCAAGTCTACAAGTCCACAAGTCAGCAAGTCCCCAAGTCCCCAAGTGCCCAAGTCTACCCCAAAACAAGTTGTGACATTTCCCCCGTAAATGGTTAAAATAAAACATGCCAAATGGCAATACAATGTTTTGTTTGCTGTTGTTGTTGCAATTGCAATTGCTGTTATTGTTGTTGTTGTTGTTGCTGCTGTTGTTGCTGCTCATTGGATTGACTGCTGTGATTAGTTGCTGTGGCCGCCAGCGTCGCATTTTGGTTTCTGTTTTGGTTAACATCAACGATGTTCGGTCAGACGGCAATTGAAATCCACAGCACGTTCTCAGCGCCAGCGCCAGCCCCGAACCCAGCGACCAGGCCGGACCAGCAGCTGTGGCGCCGCCAGCGACGGGAGACGGGGCGTCGGGGAGTTGGCGAAGGTGCGTTGCGAACGGGCGGCCAAAAGCCAAACAAGTTCAAAACCGCAATTGGGCAAATAGGCTGATGATTGTCAACCATACAGTCAGTCAGTCATTCAGTCAGTCAGTCATTCACTCAGTCATTCACTCAGTCATTCACTCAGTCATTCACTCACTCATTCAGTCAGTCGCTTGATCTTGTAGAAGCCAGGGACAAAGTGGGTAGCAAATGCAAAATTGAACTTGAAAACAACAACAATTGAAGTCAACCCTTAGAAGGTGAAGTTCTTGCTAGCTCGTATCATAAATGCAGGGTATACCCTAGTTGTTCAGTTACTAAACTTATAACAGATAGTACTATAATTAAGATAGAGTCCATCTAACTATCTATCTGCACACTACTATATTTAATCTTATCAAACACTCAAGAGTTGTAGAAAATCTAGACCAAAGTTATCTAAAAGCTGTGCTCGTAAAATAGAATTAATCAACTTATGCTAAATATACTCAGACAAAACACATTTATCTACGTTTTTACACATTTCTTGCCATTACGAGAAATAGACATTTGTTAATTTGTAAAACAACAAAAAGGCACAATGAGAAAAATGTGTAAAAACTAAGAAGAAAAAAGCTATGAAAATACAAGTTGTCGACTCTGAGATAAAAATTGCAATCATCAGTGTCTGGAAAAACGCATAAAAATACCCTGTTTTACCACAACTTTCACATCATTTCACAGCAAACGAACAGTGAAAAACCTTGAACGGAAGTCGTCTCGTCTATTGGAGTATACGAAGCAGATGTCAGGCAGTTCCTAGTTTGTCTAATGATCAATTTGTCAGTGATACAACTAATTTGTGCTCATATTATGAACGCATAACTCATCGCTTTGCATAAGTTTTTAAGTCTTTGAATTTGATGGATCAATCATGGATCATACATATGTATATGTGTATGTATGTGTGTGATAATTGCGTAGGAAGGCGCGTGGCCAATGCCCCGAACTGTAACGATAAACGATAAATGACAAGACCAAAGCAAATATTGCACTCATAAATTACAAATGCGGCCAAAAATGTTGTTAATTAAAAAAAAAAAAAAAGATGTGATTTTGGTGTGAGATTATCATAAAGTTCATAATATGGAAAAAGCGCGCTTAACTTGTATTTCAATACCAATTTCAATTTGAATTCATATTTGAATTGAAATTTAAATATTAAGTTTAAAATTTGGATTTATGCGACGCCCACAATCGATTGGCAGCGAAAGCAGTGGTTGCGACAGGGATGCACAGCTGTGTAATGCGATATACGTAAATGTTGAGGTGCTTGATTGATTTGCCGCTAGATGGCGCCAGCTGTCAGAGTGCAACAGGAAAACCACAAAAACGCTTAGAACAATGTTGTGGAACTTAATTTAGTATGCATCATCCACATGTGTATGGCAAGTGAGTGAGTGCGTGTGTGTGTGTGCGTGTGTGTGTGTTTGCTTGCAAGTGTGTATTCTGTCATTCTCACCTGTTGCTGCTGCTGCTGCTGCTGCTACTTATCAGAGACGTTGTCAACGTCGCGGCTTTGTTGTAACCGGAGACAAGCAAAAGTTAAAATAATAATAATAATAAAACAAAAACAAACACAAACAACTGCAGTAAATTGCCTCTATGTAAATATTGTAATTGTATTTGTTAGTTCTACAATTCGCGGAAAAAGTTCGCTCGAATTACGCGTCTGCGTTTATAATTTTTCCAGCAGCAAGCGATCGATCGGTCGGTCGCTTGTGGGGTAGGTGAGTTGGGGGTGGTTACACGAAACTGTTGATTGACTTGCGGTTAATACAAGTAACTGTTTATTGTTTGTCGTAGCAATTGTTGTTGTTGTTATTGTTATTGTTATTGTTGTTGCCGGCAATATGAAATTGTTATTGAAACATAAACAAAAAAAATAATACACGAAAAAAATACAGAATACGAATTGTTGTTAAATGTTCGTTGTTGTTGTTGTTGTAGTTGTTGGTAGCGATGACTGGAGATTGGAAACTGGGTGAAAGATGCGCACAACCGTTTGGCACGAGCGGAGGCTCTTAACTGATTGCACAAGCTGCAATTGTTGCTGCATTTAGGCTCGCCTCCCAGCAGAGAGATAGGCGCCAACGGCAGCAGCAGCAGCAGCAGCCGCAGCAGTCACAACACTAACAACAACTGCAGGCCTCTGCTTACGCGGACTGCGCTGCTGTGGGCAGCGGTCATCTTCCAGTCCCATTTCCAGTCAGACTCCGGATGTGGTTCGCCTCGTCGCACATGTTATTGTCTACAACGTGCGTGTATGTGTGTGTGTGTGTGTGTCTGTGTGTGTGTAGCTGTCACTAGACATTCAACAACAACATCCACAACATCCACAAATCACACATAACCTTCAAATGCAAAACTTAACAGGATTACAGACGCTGCTACAAGGACTTCTGTTGTCATTTGTATGCTCTGATCAAAATTGGAGTAGCACAAGTTTGTGAGTTTTGAAGATTAAGTTACTAGAGTAGGCATCTATTATATATGTATATTATATTTGTATATTCTGGATCAGTATCAACAGCCGAGTTGAGTCCATCTGCTTGAACGCATTGATCTCAGCCACTATACGAGCTAGAGACACCAACTTTGGCATGATAATTTCTGTATACCATAAGCAGATCAAGTTTTTTTCAAATTTTAGATATGTACATCACCCCTTTTCATGCCAATCGATAAGAACTATTTGCACAACAATTTTAGCCTGTATTTCTTAACTTACACGCTTCTAACTTAACATGTATTTAAAGCATACTCTTTTGAAATGCATCTGAAAGTTTCATAAAGATTGGGCCACAAATAAGAAAGTTATTCAGAAAATAATAAATGCATCAAATCGCTTTGCTGTGCCAACAGCGAGGCCCAAATATGTGTGCATATATACACATACTCTGTAAGTTCCTTGCTTACCCATAGCAGCAAGCTATTGCGTGTGTACACCAATACTCGAGCAAAAACTGAGTGTTACGTTACTTTGTTTTTTTTTTTTTCATATCGATTTTAGGCATCGGGATATAAGCTTATGTTTATGTCGGCTCTGCTCGATTACGCGGTGCGTGCTCAACTCAATTATCTAAATCTATCGTCCTCTCTGTCTCACTTGTACAGTCAACGCCCAGACCTCTGCTCAGCAGCAGTCTTTCTCTGTCTAACTCTTTGCTGCATATGGCTTACAGTTCTTTTGGAAGCTTCTAGAGAACGCCGGGCGCCATTGAAAACGTACAATGGTCAATATAGTCCGATTCTGCGACATATATGTATATATAAATAAATAGATATATATATATATATAGAGTTATAGATTTCTCGATAATAAAACTGTTTTGCTGTATATATATATACTTATTTATTTATTTGAAATTTAGTAATAATAGTTAGCAAAACAGTTATTATTATTAGTTATTATTGAGAACTCTACAACTCTTTTTGAAATGTAATTTGTAATTTCTATAAATATTTGATAAGAATCCTTTCCTTTTCTTTCCTTTCCTTTATAGGAAACAATAACAATCCTTTCTTATAGGAAACAATAATTTCAGTAATAAGTATTACCTCCTCTGTTCGTAATAACTAACAAAAATAAGCTTCTTCAGTCAATAATACAGGGTATCAATGTAGCGCAGCAAGTTTAATAGCTGCAGTTAATGTTGCTTTATCTTCGTATTGATTTCTGTTTGGTCTTATTTAGATTCCGTAGTCCTTGCAAGTAGAAGAAGTCTACTTTCTAACGTTCTAATAAGCTCATTACAGTAGTTTTTCTCATTCTTTTCTTCAAATATTGATCCAAAACAATGGATTTCTTAGTGCTTAGCTTTTATATAATGGAAATAATTGCACTTACTTTGAAATGTGAGGTGCATCTATTTTACTTAGAAATTTCTAGAGTCTTCGAATGCACAGTTATGCTTTCGCAAATCAATCAACTATAAGCTGAGGTTTTTCGAACAAGATTCGAATTATAATATTAAAGTAAAAAGCCAGAGCTGTCAGGAAATAGATAGTCTTAAAAAAAACAGGTCAGTTGAACTATTTAGATATTGTTTTAATTGCAATTATCAAGTTGTTACTGGAAGCATCACTGGAAACATCACTGGAAGCATCACTGGAAGCATCATCGCAATTTGGCAACATCTACAGCAACTCAATCGACTTTGCTACTCAAAGTGCAAATGTCTGCGGGGACGGATTGGTGTGGATGTCCTGGGGGATTCCATTAGAGATTCATTGTCACTGAGCGTTGAGGATAAGTAGCTGCTAAAGTTGGAACTACTACTGCTGGAATCACTTTCGCTCTCCTCCATAGTGGCAGCCATTTCCTCATCGCCATCCAGTTTGTTCGTGTACATAGGAAGACCTTGGGCAACAGCTCCTCGCATATCCATGTCCATGCCATTCCCATCATCCATCTCCGACTCACAGTCGACCTCTGGTATTGTGGGTAATGCCTCCAGCGGCCTCAACTTCTCCCTGGCATTGCTCAGACACAACGAGGCAATATAATTGCGTTCCTTAGTCAATTTGCGTACATTTTCCATTTTCGAAAGCATTTCTTATATATTTTAATTGTAGCAGAAATTGTAATCTACGAATTGAACGCGTTGTTGCCACTGACAAGTTTAACTCATTAGCCAAACCTCAAATTGTCAAAGAACAAAAAAAAAAAATGATACAAAAATTCGGAGTTGTCATCACAAGGAGAAATCAGTTGTCAAATTGTTGACAGAACTATAAGTTGAAGTTCCTCAGCTGAGGCAACTCTAAAATATTTCACATACACTCGATTTTAATATATTTCTCAAATATTTTTACATATTTATTTGCATTTTTTAAATTTAAGTTATCAATCAAAGCAATTCAAAGAAATTGTTTTTATTTCTTTCCTTTTTCGTTTACTTTTATCAACTATTTTTGAGTACTTTTCTTAAAGAAGTTGCTTTCTTTTCATCAATATTAACAGATATTATGTATAGCAACTATCAGGTATTCAGTTTTCTATTATACAATTCATTATAATACAATTTATTTATAATAATATAGATGCTCGAGCTCTTGTGGTTGCTTAGAGACAGACAGAGGCATATGGCTCAATCGAATCAAAAATTGATACTGATCAAGACTATATTTACTTTATAGGCTCCTTCTGCCTGTTACATATATTTGCACAAAGTTATTATACCCCTTTTTACCCATTTTTTATGAACACAGGGTATAAAAATCTGTTTTCTTTCACTTCTCTTACATATACAAAGTTCTTGTCGTCCAGTTCTTATATAAGCTGAGCTAAATAATTAATACTTATTAATGAAAACAGAAATTTTCATTTAATATTGTTTTTATTTTCTTTATTTTGATTATTATTGTTATTATCATATAAGCGAAGCTACATATCAAGTTACACAATTGTAGCATTTATTTATTTATTTATTTATTTATTTAACGTCGACTAACAGCAATCGACCCAAGTATAAAATCAAACTCTTATGATAATTAATTTAAAAATAATTACAAATGTAATTTGAGTGTAAAAATGAGTTTAAAATTTAAGTTTAAAATTAAGTTTAATTTAAGTTTAGATTTAAATTTAAATTTAAAATCTGGGAAAATCAAAAAAGCGTTGATTGACCCAACATTTGTTGCGGGGATTGGGGAAAACCCAGAAAAACCCAATTAGATCAGAGTGTATCGAAATATGGTTAGTGTATACTAGCTAAATAGTTTAGGATGAGCAACTTGATACTGGGAAGAGAGTCCTCTGAGCTAAATACATGAAAAAGTTTATTATAATCAGCACAAAATACTCGAAAAGGTTCATGCCGAGCGTAGTTAGTGGTACATGCATTAAGAGCAAGAGGCATAAAGTTGCGAGTAGGTCTAGAAGGAACAGATAAATTAAGTCTATTTAATAACATAGAGGAGTCAATTTCACCATTGATTTGTTTGACATGTTGCGTCGATTAGCTAGAGATGGAAGGTTGATTAGCAAGAGTCTACTGGAATAAGAGGGCAGGTCAATACCACCAACCCAGTTAAAGCCCCGAAGCGCGAAAAGTAAGAACTTCTTTTGTACAGACTGTAGTCTATCCTGGTGTACGAGATATTGGGGAGACCACACACAAGATCCGTATTCCAGAATAGGCCGAACAAGAGAAATATAAAGTAGTTTTGTCACCAAGTACCCAAGAACTTGAGTAGCCTTACTGACAGTATACGAAATATGCAGATCAAATCTCAATTTATGATCAAGAAGGATTTGTAAATCCTTTACCTGATTTAAAACTCTCAAGAGGCATCCGATCGAGCGTGTAATCAAAAATATGAGTACTGCTCCGATAAAACGACATCACCTTACATTTAGAGCAGTTTAGTTGTAGCAAATTAGTAGAGAGTTGAGTTTATTCTAAATATTTATTTATATAGTTTGGAGTATACATTTTTTCTAATATAGTAGCTACAAAGCAAGTTTTCAGAGTATATTTATTGCAGCAGCTGAGTTCAATGAGTTGAGCTGACTGTTAAATGCAATTAGGCTTTATTTCTTAGCTCTTTTATGTGTCTATTGGAATGTAAATTATCAAGTAATATGAAAGATAAGTCGCATACCAAGTTTTTCGAAACAAATTCCTTTAAGAGAAGCCACTCTCCAAGTTTCCTGAGTGTAACTCCCATAAGTGCTGAGTTCACTGAGTTGAGTTTTTTTTTATAAATGCTATAATTCCACATATGTTTGATATTTTGCATATTTTAAACTATATATCTATAGTTATTAATAAGGAGTTTGAGTTTGTTTATAAATGCTATAATTCCACATTTGTTTGATATTTCGTATATCTTTAGACACATATCTGCAGTTAATAATTAGGACATGCTACATACCAAGTTTCCTGAGTGTAACTCCCATGAGAGCTGAGTTCTCTGAGTTGAGTTTGTTCATAAATGTCCTTATATCACATTTGTTTGATATTCCGCATATCTTTAGACACATATCTGCAGATAATAATTAGGTGTAGCTACATACCAAGTTTCCTGAGTGTAACTTCCATGTGAGCTGAGTTCACTGAGTTGAGTTTGTTTATAAATGCTATAATTCCATATATGTTTGATATTTCGCATATCTTTAGATGCATATCTGCAGTTAATAATTAGGACAAGCTACATACCAAGTTTCCTGAGTGTAACTCCCATAAGAGGTGAGTTCACTGAGTTGAGTTTGTTCATAAATGTTCTTATATCACATTTGATTGATATTTTACCTATATTTAGAAACATATCTGCAGTTAATAATTAGGACAAGCTACATACCAAGTTTCCTGAGTGTAACTCCCATGTGAGCTGAGTTCACTGAGTTGAGTTTCTTTATAAATGCTATAATTCCATATATGTTTGATATTTCGCATATCTTTAGGCACATATCTGCAATTAATAATAAGTAATAGCTACTCACCAAGTTTTCTGGGTGTAACTCCCACGTGAGCTGAGTTCACCGAGTTGGGTTCGATATATTCGCATTCCATGTGTCCATTTCGGTCTACGACAAGCACCTATTTCATTTATAATTAGTATTTATAGTATTTACAGCTTAATTCTTAGACATTGTCGTTAAGAAAGTATGCAATATATACATTTTATGGAACTGTGCGATCCCTCGATAAGGCAAGGCGCCCTTGTGGCATGCAACAAGCCCAAAGTGAAACGCCTTATTGAAATGCAAAGCGAAACTCCAAAAAAAAAAATACAAAAAAAAAACAACAAAAAAAAACAAAAACAAAATAAAAGCAAAAATGAAAACCACCAAAAAAACAAGTGAACTGCACCACATGGTCAGTGGGTTATGCAGTTTTGGCCAAAACCACTGGCTGGATATGTAGAAACGAGTGGATGAGTTGTTGCTGATGATGATGCAGAAGCAGTTGTTGTGCGTGTGAGGTGTGTGAGGTGTGTGTGTGTGCGCGCATTGAATGTCAACGTCAACATTCAGTGTCAATCAAATGAAATCGATTGAAATGCTGCAAAAATTCTAGGAAAACACTTTAAGCATGCAACTGGCACAAGGAGAGCTACAACAACAACGACAACAGCAACCACAGCAACAACAACTGCCTGCCACATGTGGCGGCAAGTGCAGCAGCTCTAACGGTTCAACAAAGCTGAACAGCTGCCAAGTGAAAGTGAAGACAAGATACGAAGGTTAAGCTGTCCTTGCCAGGGCTATGAAGTGGCAGCAGCGCAGTGAGGCGGGGCAAGAGGTGCAGCGGAAGACGTAGGCGGCAAGTCGGAGACAATGTCTGACGTCAGGCAGTTGAAGAGTTGTGGCAAGTGCCATACAAGGATTGGGGCAAGTCTTGTCACAAAGTGCTGCACGCATGAAAAATGCACAAAAATTGATTTTAATTTATTTTAAGTGATTCACTGAAAACTCAAACGAAAACGAAAACGAAATCGCAATCGAAATAAGAAAAAACTGAAACCTTGAATGCGCTAAATTTGTCGCCAACAGCAGCAGCAGCAGCAGCAGCAACTGTCTGTGTGTGTGTCGAGTGTGGTGGCATGTTGCAAGTGCTGCGTCAAGTTATTTATGCAATTCTTGTTTATTTCAACTATTATTTAAAATAAAGTATAATTGTCTTTTACAATCGGTAGCATAAACATTTCTATTATTATGTCTTGTTGAATGCATTTAAATGTCTACAACTAATCAGTGCTAAATACAACTTAGTTATATTATTAACTGGGCATGCCCCATAGCTGTCTTTAAGTGCTACATAACTAACTGCTCGCTCTCTCTCTCTATCTTCAACTCTTTCTCTCTCTCTCTCTCTCTGTTTAGCTGCCTATCTCATTTCTATCTCATTTCTTAAAACTATCATTAATATTACATATAAATGTTTATATTTATAACTGTATGTGTATCGAGAATGTCGTCGAGATGATATCAATATGAAAGCAACAATTTAATAAAAAATATATGTATATATATGTATAATGTGTGCAAATATCTAGTTGTATATGAACTACATTTGTTATGCAATACTTTTCAAAATAATTCGTCAACAATTCCACAAAAATAATGCATGCAAATATTTAAGAATTGCAAAAGTTTGTTTAACACATTAAAATATTAGCAAAGTTTCAAATGAAACTGCAGTAAATGCAGCTATAAAGACAAAGATATAAAGCTTGATTTGATTTAAATTGAAATTGAAATTGACAAGTTCTAAAGCGATTTAAAATAGAAATATGCATCACGATGTTGAGAACTGCTCATTTGATATGTAGTTGAGAGAAACAGATATATATATATATAGTTATACATAGCGACTTATTTAATGACAGTGATAAATGCACATAGTTAAATAGTTTAATAGATATACAATGAGTTCGACAACATTTGCATTTCTTAAACAGTTTCATGAATTGTTGCTTCCCAAATTTCACATAAAATCACAATAAAAAAATGACAAAAATAAAAAAAATGTAAAATTTGTTTTGTGTTGAATGCATAAAAGTTAAACAAATGAAATGCGAATGTTAACTTATTAAATGTAGGCAAATCAAACGAATGTGGTTGAATGGAAGTGGTGTGCATTCGCATGATTTGTATTATAATACTCACAAATGGAATTCTATGAAATTCTATGAAATTCTATGGCTTGACTTGAACTTGAGAACTAAGAACTGAGTACTGAGAACAGAGATTTATATATAAATTCGAGAATCGTTTAACAAATTTTGGCACAGCTTAAACGACTAATGTATAATGCTTAGGGCTAAACTCTTACGTTAATACTAATAGGTGTCTATGCAATTAACATAGATAGATAATAGTGTGGCAATTACAATCAGAGTATACAGCATGGCCGTATAAATACATATACATATATATATGTTTACTATCAACTAAATACAATACACAATACAATAACTTAGTCAGCTAACAAATATTGGAAGAACAGTTCGTACAGTTCTAGTTCAAATGGAAGAGGGAAATTGCAATTGTGTTTTGTTTTGTTATTTTTGTTTTTCTTCTTTTACTTTTTTTTTTAGAGTTCAAGCAACTCGAACACAAACAAAAAAAACAACAACAATTATTTATAAAAAAAAAAAAAAATATATAGATCAATTAAGATTGCACACACATTGAGATTTTTGTTAGCAAGTGTACTTAAAGAACATGCGGAAGAGGAAGAGTTTTTCGTATTTTTTTTTTTTCTTTTTTCTAGTTTTTCTTTTTTTTTTGTTTGTATTAATTCAGTCCGTAACGCCCAGATGGACCAGCTGTTGCATGGTGCGCTGCAAATAGGTGGGATCCGGAAACATATTAAACTGCGTCTTATGATCCACGCTATTCCAAATGACCACATCCTCACGGCCCGTGGTCACCGAGCGTCCAATCGAGAAGAGCAAACGACGATCGAAGGCAATCTTTAGAAATCGCAACACTTTGCGACCCAACGGACAATCCGGCAAATAGCAAATGCGCGGAAAGCCAACGGCAAAGAACGCACGGCCCGGATGCGGATGCTCAGCGGTCTGCAGGCCCGATGCAATGCTGCACAGAAAGAGTTAGATAGTAGGAGTGATTAGTAGTGTATTCAGTGCGAAAGAGAGCGCAGACTCACTCGTAGACAATCTGAATGGTATTCTGACCCTCGTGACCCGGCAAACTCTTGCTGATGATGCTCCAGGACATGCTGCCAATCGGCTGATTGCCCACCTTCTCGCCATACACAATGCCGCACACGGGACACTCGATGAACAGGTTCTGCTGCAAAGCGAAAGGGAGACAAGTTAAAGAGTTGACATGACTGAGAAAGAGATGGCAATAGCTGAGGTAAAGCAAAGTTGATGATCTTCAAACAGAAACTGCGATGTATTTGCAATCTTCTCTTGTGAGGGGAGGGCAAAGCATTTGCTCACTTCAATTCTGCTTGCGCAACGCGTTCTTAAATGTTTCCCTCTTCTCTAATGAAGGAGTATCTTATCTTATCTTTCTTTTCTTCAAATTTATGCATTTTTATAATTTTAACGCCAAAGTGGTCTTCTCTGGAGAGCGAGAAAGTTAAATTACTTGCTTTTCTTTAATTTCTGATTTCTTAAACGTTTCCCTGGCTGCTCACCAAAGCTAACCCAAAGCAGAACTCCTTCAAACAGAAACTCTGCTATATTTACAGTCTATTATCATGATAAAAGCAGTAGAAGCTCTTCCTTTTCTTTAATTCTTCTTTTGCAACGCTTTCTTAAACGTTTTCTTAACAGCTCATTAAATAAAAACAGAGTTGAAAATCTCCAAAGCGGGACTATCTCTTTTCTTTAGAGAGAGTGTAATTTCATTTGCTTCAATTGCTCCTTTCATAAACGTTTCCCTGGCTGCTCAACAAAGTTAAAACAAAGTGACAGATTTTCAAAGAGAAACTCTACTGCACTAACACTCTGCTCTGAAGATAGATCATCTTCCTCTCTTTGTGTTTCTTCATTCTGTTCTTTAACGTCTCCCTGGCTGTTCACCAAAGTTAAAACATAGTGGTAGATCTTCAAAGAGAAGCTCTGCCTTCATTTGCTTCTACTTCTGCTCTCGTAAACGTTACGCTGGCAACTAATCAAAGTTAAAACAAAGTGACAGATCTTCAAAGAGAAACTCTACTGCATTAACACTCTCCTTTCAAGAAAGAGCATCTTCCCCTTTGGTTTTTCTTCTCTTTGTGTATTTTCATTCTGTTCCCTGGCTGCACATTTGCTTCAACTACAGATCTTCACAGCGAAACTCAACTGCACTAACACGCTCCTCTCAAGAAAGAGCATCTTCCTCTCTTTGGTTTTTCTTCTCTTTGCGCTTCCTCTTTCTGTTCTTTAACGTCTCCCTGGCTGCTCACCTTATTGAGCTCGTTCTGTTGTGCAATTATCATGCCATTGAGACACTGCAAATGCATCAGATGCTGGCAGCGACTCAGCGATATGGCAGGATTTTGTGCCGAGTGCACCAGCTCCTCCATGCACATGGGACAGGGTTGGGCATTGGGCCACAATGGCGGCTCAACGACCTTGACGAAGCGTGATATCATGTCGCTGGCTGGGTCCACTCCCACAATCGAACCAGCGATTGATTGTTGCTGCTGCTGCTGTTGTTGTTGCTGCTGCTGTTGTTGTTGTTGCTGTTGCTGCTGTTGTTGCTGTTGCTGCTGCTGCTGCTGTTGCTGATGATGAGGCATTGGCAATGGCGGCGGCACTGGAGCACGCTCGCCCAGCGAGGAAGGTGGCAGCGATGGGATAAACACCTCATCACTGCCCAGCGAACAGTCGAGCAGATCATTCACAGATATGGCAAAGTTACGGCTACGCAGACTCTCCTTGCTCTCATGACTGAGATACGTGGAGACGGTATCAACACTGGGACGTCGACGATGCGACTTCACGCTATTCGTATCCGTATCCGAGGCACGCGTACGTGAACGCGATCGATGTGATCCCATGCGGCTGCTGCGCTGCGATTGCAGTGATCCCTCCGAGCAACGGCTGTGATGGCTGTTCATCGACGAGGTTAACATGCTCTTGCTGCCGTGCGAGAAGTGCCCCTGATGTTGCATCAGATGCAACGTGGAGCCGGCAACATTGGAGCCACAACTGGAGGATACTGTGGCCGCAGACAGATGATTGTTGCTATGGCTATGATGGCTGTTGCTGTGATTGTTGCTGCTGTGCTTTGTGCTGCTGCCAAAGATGTTCAGATTGTTTAGTATCTGGCGTAGATTCGTTGTAGAGATTTCACTGTGCTTCTTGTGTGGCTTTCTTTGTGGCTGTTGTTGCTGCTGCTGCTGCTGCTGTTGCAAGTGTTGCTGTGTATGATGATGATGATGATGATGATGTTGTTGTTGCTGCTGCTGTTGCTGCTGCTGCTGATGCTGTTGATGATGTTGATGTTGTTGTTGCTGCTGCTGCTGTTGCTGCTGCTGCTGATGTCCATGCGAGCCGTTGCCCACCGACATGGGCAACGGATGCTGCTGACGATGCATTGGCGGCAACATGTTGCCCATTTTGGGCAACGTATTGTTCCGTTGCTGCTGATGACTTGACGCATAATCATTGCCATTGCTGTTGGCCTTAAACTGCAGCGCCTGCTGTGGCGTCAGCTTCACCAACGGATACGGCGCCTGCTGTGTACGGCGTATGCTACGCAATGGTCCACTCGGCTGTCGCATTTGCGTCAAGTTGCAAAAGTTGATCGTGTATGGCAGGCTGATGTTCGTGTTGCACAGATCCAACGTTTGTTCCCCCTGCAAAAGGATATGTCCTCATCAGTTTTAGATGTTCAACAGTTGTTAGATTATAGGAGGAATTTATAAGGGAAATTGATTCTTTGAATCACAATTGATGATTGGTTTCATAGAAGAGATGATGAAATTCGAAATATATTAATGTTCTGAATGATCAATTCAATTCAATTTGATATATTATACAATTCCAAAAGGAATAGAATGAAATAAACGGAATAGATTCACATGTGTAGTTGGGTTGCTTGCATATGCTCCACAGTTGCTAAGTCATCGTGATGAAATATTCGACTCGGCCAATTAGCAGATATAACAAGTAATTTATGCTGCACTTACACGCGCCCACGCATCCTCAATGATGCACTGCACATGCATGTTGTAGGGCCGCCAGTCGCAGTTGCTATCCGAATTGCCGCCAGACCACTCCCACTTGGTGCCCTTGCCCGCCGGGCTGCTGGGCGCATAGAGCATGCGCCGCACACCAATCGTTAGCAGTCCCGCCTCGGATTCAGTATCCGACTCTTGGGTCATAGTGCGCACATTGACATAGTACTGTTCGAGGCTAGGATCCGCATCGCTGAGCATAACGCGTGTCAGTTTCTTGGCATGCGCACGCTCCAGATGCTGTGATACGGCCGGTGAGTAGGGCAACCATTTGCCGCCGCGCGACTCGAATTCCCAGACGCAAACGGCATGCGTATGATTGATGATTGTGTTGACGCCGCCAGCAGCACCACCAGCCCCATTGCTGGCCATTTTTAGTTTGTTTTTATCACTCACTTCATTTTTTATTTTCAATTGGTTTTAGTTGCATTTATCAATAAGTCAATCGAGGCTAATTTGCGTTTTGTTTATGGTTATCGTTTATGTTCTGGTTTATCGTTCTGGTTCTACTTCTCTGTTTATGCATTCAAATTCGGCTGCGATCGGTGCTGACACTGCGACACTGCGACGAAGATGGAACACAAAATAAACAAAGAAATTAAAAATGGTGGCCCTGTCTGCACAGGGGAGGAGTGCATTGCAGCGCTATATTAGCTACCTTTTATTGCACTAAGCGTTGCGCATAAATAAACGGTTTGCACAGCACTATAACTTAAACATAAATTCGGTTTGACTTTAATTAATTTATATGCAAATTTTAACATTTGAGCGCAAGCGCAAATGATAATGCAACAGGTAGCGTAAATTAAAGTTAATACATTGTGACCGAATTCAGACTGCACTGCAAGTATTTTTAGTATTTTGTTCATATATTTTAGTATTTTCTTTAAGCATTTTCACGCTTAATGTATACAATCACACTAGTATAAATAATCAAACGTAGATATATCGAGTAGTATCATATGCAACACTGAAAAGCGCCATCTGGCAGCTGAAGTGCGCATACTGTTAAAAATGCATCCCTGTTAAAGTCAAGTGTCAATTTTGACAAGCAGGCAACTTCCGCAGCTCTCGCCATTCCTTTACCTTTCTGACGGGCAGACGTAAAGCTGGTCTTTTTAAACGACCCGCAAAATAATCTGCAAATTTTGTTAGCATCTTTCAATAAAACTGCGTGAAAATGGTTGTTAAGAAGGTAAACACCGCTACCATACCAAATCAATTAAACATTCCACTGCAAAGTGTTTCGCGAAGTGAATTATTTATATTTTTTTGATAAATTTTTTTATTTGTGTTTTGTTTGTGTTTGTGAAATATAAGTGAACATAACAGCATACATATGTTTATATGCGATGTATGTTACCGTGCTGTACTAAACTGAATCCATTTCACCTTGCAGCCCAGGCCAAAGAAGAAGCCAGTGACCAAGAAGGTGGCCCCAGCTCCATTGGCCGTCAAGAAGCCAGTTGTCAAGAAAGTTGTCAACCAGCTCTTCGAGAAGCGTCCCAAGAACTTTGGCATCGGTAAGTGTTACATTGGTCTGCCTGCAGCCGTTTTAGCATTCATTCTTAAATAACAATTCATTATTTTGCAGGCCAAAATGTTCAGCCAAAGCGTGATTTGTCGCGTTTTGTGCGTTGGCCCAAATACATTCGCGTTCAGCGCCAGAAGGCTGTGCTCCAGAAGCGTCTGAAGGTGCCACCACCAATCCATCAGTTCAGCCAAACCCTGGACAAGACCACAGCTGTCAAGCTATTCAAGTTGCTGGAGAAATACCGCCCAGAGTCCCCTCTGGCCAAGAAGCAGCGCTTGAAGAAATTTGCTGAGGCTAAGGCCAAGGGTATTGAGGTTGAGCCCAAGAAGAAGCCCAGCTATGTTTCTGCCGGTACCAACACCGTCACCAAGCTCATCGAGCAGAAGAAAGCTCAGCTGGTTGTCATCGCTCACGATGTTGACCCTCTAGAGGTGAGTAAACAGAGACAGGACAACATGTCCACCTCCCATACCTTAAGTCGCCTTAAAATCCAATGATGTGAAATTTGAATTTCTTCAACTGAAGCGTTTTTAAAAACGTTGCAATGTGGTCAAATGACAGCTGAGTTTTCTTAATTGCGACATATTTCCTACATACAAAAAGCACGTGCTTGTTATTGAGACTAATTATGTATTTCTGTTTTTAGTTGGTTCTCTTCCTGCCTGCTTTGTGCCGCAAGATGGGCGTGCCTTACTGCATTGTTAAGGGCAAGGCTCGTTTGGGACGTCTGGTGCGTCGCAAGACCTGCACTACTCTGGCTCTGACCACCGTTGAGAACAACGATAAGGCCAACTTCAGCAAGGTGTTGGAGGCTGTTAAGACCAACTTCAATGAGCGCCACGAGGAGATCCGTCGTCACTGGGGCGGTGGTATTCTCGGCTCAAAGAGTTTGGCCCGCATTGCTAAGCTGGAACGTGCTAAGGCCCGTGAATTGGCCCAGAAGCAGGGTTAAGCAGCAGTTGCAGCAACTATTGTATACCTAAAAACAAATGGACGTTGATTCAATTAGAGAGTTGATCCCATACAAACAACAACAAATAAACATTTAAGTGTACAATTTTTAACTATTTTTTTTTCTATATTTATAGTGAGAGTGCTAGTGGCGCTTGAACGCCTCTTGGCGTTCAATAAATTTATAAGCTATCTACACATGAAATTTATTTGTTTATGCCAATCGAAATGTGCAATGTCGATAAGCCGGCAACAATCCAATCATATTTTAATTGCAACAAGAGTCATCGGGCTGCGAATTTGAGAAACGTGCAAGAATTATCGATTAACAGTGCCATTTTGAGCTTAACATTTCTCAACACTGTTACATGTGAATGGAGATGGCGCTTTAGTTCAAAAGAGAAACTTGTTTTCAATTGTTATTAATTGAACTTTCAAAGGGATTTCAATATTTTTATTAATATGTAATTCAACATAGAAGAATATCCAAAATGAGTTTTACAAAACTAGAATCATATTTTGGAGCGTTCCACTGCTCGCAGCTTTATGCTCTGAATGGCTTCGTTCAAAATGCTCAGCACCATGTCGACCTTCTCCAAAGTGGCATTCTCACCCATCAGACCAATACGGAAGACGTGCTCCACAGTGGGTCCCAGACCGCCGCTAATCTCTAGATTATATCTGCAATGGAACAAAAGAATTTCAGATCTGAAATGAATGATATTCTCTCAAGAAACTGACTTGCGCATGGCATAATCGGCGACCTTCTTCCAATCAACGCCAAAGGGAACTTTGATGGTGTTGACAGTGGGCAGACGATCTGCCTCATATTGAACAAACATTTCAAGACCAAGCTCCTCAATGCCAGCCTGTAAACGAGCGGAGCACTCCTGGTGACGATGCACTACACTCTTGAGCCCCATGGCACAGAAATGTGCAAGTGCCTCACGCAATCCGTACAACAATGTGGACGAGATGGTGTGATGATATATGCGTGGTGTGCCATAGCAACCCCAATATTGGCCAACGAGCAGGACATCAAAGTAATAGACCTTCGGCTTGGACTTGCGCTGTCGGATGTGGGTCAAGGCACGTTTGCTGAACGAGATGGGCGTGAGACCGGCAGGACCGCCGAGTGTCTTCTGTGAGCCCGTGTACGCGACATCCACCTTCCACTCGTCCATGAGGAAGTTGGTGCCGCCCAGTGAAGCCACCACATCAACCACCAGATAGCAATCGTGCTGGCGACAAAGTTCTCCAATTTCACGTATGTGTCGCTGCAAAATTCCCGTCGAGGAGTCACCCTGGGCAATGAAGAAGATCCGTGGCTTGTGTGTATCGAATGCGAAACGTATCGCCTCCAGCGATAGAGCACGACCGAAATTCGCCTCCACATAGCGTACGTCGGCGCCATAGCGTCGTGCCATATCTGCGGCCCGATGACCCCACACCCCCGAAACGCCCATGAGCACCACATCGTTGTCCTCAATCAGATTGCAGAGCGCCGCCTCCATACCGCTGTGTCCGGCGCCACTCATGCACATTGTGGCATCATTGAGTGTCTGGAATATGTACTTGATGCCCTCCTTTACTTCGTCCATGATCTGTGTGTGTGTGTGTGTGTGTGTGTGTGCGGGACAAGAAGGCATGCAAATCAATCAATAGCAATCAAGCATTTCATCAATTACAGTACTTTGCCCTGCGATGAGGGGCATTCCACATCCTTATCACAAATACTCTACGTTTATGCGTGCATCAATATTGCGATAATCTATATGCGACTACTGTGATTTGTCAAAGATGTGTGTGCTTATTGTGATTTACGTTAAAGTGATTCTCGGAATATAAGAGAATTGATATCGATAAGCTTGCAGTTCAGGATTTCCCGTTTAACGGCCTATTTTAAGCATAAATGCCGTAAAACGAAAACTGCTTTCTGCATTTGCAACTCTATTAATTTCAAGTGCAAAATAAATGCACATATTATGAGTATTTCAAATTGAATATAATAGTTTAATAACAATAAAGTTAAATAGAACGGCCGCTAAGCGGGAATATTATAATTGCCTACAGATGCAACGTATAAACGTAGTCAAAAATGAAAAACACCGATTTTAATAGTAGTATACAAATTGTATACTAATATTATATAATCTAAGTATTTATAATTTCTTGATTTAGAAACATGATTAACGAACCTGCAAGCACTCTGGATGCATGTGTCCGAGTACGGGATTACTCATGGCCTCCAGCACACGTTGTGAGCAATTGGAGGGACCTGGACCCATCAGCGTTTTGCTGGGCACAAATAGTGAACGCTTTAGGACAAGTGGCGGCGGTACTTCCATATCTACGACTCCTTTTTGTCAATGTTTAACAAGAAATTTTCCACTTTTTGTCAGTTTTTTACGTAAGTTGAATAGTTTTATTAATGTTGTTCGGCTTATCACAACAACAACAGAAAAAAAAACGAGAAACGACTTAAAATTGTTGACTTTAAAAGATCGTTCTCGTTGAAATCTATAGATCTAACTGAAACGCTTTAGTAGTCGCTTGTGCCGCTTTATACTAGCTGGGCGAGATCAGATTTTCTTATCAAGGGAATAGCGCAAATGAACGAACGCACTTGAACAAAATGATGAGTAAATGATGAGTTCTCTCAATCTCAACATTCTCTTTTTCTCTCCCTTTTCCAATTATCACGATGGCATGACACTGTTTGCATCTGAGACGCTACTGCGTCGTTTTGGGTAATTCTTTGGCTGTATCAATAGCCTTCCAAAGGTTATAATCTCTGAATTGTTGTGAAATTCATTTGTCTGCATGAGAAACTACACAGATAACTTAATAAGTTAAGCATCGCGTTGCTTGAGTAAAAAGCGACTTCACCTGTTTGCCATTTTCGATGCTGATAAGCGTCATCTGATATTCCATTAGATGTTTACATGTTTTATTTTTCATTCAAACTGATTAGAAATATGCATATAGTATTATTTATAGCCGGTATCAGACGCTGAAAATAGAGGTAAGACGGAAGTACTTTCCTTCGAAAGGGTCACGCTTCAAGCCCAGAGTTTCATTAAAAAAATTTATATTTATTAAAATTCAAAGCAAACGTTAATAAGCTTTTTTTACTTAATTAATAACATGGCCATGTAAACTTTGAATTTGAATTTCTTAACAGTCTGCAGCAGTAACAAGTTTCTGTTGCTTTACAGCACTACTGCCCGCGCTGCCAGACTGACCAACGATTCGCTTCTGAGCGAGCTGGCAAGCATTGCAACACGTGCGAAATCGTAAACAAAATGCATTTCTTGTAATTTCACAATAATCTAAAGCAATTAACAGCCAAAATGTCGCGAATTATAGTCAAACAATTGCCCAAACATGTAAGTAAATAGTCTCGACTGTGCTGGCAATCAGCAAACACACTTATATTGACACTAACCCACAGATTAGCGAAGAGAAACTGCGTAATATATTCGGTGCCAAAGGAAATATTACAGACCTGCAGCTGAAATACACGCCCGATGGCAAATTTCGGCAATTTTGTTTCGTCGGCTACAGCAGCGATGCAGAGGCCCAGGAGGCAATCAAGCACTTTAACAATACCTGCATTCAAACGAGCCGCGTGCGCGTCGAATCATGTGCGGCGTTGGGCAGCGAGGAGAAGCCGCAATCCTGGAGCAAATATGCCAAGGATAGCAAGAAGAATCTGGATAAGCTAAAGGCAGAACAGCCCGAGGCTGATAAGCCTGCCAAAAAAAACGAGAAAAACAAGCAAAATAAAGTGGACCAGATTCTGGGCAAGCATAAAGATGATCCGGCATTTCAAGAGTTTATGCAGGCGCACGACAAATCCCGCTCCCTGTGGGCAAACGATGCGGGCCTAAACACTGGCGAGCAGGACGACCAGCAAGCATCAGATAAAGAGACTGAAGCCCCCAAACTAACACGTGTAGACAACAGTGTGGATGAAGACGAGAATGATGAGGAAGTAGACGAGGATGATGAAGAGGAGGAGAGTGTGGAGGGTGAAGAGAAGCTGGCTGAGAAGCCCATCAGCGATTTGGAGTACATGAAATCTCTTATGGCTGTCAAAACGGAGACCAAGTCAACTGAACAGAAAAAGGACAAAACGAAAACAGCAAAAGCGGATAAAAGTAATCTGGAACTGTTTACCATCAAGATACACAATGTACCCTACAATACGAAGCGACAGGATATAGTTAAGTTCTTCAAGCCGCTGAAGCCTTATTCGGTGCGTTTACCCAGCAAGGTGCATGGCTTCTGCTATGTGGGATTCAAGACGGAGAAAGACATGGCCAAGGGTATGCTGAAGAACAAGAGTTTCATCAAGGGCAAGCAGGTGTTCTTCTCCGACTTTACCGAAAAGAATAAGGTAACCAAGGCGAATCGAAATGGCGGCGATGGAGCCGACGAATCCAATGAGACATCCGCTAGCAGCAATGCCAAGTGGAAGCAACAGCAGGATAGTTTACGCAGCGAGGAGAACATATCCGAGTCAGGTCGCATCTTCTTTCGCAATTTGGCCTACACCACAACTGAGGATGAGTTGCAGAAGCTGTTCGAGCAGTACGGTCCTGTGGTCGAGGTCAATCTGCCAGTGGACAAGATAACACGCCAGATCAAGGGCTTTGGCACAGTTACCTTCATGATGCCAGAACATGCAGTCAAGGCGTTCAATGCGCTCGATGGTAGCGACTTCCATGGACGCCTGCTTCATCTGATGCCCGGCAAGGAGCTGGACAATGCCAACGAGGAGACGAATGAGGACAATGATGCGGGTCTTTCATTTAAGCAGAAGAAGGCACTCAAACTGAAACAGAATGCCCAAAAGCCAATTGGCTGGAACTCATTGTTCCTGGGTGCCAATGCTGTTGCCGATCTGCTGGCCAAGCAGTTTAAGACCAGCAAGGAGCGCATCTTGGACACCAGCGAGGGTGGCAGCAGTGCTGCCGTTAGACTTGCGCTCGGCGAGACGCAAATTGTCATCGAAATGAAAAAGTTCCTCGAGGAGGAAGGCGTTCGCCTCAGTGCCTTCGATGAGCCCACACAGAAGCGTTCCAAGACTGTGATACTGGTCAAGAATCTGCCAGCCGCCACCGAGGTAAAGGAGCTATCACCCATCTTTAGTAAATTTGGTCCAATTGGACGCATTGTCCTTCCACCGAGCGGTGTCACTGCACTCATCGAATACTGTGAGCCCTCGGAGGCACGTCAGGCATTTAAGAAGCTTGCCTACACCAAATTCAAGAATGTGCCTCTGTATCTGGAGTGGGCGCCGGAGCACACGTTCACCAAAACACTCAGCGGTGAGGCTGTCATACCCAAAACGGAACCCAAACCCGAGGAAACTGTTAAGGAGGAGGAGCAAAAGGAAGCACCAGAGATAAAGAAAGATCCCGTTGCTGAGGATGCAGATGATGAGCCGGAACCCGATACGACCATCTTTCTGCGCAATCTTAACTTTAAGACCGTTCTGGAGACGGTGCGAGAACATTTCCAACACTTGGGCACCGTGCACACCGTGGAGATTGCCAAGCGCAAGGATCCTCAAAATCCACGACAGTTGAACTCACTCGGCTATGGCTTCATACAGTTCAAGAAGGCAGCTGTCGCCTTAAGGGCTCTGAAGGATATGCAGCTAACCCAAATCGATGGCAATCTTGTCGAGCTCAAGCGCAGCGATCGTGTGCTCAAGTGAGTAACAACAATTTCTATGCAATAACAATAGTTATAATTGATAAATCATTTCCAATAGAAACCAAGACGATGGTGCAAGACGTCGCCAGGTGCAGCAAAAGAAACAGACGGGCACCAAGATGCTGGTGCGGAATATACCCTTCCAGGCTCAATATCGCGAGGTGCGCGAAATATTCAAGTGAGTGAAGAACTAATCTAATGATTGTCCATCCAAGACTTAATTCTGTTTCCATGCTTTGCAGAGCTTTTGGCGAGTTGCGTTCGTTGCGTATACCCAAGAAGATGACGCCCGGCGAGGATGCACATCGTGGCTTTGGCTTTGTTGACTTCACCAGCAAAGCAGATGCAAAACGAGCGTTTGATGCCCTCAGCGCCAGTACGCATTTGTACGGTCGACGTCTGGTGCTGGAGTGGGCCGACAATGATGATCAGCAGGATGTGGACGAGCTGCGCAAGCGCACAGCCGCCAAATTTGATGACACTCAACAGGCAGTTGAAGCCAAGCGCAGCAGACGCGCCTTCTTCGATGTGGAGGGCAACATTCAACAAGCTGCCAACGATGATGACAATGAAGATAATTAATTTATGGCAAATATGATAGGACAAAGTTAAAAATGTACATGCTGTTGTAGTGTATGTGTAAATGTGTATATAATTATTTTATAAACCGTTTCAAAAGAGTTTCAAGTATACAGTTAAAATGTAACATTTTAATTGAGATAAAATGATTGGAAAAAAACTATAATAAATATTTTATTTGATTGTTGCATACTTTCAAGCTGACGCTTATGTACTTAAATAATTGATTTGTAGCATACCTTCAGGCAGTATCTAAGAAATCATAGTTGTTGCGTTTGCCCAAAGATGGCGCCACGCTATAATTTGCACGTGGCAGGCCAGAGCTGTTTCTTCAAAGCATAACCTTTTTATTGTCATAACTCGCCAGTATCCCGAAGGATATCAAAAGGACATGCCTTTTTGTGTTCACCGTTAGCAACTCTATCGTTTGGCATTCAAGGATCTCAAGGATCTCACAAAAAATTTACCTCAAAATTGGCAAGGGGTAGGCATAGAAAAAGTGGTCAAAAATCACAAAATCCTTCGTAACTCGTTTATTTCAAGGACGATTTCGATGTCCTTAACCACAGTGGTAGATATTTTTGTAAAGAAGCAGAAACCGCTATTAAATCCTGAAAAGTCCTTTAAATGGTCAAGTTACAAGGACTTTTTTGTATACGAAAAATGAGCTATAACTCTGGAGTCCTTGGCCGGATCCGGCTAAACATAGGGTCAAACAAATCCTTTAAAGACGGACTAACAACTGGCCAAAGGTCAATCAAATCGTCCTTGTAGTTCTCGAGTTATCAAGGATTTGGTGAATTTGAAGCATTTTTTCTTCGCCCTGAGACTAAAAATTTGCAAGTCAATGAAGTTTAGATAACCGCATTATCCCTCGATGCCAGACGATAGGGTACCATATTGCGAATATAAAACGTCGAGTTCTGTCCAAGTGCACCAGGATGTGATGTTATTTATTTGCAAGAATATCCTTTACACAGCAATTGCTTTGCATTCAAAGGTAAAGAATCTTAGAATATCCTTGCCATATTAAAGGACGAAACCGGGAACATTTCTAAATAGAATATATTTTACTTTATTTTACGTTTCTGTTTATATAAAACCTAAGTAATTAATACAAAACAAGACGAAAAAAAAAAACAGAATCTTTTTAAGCATACACATACATATATCCTGATCATCATTATCATCATCATTACATCATTATCATCAACATTTTCAAACCGCAAACGATACATTTCTCATTTTGTTTTTTTTTTTAGTAATATGTATAGTATACTAATTAGTAGTTTAATATATATAGTATATAGATATAGTATGTATATGTGTGTACTCGTAATATTGAAAATATTTGCCATTATCTTTCTCTCTCTATCTCTCTGTTTCTTTTTATATTCCTTCTCTCATGCTTCACTTAATGATGCAATTGTTGCAATAAGCGGGAGGAAGGACGCCTCCAACTATGCATATGTATATCTGTATATATATATATATTGTATATATATTGTATATATTCTTTTTGTGTTATTTTTGTATATGTATAGATAAAGCATATAGTTCTTCTTGTTCTTCATATTCTCCTTCTTCCTTCCTTCCTTCGTTTATTTTTGTTTCCTTTGTTTTCCTACGAGTATACGAGCAAAGCAGCTAAAAGCCTTGGGGGAAGTGCCTGGACTAGGACCAGCAATAGTGTTGAACACTTGTCTACGCATGTACATCATGTGTGTGTGTGCGTGTGTGTGTATGGTGTGGTGTGTGTGTGTATTGATTGAGCACTTTTGTTTAGTTGTTAGCCAACAGATTGCCGCCTTCGCTTGCCTTTTAAATTGCGTGCAAATCCTTGCGCCTTTTATGTACAATCATCAATGTATAAGTGTCTGTGAGTGTGCGGAGGTGTGTGTGCGTTCGTTTATGTGTGTGTTTCTGTGTGAGCGGGACTTGTGAGCGTTTGAAGCATAGGCCATAGTTATACATATGTAGATATTTTGTTGTGTAGTATGTAGAGTAAATAACGCTTCGCTTTAATCCTTTTTGATGCGCGCCTGCAGGAAACAATAGAGTATGCCGGCCTGTGCCATGACATCTACTGTGCTGGCCGCCAAGGGATCCTTTTGCTTCACCTGTGTCTGACCTGGACGCAGCAGTGTTGGACCAAACACCATGGCCAGATTGTGCAGCGACATCTTGTTGTCCGCCTCCTTCTCGTGCACCCTACAAAAGCGATTCGTTTCGATTGATTTGCACATTGCTTTGATAGTCACCACTTGCACTTACCTGATTAGATGATCGAGTATCAGATTGATTGAGGATTTGTTTGCCTGGGGCAGCTCCTCATATACCTTGAGCAGCTCATTGATACGTGTGGCTTCATTGTTGTTGCTAAACGCGTTGAATGTCTCAAAGAAGCGTGGATATAACAGATCAGTGAATAGTGCCTCCGGTAGCTCACGCAAGAATGTCTTCAGTATGCCCGTTACCGAATGGATGTCCACCTCACGCAGCAGCTGCTCGGCCTCATAGGCATCTAGGGCAGAAGCGTTTGTTAGGATTATTCCAATTGCATTGTAATTTGCCAGTCTAAGCATCGCTTACCCGATTCGAATGCCTTTTTGAGCTTGGCCAGATCGGAGGTAAAGCCACAGACGCGATAGCAGCCAACCTCCAGCATGCCACGTCGCTCCACTTCCCGTATGCAGGCACTGATGATGAACGGAATGTCGCGTTTCTCGCGTCTGTTGTTGTGGTTGCATAAGAAGATGTTGTTGAGACAAGGAGGATGAAAGACATTGCAGGATACTTGATACTTACTTTAATACTTGACTCATTTTGGCACCAAAGAGCGCACCCGGCTTGGTGGTGGCACGACTCAGCTCGCCGGGCACAAAACGGAAGCTGGCGCTCAGCTCCAACGTCTCGCTCAGCTTGATGTTACGCGTTTGCGTCGTTTCCGTTAACCAGTTGCGGCTCAGCTGCAATTCAAATAGATATACAGATGAGTTTCGTGTGGATGTGGCACGTGGCGTGTCTCACCTTGAGTATATGCTTGGCCCGCAGCAGCGGACGCTCCTCGGCTTCGTAGAGCAGCACACGAACATTTTGACTGCCCTCCAGCTCAAGCATGAAGCTCTCATTCCACAGGGGACACTGACTACGACAGATCATCTTGGTTGTGGCCTTGCGGAAATAATGGCCATATGAATCGACCTCAATGCATATATACAAATCAGCTGGCTGCTCCAGTCCCTGCAGACCCTGTATGCCAATATGCAGGTCACCAACAAGCAGACTCTCATCATTCGTATTCCTCATCAGATACGATCCCATTTCAGTCTTCATGCCCTTCTGCATGGCCACAATGAAGGCGGTCACCTCCAGTGAGTTGATCGTATTGGCTCCCGGCAGATTACACTTTTGCTGCAACATAGGATGTGGGTCAAGTGAATTAGTAATTGAATTGAAATTGAATAAGAATTGTGGTACCTTGAGCGACATAATCGAGTCCATCCATTGTGTGCGCTCGAAATCGGAGCTGAGGAAGAACGTCATGGTCTTGTTGTTGGCCTTGTTGCCCAGCCGCAGCACCAGATTGGGCGTGGCCAGCACCAGCTGTGACTCCAGATCGGCCAGCTTGCGGCGATACTTATCGCCAGTGCGTACACCATTCGACTCCAATATTAATTGATCACGCACCGAGCGTAGATTGCGTTTAACTTGCGAAATGTTCGCGGGACTAGATTCCTTGAGGTCGGCACTTGTGTCGGACTCCGCATAGACATTGACATCCTTGAGCGGTATGAACCATTTGAGCTCGTAATCAATGCGATCCCTGCCAATCGCCTTATGCTTGGCACAGGCAATCACATCATTGAAGAGGAACAAATGCCGCAACTTGCGATGCCCATCGACCAGCTCCACAATGAACGAGTTGCGCACCATGCGTCGCAGATTGCGATTCGATTCGGTTGGCAGTCGTTGATTGACCACATTGAATTGATTGAGGAATATCTGAATGTTCTTTTGCGCCTGTCGCAACGGCTGATGATCCGGATGATTTGGCGGCGTCTCGCGCAACAGATCGTTGAAGACAAGCGCATTGATTTGAACCCGCGCCACCGGCTTGTGCAGCAGATCCTCCAGCGTTAGCGATTGCTCCGTTTGCAGATTGACCACAATTGTGGAGACGATTTTCTTGAATTGCGGATTGTTTGCACTACACTTCTTAACCGTATCAATGGCCTGGCCATAATTGTGCAGAAATGCGCTATACAAATCGAACATATCCGCCAAACGCTTAAATGGCTCCCCAATCAGCACATCGCCACCCTCGTGCGCCACAATTGTCTTCAAATCACCCAGAAAGGCGGTGTGCACCTCATGCAATTCATCGATTTTAAAGAACATCGTATTCTCCTCCTCCTCCTTGATCACAGGCTGTGATGTGCCCAGCGTTGCGTGTATGGCCCGCTTGTACTGCAATTTTGAAAGCAAAACAACTGAATAACTAAAGCACTACAGGCATAACTGAAGCCATTCATTGCACTCACCTGTATCATCTTATTCAGACACTCCACATATATCGTCTCGCTGTGTATGATGGAGCTCAGTATGGAACGTATTTTAGCGCCACGCGCATTCCCCGAGAGCTGCACATGAAGACAAGGATAACAAGGATTAGAGGGATCATACTCAAACTCATCTACTCATACGCATTTGTGGTGGTGTAATCTACAAATGATTGGTGAATGTACTTGTAACTACAACCCTTGCACCGTTTCCAATATGTAAATATGTAAAGCCAAACAGATCCACAACAAATAAGTAAATAAATCCATAAATATAGTTATATAATATATGTTTAACAATAGGAAATAACATGGAATAATAATACGATTTGCATGTATGAACTGAGCTGAGTCGTATAGTATATATAATTTGATTCATATAAACATATATGTACATAGAAACGAGAGAGTAAGCTAGCTATTGATAGAGGCGTATATACACACAGAGCTATAGAAAGAGCGGAAGGCGAAGGGAAGGGGGGTCCACATACAGTACAAAACACACTATGCAACTATGAATTATGAACTATGAACTATACCATTAACCATTCACTATTCACTTTTCTAAACAATTGCACTTGCTATACACCGAGTTTCTATTTCTATATATTTTCTCAGAGTTTCTATATTTATTTATAATATAATTTCAGCTTTTTCCTTAAAGTGTTAAGCTTTCTCTTTAATTGTACATAATTTTACTCTTAAAACTTTATTAACAACAATTCAAGTTTAGCACTTTTCTTGCTTAAAATTCGAAATTCGAAATTCTATAATATATAATATATAAAAACTATTAAATTGCACTTTAGAGCTTTTATTATGATGATGAAATATTTGCAAAAACAATTACTATTATTATAGAAAATTTGCAGCAAAAATGTGAATGTTGCTAACATTTATAATTGAAGCTCTTAGTTAATAAAATCTTTTAAAATTAAAGCAACAAAGCTGAGCTAAAAACACATTTTCTATACATTAAGCGTTGCATAGTGCAAGGAATGGTTGTAAGTGGGTGTGTGTGTGTGTGTATGTGTGTGTGTGTGTGTTGAGGGAACGACAGCAAAAATTTCGATAAACTGTAAAACACAATGGGAAAAATAAAAAAACAAAAACCAATCACATTGAACATTGAAGAAGCGCATTCAGATAAAGCTAAACAAAATATACGAATATGTATGTACATAAGCAGACGAGTATATACATATATATATACATATATATACACACACTATGCACAACGACAACAGTAACAAGAACAAGCACAATTTGTAATATATATTTATATATATACATATATATTGTCTTTTTTCTTTTTTAACTAAAATAGAGCTGAGTCTAGGCTTGACAAGTGTTAGGTACTCACGAGTATCGCTGAAACTAAGTTCTGTTGAGAGAAAGTAAAAAAAAAAGAGAGAAACAAAAATAAAACGTATAAAATAATAAACAAAGTTCAAAATAATAAAAAGAAGAGTTGTAAGTTGTAAAAGAAAGGAAGAAAAAAAATTGAAAAAATCTTTGTTAGTATTTATATATATATTATTAAATATTAGTTAGCATTAGACTTATTCACTAAGATACATAATAAATAGTTGAAAACGCAAAATTCAAAACTGTTTCGAGTTTCGCTTTCGATTCAATTTCACGAAAATATTTATAAAATATATAATAATAAATACTATATATATATATATAAATAGTATTAAGTGGATTCTATTTGATTGTCAAATTTAGAATATATTTTAATTTTATTTAATTTTATATTAAAGTATATAAATAAATACTTAAAGGCTTTTTAGTTTTTAAATATTCGCGTTTCTATTTGATTTTCAAATTTATAAATCTTAAAATTTATTTAATTTCATTTTAATATATATAAATATGTACTTTAAGTATTTAAGCTTTTTAAGTTTTTTTTAAATATTTGCTTTAAATATTTAATGCAAGCACCTTAGTTGCTTTTCTTTTATTTAAAAAATATAGATATTTAGTGTTAATATGCAAGTTGATTTTTTAAATTGTAAAATATATACTTCAAATATTTAAGTTAAGTTAAATGTTCTTTAAGTTTAAAATGTAAAAATGTGCTACTTAAATATTAAAGTAGATTTAATTGTTTTAAAATACAGAAATATATACTTTAAGTATTTAAGTTTATTGTTTTTTGTATTATTTAAATATCTGCTTTGAGTATGTAATTTTAGTATTTAAATTGTTTTTTTTATATTTTAAAATATATAAATATTTGCTTGAAATATTTAAGTACATATGATTTTATTTTAAAATATATGTAAATATACATTTTAAATATTTAAGTAGATTTTATTTGAGTTTTAAATATAAAAATGTTTACTTTAAATTAAGATTAAGTTGATGCTGTTTTAAATCAAATATTTTAGTTGTTTTTATTATTTTTTTTATAAATGTTTAATATTTTAAATAAATGTTATTTAAATGTTTCAATTATTTTATTTTTAATAAAATAAAATAATTGAAACCATTAAAATATTGAAATTATTTCACTAATTTTTTGTAAATATGTTTAGGTAAATTTTCTTTAAAAATATATAAGTATATATTTTTTATATTAAATATATTATTTGAATATTTAAATTGCTCTTTTTGTACTTTAATTTAAATGTTTAAATAAATTCTTTAAAATTTTAAAATATATAAATATATTTTAAAATGAATATTTATATTTTATTTAGGTTTAAAATATCGTTTTGGAATTGCAACGATCGCGAAGTGACGCGAAACAGTTTTGTTAATTAATGCCATGAGATGTGTATTCAAAATTCAAAAGCGTTAATAAATAGGCCACTTAAAGGTTAATCAGCATTGACAGAGCAGCAGGTTATTACCTCGAATTTCTCTAGGATTTATAATAATAATCGATTATATGCCGATTAAGTTTATGGAAATGTGTGAAAGTTGCCATTGATTGTTGCGAAACTAGAAATATTCAAAGTATCGAAACTATTGATGGAGAATCTTCTTGCTTAAGCTTAAGCTGAAGATTTCTCATACCACAACTGCTTCAACTTTGAGAACTCTTGCTCAGTCTTGTAGAATTGCACTCTCTTTTTAGTGTATAAAGAACAAAGTTGCGTATTATTATGATTCATATGCTTTTTCATAGATATTGCCAAGCTAAACTGTAGAAATTGTTTCCACGTTTGTTATAATCATTCTAATAATTTCCAAATTGTTTATGTTAATGACAATTACAGAATATGATAGCTATAATAAGTATACTTTTAGCAAGTATATTGATTACTGTATATCTGTATATATATATTTAGATAGAAACTGCAAATCCCTTAGCACACAAAAACCAATTGTCAGTGTTCTTGAAACTATTGAAACCTTGAGCCGGCTTAACTCCATTGAATGAACAATTGAAATGTCGCCTAAACCAGCCAACAATTGCTCTCTCAAATAATGCTGTAAATTTGCATTAAATTGCACTTAATTTCTTATTAAAATGGCATTAGAAAAAGAGCTAAAAACACATTTAAAATGAATTAATTATATAATTATGTGTCATATAATTAATGTGTTATATAAAAGAAGTTATTGATTAATAAGGGAAATCAATGAGATTCGATTGTTGTGACTGACAACAAATGAAATCTCTTATTCAAAACACTAGAGATTTGTATTCATTTGCAATTAAGCAAAGAAAAGTTTGTGAATTTCCACAATTTTCTATGGAAACTAGTCTATAAAAAAGAACACTTGCCCATCAAAGTGTTGACAATTGATAATATGATAAGACAAAAGTCTAGTGAAAGAAAAATGAACTTTGGGACAGCTCGTTGAACACTGTGTGTGTGTGTGTTGCAACATGGGCTGGCAAGCAGCGAAAGGGAGGGAGAAACACAGATAGAGAGCGACAGAGAGAGATAGATAGAGTGAGTGTATCAAGAATTTGTTGATGGCGCAAAAGCTAAACAAATCTATGGGCAGTAACTTGGTTTGAGATTGCAAATTAACAATTGAGAAATCAATTAACGAACTGCGTTGCAAGCTATGTTAATGTGCCACTCTGCGTCGCTGCTCCCTCTCTCCCTCTCTCTCTCTCTCCCTCTCTATGTGTGTGTGTGTGTGGCAATTAGGAGTTGAGTCATTAGCCGCATTGCCTGCATCACAACTGCGACTCATACATGACTGCAATTAGTTGCTTAACTGATTTAACAGAGCGTGATTCAAGTGGCAACAACAGTTGGTTAATGAAACAACAACAACAACAGCAACAGCAACAACAGCGATAACAACAATTAAAAAAAAAATAAAAATAAATAAAGTATTAAACTTAAATGAGAATTCAATCGAATTGGAAACACGCACCTTGCGTAATGCGCCTGGTGTCTGTGATGTGGTTGATGATGATGTCGATTGCTGTTCATCGTGTGATATGGTCCGTAATATGGGCGGACCCTCGTATTCCCCATCGCTGTCCAATGAACTCGAGCGCGTCTCGTTGCTCTGACTGTCAATCCGGCAAAGAAAGAGAACAATGCATTAGAGTAAACGATAGATGAGGGCTGGGAATGCAGATCTAGTTACATGAAATAATCAATGTTCACATAGTTGGAGGTACGGCCTGGAGATTCGGGATCCGTGACACTCGCCTGGCTGCTCAGATGGGCCATGGGCAGGGTGCTGCCTGGCGTCGATAGATCATCGCGACTGGACGAGGAGCCAGTGCGTCCGGGCTTAATAAACACATACTCCCCATCGCCATTGTCCAGCGGCACGCTATCATAATACGGCTCATTGTCCGCCTGCTGTGCCGCCGCCTTGGTGCTGTCCGAGCTCAACGAGGACACGGACTCGTAGCTCTTGATCTGCACAGGGTGAAATGATGAAATCATTGTATTACAATTACAACAACTGTCTGCTGCACTTACAACTTCCGATATGCCTTGTGATGCAAGGGATTCCTTGGAACCCACGCTACGTTGTGCTGCCGCTGCCGCTGCTGCTGAAGTCTCTGCATCGCTGGCCTGCAATGAGGCACGGGATTTCTTCTCCAGACTGCTGGTTGAGCTGCTGTCGGCCGCAGCCAACTTGGCCGTCTTGTTGAGGCTGCCCGTTGGCGAGGCCCCGACAGGGCCACGACCCGCGGGCGTCAGAGCCCGTCCTGGCGTCGATGCGGTGCGTCCCAAGCTGCCACCATTGCCATTGGCCCCGATGACTTCGTTGCGTTTCGCATGCTCCAAACTGTCCGTTTTGCCAACCATTTTACGTCCCAGCTCCTCCATCAACTCGGGCGTATTGGCCAACTTGCTCAGCTCGGGCGTTGTCTTCCTATTGGCCGCATACTTGGACTCCAGACTCTCCGATGACTTTTGTCGCAATATATCCGACGGCTTTATGTTGCGCTCCAACGAACTAGCCGGACTCTCGCCCGAGCTGCTGCTCAGCTGCGGCAGTGGCATCGTGCTGCCCACGTAGGGCGTCTCCCGTTTCGGCGACGACGACAACTGTTGATGCTGCTGCTGCTGCTGCAGCTGTTGCTGTTGGCTGGGAATGGTAGGCGGCTCCACTCGTCGCACGTTCTTTGGCGGTGGTCTGTGGGGAGGACAGAAGAATCGGTTAATGCTACGTTCCACAGTGAGTGCTAAAAGTACGTGTACTCCAACTGCTTGGAGGTCCTTTCTGTCTTTTGCTTAGAGCTGGAATCGTATCTTTAGCGCCCAATCTACCTCATGTGTGTGAAGCGAGTCCAGAGGTTGACGCCCTGTCCTCCATGGCCACTTTATGGCTCTTTTGGTCACTTTCTCTCTCTCTCTTTCATTTTATGCCTTTCAATATCGTATTTATGTTTTCAAACTCGTAAACTATCTGTTGCTATCCTCCATGGTCACTTTATGAATAGTTCCCTTCATTATTGCTCTTTACAAATCTTATTTACCCTCCGTTGTCCCATTTTAGTCGAAATCTATTCACTTAACTTCATTTACATGATATGCCTGCCCTCCATTGTCACTTTAGAGCAACATCTTTTACTCTCTCTCTCTTGCTACGTGCTTTTCCTGTCCTCCATGGTCACTTTATGGCTCTTTTGGTCACTTTCTCTCTCTCTCTTTCTCTTTCTCTTTTATTTTCTGCCTTTCAATATCGTATTTATGTTTTCAAACTCGTAAACTATCTGTTACTATCCTCCATGGTCACTTTATGAATAGTTCCCTTCATTATTTCTTTTTACAAATCTTATTTACCCTCCGTTGTCACATTTTATTCGAAATCTATTCACTTAACTTCACTGACTTCCTACACCTTGTCCTCCATTGTCACTTTAGAGCTACTTCTTTTAATTCCTCTCCTCTCTCTCTCTCTCTCTTGCTACGTGCTTTTCCTATCCTCTTTATCTTTCATTTTCTACCTTTCACTATCGCATTTATGTTTTCAAACTCGTAAACTGCAGCATATAGGAGGATAGCAACCCTCCATGGTCACTTTATGGATAGTTCCCTTCATTATTTCCCTTTACAAATCTTATTTACCCTCCGTTGTCACATTTTATCCGAAATCTACTCACTTAACTTCATTTACATGACATGCCTGCCCTCCATTGTCACTTTAGAGCAACATCTTTTACTCTCTCTCTCTCTCTCCTCCATGGCCACATTATGGATACCTTCCTTCATCATTTCACTTTACAAATCGTATGCTCTAAAGTTACTCTTCAGTCACCTTCATTTGCTAGCTTCCCCTGCCTGACCTGCAGTGCTGTCCTCCATGGTCACTTTGTGTTCTGTTTGTTCACTTATTCTCCTTATTAACCAACTCCCATTAGTGCACGCTTGTCATACCACTTGCTTAGACCCTTGAATTACCTCAATTAACATTCATATGCTGTGTCCTCCATGGTCACTTTATATGTTATTAATTTACTCGCTCTCTTGTTCTTCCTCTCTCTCTTTCCTTTACATTGTATTTGGTTATTCACAATCCTAAACAAATTCCATACAATAAGCATTCCTGTCCTCCATGCTACCTTTTTCTTCTTTGTTTATGCATTGTCTCTCACTTTCAGTGGCCCTTCCCCTTACAACTCCTCCATTGTCACCATTTATACATATATTTGTTATACCAAAGCGTTTCACTTGATATTGCTGTCCTCCATGGTCACTTTATCTATATTGTTCGATTGCTCTTTGTCCCTCTCGTCCTCTACAATCCCCTATGACTGGCCTCATTTACTTAAAAACCTTACACATTCATTTGCAAAGTCCTCCATGGTCAGTTTAGGCCATCTTTATTTTCTATCTACCACTCTCTCTCTCTCTCTCTCTCTTTCTCTCTCTTTACAATTCCTTCTGCCCTGCATTGATAGTTTACTTATAAATAATTGCATTCATCTATTCCGTCACCTCTGTCATGCTCCTCCATGGTCACTTTATACACACACCCCCCACAATTCCTTAGCTACCTCAATCCTGGCTGCAATTGGCAATCCTTCAGCCTGCTCAAAGGAACAGCTTATTCTGGCTTAACTCAGGTCTCAAGTGGGGACAACTGTGTTGTGGAAATGGAAAACTCACCTGGGTGGCATTTTCTTTTTGGCCTCCGCAGAGGAGGACATGGCGGGCGATGTCATCGATGGCGACAGCGGCGGCGCTGTGGCCTCCGTTGCGGCCTTGTTGCGCTGCTCCGGATAGCGGGAGAATGTTGATGGCGGCGTTGGCGTGTCATTGACCGTCGTCGACGACATTGCTGTTGTTGTTGCTGATGCTCCTGTGGTTGTCGCTGTGGCAGCAACAGCAGTGGAATCATCAATGTCTTTGTCTTTGGCCTCCTTGACCTCAATGACGGTAACAAAGTGCGATGTCGTCTTGCGCAGCGGCTTTGACTGTTGTTGTTGCTCCTTTTCAATGTCTCCTACAGCTGTGGCGCCTGAACTGCCACTCGCCTCCTGCTTGTTATCATTGGGTGTCCTTTGTTCATTGGCTTTCAGTGCGCCGCTGCCAATGGATGCCGCCAGCTCAGTGATGCACTGTTGCAAGGCTCCATTTGCGTCCTTCTCATTGCCGCTGTCTTTTTTATCCTCACGCTCGAAGCTGTGCTCCGTCATGCTGCGCTTCCCTGTGGGTGGTGCAGAGCTTAGGCCACTGCCACCCACACCACCATCATTCTGTGTGTGTGTGTATTTGTTGTCTGTGCTCAGGGACAATCTGTCCTTGTCCTTGCCGCCTGATGACGCAGTTGATGCCTCGCGCAGATTCAAACTAGATTTCTGCAGAACAAAACGAGAGAGAGAGAGAGAGAGAGACAGGGAGAGAAAGAGAGGGAGAGAGAGACGTCAGCAAAGTGTGAATAAACGTTTGAATATGCAATTTATACAAATGAATATGCATTTTGAATGCGAATGTGAATGCGAATGTGAATGCGACTGTGAATACAAGTGTGAATACAGCTGTGCTTTTCAGTTTTCAGTTTGCTCTACTATTGTCGTATTTGTACTTAGTTTGAGTTCAAGTTACAAGCTGAGAGTCCTGCCCAACAAGTGTACAAGTGTAAACTGAGTACTGATCCCACACTTGTAGTATAGTGTAGTTAAACTCATGTGCACTTCTACTTACATCTTGCTGGCAATTCAAATATATTCTCTTTACATTTATACATATTCATATTGTGTAAGCTTCGATGCAACAGAAATCCATGAATATATAACTAATATATAGATTTCCAAGTTAGTTAAAGCTCAATTTAGCAGCTAAGAGGTGTCAAAAGCTGTGGCAAGTTACGTCTATCTTAAAAAGATAGATTGCAGTTACTTTTTATTATAAATATATATATATATATATTTATTATAAAATATTTTAGAAATTTGTTTAGCAATAACAATTTTTAGACTCTATACTTAAAAAGTACATAGTCTACTAAGTTTGACGAAAGCGAAAGCGAAAGCGAAGAAGTCGAGGCAGACATCGTTGATAATTTTCGAACGTCCTGGTACTTGAGTCTGGAATTTTCATTATCATTGACATCGCCGCATTGTTATTATCTTGAAAATGACTTTTCAATTAACATTTGAGCTATATATCATCTCATTGAATTGTTACTTTTGTGTGTTAATAATGTTATTTGGGATCTATTGTAGCTACTCTAATTAGACTCTGTACTAAATGTACATAGTCTTCTAAGTTTGACGAAAACAAAATGTGTATAATAGACAGAAGGAGGCGTGCTAGACCCTATAAAGTATATATATTCTTGATCAGCAACAAGAGCCGAGACGATATAACCATGACCGTCTGTCTGTCTGTCGTCTGTATAAACACATAGATCTCAGAGACTATAGGAGCTAGAGTTACCAACATATATATAAATATATTTATTTATACATTTAGATTTATATTTCTGCCCCGGGAAAAGTCTTTCATCTATCATTTGAGCATGTATAATATTTCCCTAATCATAGTTAGCTTCTATTTAGCGAAAATGAATCAACTTGAGATTAGATTAAGTTGCATATAATCCAAAAATCCAGTAGTTCCCTCACACTCTGCCCCCTGCACGTGCTCAAGAGCAGTTTTGTAGGAGACGTAGCTCTTGCAAAGCAGTTCATATAGGGAATTACGAATTAAGAGTTCTTAATTGACATTGAGAACAGATGTGCTCGCTGCTCAACTTGGTCAGCGTGCAGCAGATGTGGCCTAAAGTAGATTAATTAAAGTTCACTCCACTGAAGTGAGTAAAGTTAAGCAAAGTGATAAAAGTGAATAAGACAAGCAATGATTGGATTAGAGCAGAGAAACGTGTGATAAAGCAACTCGTAAACACAAAGCAAAACAGCATAAGGGAACTGAAGAAAGCAACTGGAAATGTAGCTTTTCTTGTTGAGCGCTAATCAATATATTATGAATAACATAAATATAAATTATGATTAAAATAATATTGATTATTAATTATATAATAATTGTAATTATAAATTTTAAAATCTATAGTCTCTTTATGTTGTTTAATTTACTAAAAATTTAGTTTAATTTTATGTAAATTTGCCCTGGTTTCACTACGAAGTTTAAGTACATTTTTCCGCATATTTAAACACATTTTGTTCTTTAACTAAAAATGTACATTTGCTGTGAGTTATATAAGCAACAATTGTACATTTCTTACAAACTACAAAATATGTTTAAAAACCCTGAAAAATATAAGTTCGGCTGTGTTTACTAAGTTGAGGTTTACACGATGTAAACGCTTCATGATGTTCTACATTTCTTTTGGTTTTCTAGTAAAAATAAACATCCATTTAGTGTCTTTGGCATGTAAGCCACGACTTCAATAGAATACGTATTTAATACGCATTTACACGCAGAAGTTTATGTTTCTGGGAAAGAGATAAAAGTGTTTCTAATTCAAATCGCAACTTTGTGATGTTTATCACGACTTACATGTGAATAAATGTAAGTAGAAGTTTTGTCTGGAAATGTATTTAATTTACTTGAAAAGGTAATAGCATAAACTCGAATAATAAAACAAAATTATTATTTAATGTTTTAAACTAAAGTGTTACACTATTGTAACACATATCGAGTGCATACTGTACACATTTAGTCAGCACTAATTGAATCAGTTGAAGATAAAGGTCAAATGAGGCTGCACACATGTGAAATACTTTGTGGACAGTTCAAAGATCCTTTGCAGCAGCAACAACGAGTCGCAAATTGAAAGTACTGAAGCTGAAGCTTACTTTCCTTCTCTACTCCGCCTCGCTGCCTCCCTCTCACCGCTCCCCCAGCAGCTGTACATACTACTAAGGTCATTTGCTCATGCCTGGCACGTAACGCATTTCTCTAACACGTTAACAACAACAACAACAGCAACAAGTAGAAACAGCAAAAGCAAATAGCCAAAATAAAGAAAGAAAGAAAGAAAGAAAAAATCGACTGACAAATAAGCCAAACTTGGCGTGTGCGTGCGTCGGGCCTTATATCTATTTTGGCCAAATTGTTTTTGGCTACGAAAAAAGTGAAAACTACAACAGCACAAAAAGAGAGCAACTTTTTAATGTATTTTGATTTGATTTTTTTTTAAAGCAAAAAGCAAAAAAAAAATAAATAAAAAATGTGAAAAAAACACGTAAAATAAATAAAGAAAATTGGCAACAAAATTGTACGTTTTTTGTGCTTATTTATTATATTTTATTGTGTGTGTGTGTGTGTGTGTTGGGGGTGGCAGCCGGCAACAGTTGCAAGTGTGCGTGTATGTGTGTGTGTGTCTTGTCTGTGAATGTGTCCAAGCGAAGCGAGAAGAAAGCGTGCAATAAAAGTTGACGGCGAAGGTCGTACAGACATACACACCCAAGCACACACACATAGACACACGCCTACACACACACACACAGACACACGCACTTGGCCAGACAGTTAGACATACATTAGATACACTCAACTCAACTCAACTCACATTCAGCAAGCACGAAACTCTGAGCTCAGCTTTTGGCCGCCTCACAAAACTCGTGCTCTACCCCAGAGGCATTAAACAACATTCGTGTGCGCCATGTCGATACAATTATTTAGCATATTTTCAATCAACACACACACACACACACACACACACAGGCAACGACAGTCGACAAGCTGCTGTGAATGTGAATCATGAAACGGAGCAGCAGCAGCAGCAGCAGCAACAACAACAACAACGACGTCGGCAAGTTTAAGCATCGAATTGTTGTTAAGTTTGAAATGTTTCGAGAAAAGTGCCAACAACAAAAACTACAACAACAGCAATGTATTTGAATTAAATCTTTAATTAAATGTGAATGTTAAAAGCATTAATATTGCAAGACATGCAAATGTTAACAGAAGTCTGTTAATAACAGCATGCTGTTAATGCTGCTAACAGAGAAGAAGACAAAGGCATGAACATTTCTTTTGCAACTCTTAGAATACACAAAACAAGGCTTGACTAACAGATACTCTTTAGTTGAAATGGAAAAAAGTTGGACTCTATCTCTTCTGAACACTTAACTCTTAGAATACACAAAACAAGGCTTGACTAACAGATACTCTTTAGTTGAAATGGAAAAAGTTGGACTCTATCTCTTCTGAACACTTAACTCTTAGAATACACAAAACAAGGCTTGACTAACAGATACTCTTTAGTTGAAATGGAAAAAGTTGGACTCTATCTCTTCTGAACACTTAACTCTTAGAATACACAAAACAAGGCTTGACTAACAGATACTCTTTAGTTGAAATGGAAAAAGTTGGACTCTATCTCTTCTGAACACTTAACTCTTAGAATACACAAAACAAGGCTTGACTAACAGATACTCTTTAGTTGAAATGGAAAAACTTGGACTCTATCTCTTCTGAACACTTAACAAAGCTCTACGCCTTAATGATTGACTCGAAGATACGCTGTAGTTAATTGAAAAATGGTCTGCTGCTTCCATTTGCATTTATTTTCAGATAAAAACGACGAGAGACAAATAAAAACGAAACAAAGGCATGAATAATGGAGTTGTGATAAATCGATCATTTCTGTTTTATTTCCTTAGCACACAGCAAGGCTTTGCGCCAAGATGATCGACTTGAAGATACGCTGCAGTTTACTTGAAAGTTGCATCTGCGTTTCTTTTGTTAAGTAAGATTTACTATAGGTTCTCAGAACACCTCATAAAACTCTATGTAGAGTTGTTAGACTAGCAGATACGCTGTAGATCTGCTGACATAATGTGCGCTAGCAAAAGACAGGACAAAGGCGTGATTAATAGAGTTCTATTTAATCTTTTAATAACATAATATTTCAAGTAACTCGACTACAAGTTACGCTGTAAGTAGTCCTATATTTCTCTGCTATTATCAATTTTTTTTTCTTCAAAAGGGAGACAATCTCTTTCCTTAATCTCTACTCAATTGGTATGATATCGACTAAAAGATATGCTGTAAATAGCGTTCTGCTTACTGCCGCTCGCTGCCAGACACAAAGGTTGCTTGAATAACGTTTGTGTTTATTATGCGGAACGTTATGAAATTTGTAGAATATAAAGATAAGGTGCAGTCTAAAAGAGCAAAGCCTTTAGTTTGATTGCAAATTGTTTATTTTTGATTGGGAGAGAAACTTCAAGAAGTCAGTTCAATTTGTATATAGATTCTTAACAAAAAGTGTTGGAGATCAACAAGCAGGGTATATATACGACCGCAAATAACTGAGAGAAATTGTTATTAATTTATATTTATATATCAGATATAATAGACAACTTTTACAGGGTATTCACTGCTGTTATCTTTGCTTTAAGGCCCATTCCAACTATTCCTATCGAGCTGAGAGACATACGCACATAACGTACTTTAAAGCGTTCTCTGTCATTTCCTCATTCATTCCCCCTCTCCCCCTCTCACCAAGTCATTCAGTAAAATGAAAATTCAGCTAATCAAACGTTTTTAATCATATTTCAATTGGCCAAAAACAAGCATGCAGTCAATAAAGCACAAACGTATTATGACTTTGCCATAAGAAACTCTTCTCCCTCGCACAGCGCCCTCCACACACACGCACACACACATACATTAGATCTCTCTCTCTCTAGTCTTTTGCTGTCTTTAGTGATAGCGACACCAGCTGCTTATCAATGAAGAGAATGAGAGCATTTGGATTTTGTCGTCTTCGTCGTGGTTCTAGAAGAGGACTATCAAAGAAGGGCACTGCCTGTTTGTGTGTGTGAGTGTGTGTGTGTATTAGTGTTGTGCTTGACGTATTCTCTTAACGTGTTTCTGCTTAGCTCTTTTTGTCTTTCGTGTGTGGTTGTTATTGTTAATACCTACAGTCTAGCACATACAATTTTTTATGACTCTCTCTCTCTCCCTGTGTATGCGAGTGTGAGTGTGTACTTGCGATAAGTTTATTGATTTCAACTTGTGATAAATATACAATAAATGCTCTGGCTTGTTGTTGCAGAACACACACACAAACACACACACACACGCACACTTTCATATCGCCTGCTGATTACGCACCCCTCTGGTCCATAATTTGAATTTCTCCTTGAAGGAAGACATGCTCCTCTCGCAGCAGCAGCGCCACTTTTTTTTGTTGTTCTTCGTTCACACAGTCGCTCTTGTTATTGTTGTTGTTTTTGTCTTTGTTTTTGTTATTTCTTGTAGCAAATGCAATTGCAAAGCAAAGACACAGCACTAGCCGAATCGACACGAGCACTACACGAACACGACCCGAACACGAACACGAAGTTATTGATAGCCGAGCTCCGCCCTGCAGCGGCAAGAACAACAACTAAGAATTAAAGGCGAAAAGGCAAAACGGCAACGCTGACTGCGGCGTCAGCTGCAACGTCGACGTCGACGCTGACGTTGACCACGAAATTTGAGTCAACCAAACACGTTAACGCCTCACACGCCCAAAAAAAAAAAAATAGTTAACAAAATATTTCAAAAATATAATTCACACACAGACACACACACAACAAAAAAATGTATATAATAATTGTTAAAAACAATTCTCACGTTTTATCCTTGCTTTCTCTTTATTATTATTATTATTATTATTATTATTATTTTGTTTTTTACGTAATTTATTTATTTTGCATTTATTTATTTATTATGAAATGCAATTTTTGTTTTTGTTACCGGTTGAAGGTTGTCGCGCGGACGAGCAACGGAGCAACGAGCAGCCAACGCAAGGTGGGTGGAGCGGGAGTGGTATGGTATGGGGGGTGGTGCTATACGGCGGGCACCTGGCATTCAACATTGACCGGGAAACGTTGTTCTTTACTTATTTTTGGATTCCCGCTTTTGATTGTTGTTATACACCGAACACTGGTGACTGGCGACTCTCGCGACGGCGGGCAGCGATAATGACGATGCGGCTCCGGCTGAGAGTCAGTCGGAGTCAACGACGACGACGGCGACGACGTCGCGCAAAACCGAAAGAAAAATTTACACACAGATAGCATATAGAATAGATGGATTGTGTGTATGTGTGTGCGTGTGTAGATAACGGAGTAAAATTAAAGATATCGAAATGGTAGAAGAGACGAACGCACAAACGAATGGACGGAGAGTAAGAGAGAGTACGGTGTACGCAATACGTACGTACATTGAATGCAGTGACGGGGCAGGGGGGTAAAGTAGCTGAGGGGCAGATGGGAGGGCCGAAGGTGTGAGAAGGTCAAGCGAAACAATTGTTATTGTAACTGATATGCAAGAGCAGACAATCAGCTGCAATTGAAAACTAATGTTTAAAACCGGTTCAACGCTACGTAAACCGCTCCGGAATCTGAGAAACATCTACAACTCATCGTTTTGTATTATAAGAATCCACTTGAGATTCAAAGAAATTTTATAAATTGAAATAATTATAACAGAGTTACAGTATATGGAATCAAAACGAAGAAGCTTTATTCAGATTTAATTCGTAATTGAAGGAACTGTCAAACTGGTTCAGACAATTGGGAACCACTCTCAAGCGTGAAAGAAATATTATGGAAGGTGACGGAACTTCGTTGTATAGTTAATTCAAATTGTGGAATTGGTTTTTTAATTGAATGCTACTGTTTTAAAGTCCACTGAACCGGTTTTGACGGCTTGAACCACTTTGTAAATTGGAAGAAATGTAATGGAGTTGAGAGAAGTCAGTTTTTTTTATTATAAAATCTTCATTCAACTTTAAAGTTCACAGACTACAAAACCCTTGCAGACAGGTAAAAGCGCTATGAACTGAATTTTATTAACGACTTTGGTGAGGGTTAAGAATCCTATGAACCGGTAAAAAAAACCGTTTCAAAAGCTGCTGCAAATATAGCAATAGAGTAGCTCCACCTCCATGTTCACTTTTGCAGGGTACTTTCAACTAGCAGCTGGCAGAACAAATGGCCGCTGCTGCGCTAGCTGAACTCAACTGATAAGCACTGATAACGAGCAGCCAATGAATGTTTAATAAAAAGGGGTTGACAGCAATGGCAGTATTTGCTGCGCGCCTGCTAATGGCTAACGGTTAACGCAATCAGCAGCCGCAACTCTTGCTGCAAGATCCCACAACAATGACAAATGATAGCAATAACAATCACAATCACAATAACATTAACAACAATAAATATGAAATTAAAGAATACAATTACAAAAATATACTTACAAAGTCTTTGTCCACGCCCGCGTTTGTGGTTCCAGTTCCAGTTGCAGTTGCACCATTGGCAGCGATGCTGTGATCGTTGCTGTTGCCGCTGCCGCTACCGCTGCCACTTGGAGATTGTTGTGCATTATTGGATGCTGTTCCTGGATTGCCGGTAGCTGCCTCAAATAGTGTCGTTGGATCACCGCCAGATTCCCGATATTTCTCCACATCCGAGAGTAAACGCTCCAAATACTCCACATAGAGTGTCTCCTGTTCAAGTTCCTTGCTCAATTCAGCGATTTTGATCTTGTGCCGCTCAAGACTGGCACGCACATCCTGTTCCCAGGCATCGGATAGTGAGCTTTGTGGAAATCGTTGCATCCACAAACGTTGAAAGTCATTGAAGACGCTCATCGTACAGAGGCAGCAGCAGCAGCTGCACCACCAACTGCTTCCCCCTCTTTATGTTATTGTTGTGTACTGCTGCTGTCGCTACTGCTGCGCTGCCTGAGTTTGAGTGAGAGAGCGAAAGCTTCGCTTTGGCTTAGAGCTTAAGCTTTTATGTAAGAAAGCGTCAGTTGTGCGTTGCGTTATTGCGTTGAGTCGCCCTGGTCTGCCTGTAAAGGTGAACGTGTGTATGGGTGTGTGTGCGTGTGCGTAAGTGAGAGAGTATGAGTGCATGCAGGAGAGCAAACGCTCTCTGCATCCTGGATCAACAACGACAACAACAACAATAACAGCGACAACAGCAGTCAACGAATCATCAGCAACAACAAAAAGACAACAACAATAACAACAACAACACAAACAGTAGCAACAGCAGCATCGAGCGCATCACGACTTTTGAAAGGTTTTCAGTTTCAGTTTTGTGTTTCTGTTTCGGTTTGTGTTTCTGTTTTGTTCTTATGCTTTGCTTCTGCTGCACTTGCACTGCTGGATGTTCATATACAGTTGTAGTTGTATTTGTGGTTGCTGTATAGTTGTTGTTGCTGTGCTGCGCTGCCCTTTCTCATTCGCATACATATGTATGTGTGTATGTACATTTAGGCTTGTAGGCCTGTTTGTGTGCATGAGTGCAACTGCAACGGGAGATGCTTTTTGTTTTTAGTTTTTAGTCTTAGCCAAGGCCAAAAAGTTGTTGTGCATCTTCAGCAGCAGCTATGTTGGCTGTTAAAGAGGCGCAGACGCATTCATTTTATTCAGTTTTCACACACACACATGCACTTTTAGTGGCAGTGCCGCTCCTGTTGTTGTTGTGGCTGCGCCCATGTCCATGGCCTATGCCACAAGCGCACTTACATATGCAGATCCTTTTTGGGGCCCGACCGACGCGCGATTTGATATTTATTTAGTTTTGTTTGCCATTTCACTATGCATTATTTAATTCCAATTAGATTTCGCTTCGTAAAAAAAAATCACTTCGCACACACATACACCCGACAACACATACGAGCAGATGAGAAGACATTTGCATATACATATGTATGCATCTGTATTAGGGATGTACGAAGTACATCGATGTTTCTCTTATATCGATAACTACGCGCGACGCGTATCAGTTTTTATAAAAGTGTTTTCTAACACTATCAAAATATCGATTGTTAGTCACAACAAATTCATTTCACATTGATTAACAATTTATATTTAATTAACTTTTTAATAATTTTCATACATATAAGGCGCTTGAACCCAATCCGATAATGAGACAATGTTGTCATTTCTTATACATAAGCCAACAACTTTGTTTCACATTATGTTTGTTTGTTGTTCAACCCTAACATAACGGAACTCTGCATAAATTGTCAATATATATGTATAATACAACACACTTATTTGTCTCATTTTCTTTAGTTTAATTAACTTTTATTAGCCTGCTTCTCAATATGGGCAGAACTTGCACTTGCGTCTTTATTACAGATACAGATGCTAATGGCACTTTAAATATACTCTGAATAGATATACTGTAAACTATTAAAATGATAAATAAATATCCACAGTTATATTAATCAACTGCGCCACAAATGAGAGCTATCGATAATAATTAACAATCGATGTAAGTGATTGATCGGCATACCACCCACGAAATAGTGGTGTTAATGGTGAATACAGATCAGCGCAACCAGCGACCGTTAAAATTTAAATTTGAACAATATCCGGCTTTTATTTCTACAACGACTATATATATATTTATATTTATAAACGACTAAACTGCAACACACAGAGATAGCTGTCAAATAGAACATGCTTAAGCAGCTACTCTAAAAATATGCCCAAAGTTCAATAGCAATGCAATAGTGTTTATCAAAGACAGAACCAAATACTGTTTTATACGTTTGCCAAATAAAGAACACGAAATCTAATTAATTTGCGCAGCCAGCAGGTGTATGAATTGTTGGAATGCCATCTGATTGCACGACTCAAAAACAAGAGCTAAAAATATAGAAATTCAAAGAAGTGATTTGAATTACTCATTACAAACTTTGAGGCGATTAACGTTCAATTTCAATTTGAATTTGAATTATCACATATCATTTATCATTTATCATTTATCATTTACAGCTTGACCTTAACTTATGCATGGCAATTGTGAGGAATTTATCAAACTCATAGATAATATGTATATATATAGAAGCTTGATTAAGCACAAATACCACACAAAAGTAAATACATTTTTACTGTCGGCAAGCTCCTTTGGTCTCTCGCTCCCGGCAATTAGTCAGCCGAAATCGGTTAAGAAAACTTTCTCAACTGAAACTGCGTCATGACGTCGTTATGGCCATAGAAACAGACGAAATACGCCCCAATACCCAATACCAATTCTATCTAATAGGTCTACGGCTTATCTTCCCAAAACCAAAATCCAAACCCAAAACCCAAAGCCGAAAGCGTAACCAAAACCCGATCACCGGATATGAGTATACACGACTATCATATACGGCAATATAAAAGCCGAGGCTGCCATTGAAGGTCTTCATATTAACCAATTGTCAAGCGTTCCACGCGCATTGCTTGCAATTAACAACAACTGATTAAATTAAGCGTTAAACTTTAAGGATTCACAAGGATACTCACAAAATGTCGTAAGTTAAAGTAAAGGAATGCGGAATATCCCCAGAGGAAGCTAATTTAGTTGCGGTTTCTTCTCCACACAGTTGTCTCAAGAAATACGCCGTACTTTGGATACTTTTACTAGTAGCCATTGCCTGTGTGGTCGTGGGACTGATCTTTGGCCTGCGACAGGATGCCGAGCCACAGCGAGAACGTCGCATTGGGGGCGTGGCATCCAATGGCGTTGGCTGTGCGGAGATCGGTGGCCAAATGTTGGATATCGGTGGCTCCGCTGCGGATGCCGCGATTGCCACAATGCTCTGCGAGGGCGTCGTACTGCCGCACAGTCTGGGTGTCGGAGGTGGGTTCGTGGCCACCATTTACAGCAAGGAGACGGGCACTGTTGAGACATTGATTGCCCGGGAGACGGCACCGGCGGCAGCCACAGCTGACATGTTCCACGACCATGAGCATATCACCGGCGCCATCTCCGCCGGTGTTCCCAGCGAGATCTTTGGCTATTGGCGTCTCCATGATAAATATGGTAAACTACCTTGGCACACGTTGTTTGAGCCCACAATTGAGCTGTGCCGCCGCGGCATTGAGGTGTCACGCTACTTGGCTGGCGTTCTGGTCAATAATGAGGAGCACATCCGAAATGAGATCTCCATGTCGGAGATCTTTATCAATCCCGACACACAAAACGTCTACCAGGAGGGTGAGTTCATGTACCGACATGTGCTCGCCGATACCCTGGAAATTATCGCCCAGGAGGGACCCGAGGTCATCTATCGTGGTGGACGCATTGGACGCATGCTTGTCGAGGATATCCAGGAAATGGGCGGCATTATAACCGAGAATGATCTGCTGAACTACAAGTGAGTTGAAACTTTTAAACTTTTTGGGTAATTGAGGGAATGACACTTGCTAGTTTTCTGTTGCTGAGGAAAACTTAAGGAAAGTTTGCTTTAAGCTGCTAGAAAGTGTGGAAAAGTCAAGATAACTTAATTTATTTGACTATTGTTAGTTGAAAAACAGAATTTACACACTTGACACTTGACACATGACACTTGCTTGATTTATCTTTCTTAACTTATTCAGCTGGGGAAGTTAGAAAAGTCTATTCAACTTTCTAATAGTTAGTTGAAAAATGTGAAAAACTGAATTATTTATGTGAGAATGACACTTTCTAGATTTATCTCTGATTAAACTTGGTATAAATTAAAAAAAAAACAAAAAAACTTAGAAAAATTCCATTGAAATTAGAAGTAAGTCGAAACCTTCTAATTTTCCCTCAACGTAAACAACAATTACTAGTTTTTTCTATATTTAAATTGAAAATTCGGAAAAAACTCAAATTTCTTCACGCATTTGAACAACTTATTATTCCTTTTTAACTAAAACTGAATACAATTTTGCTATCAAGTCGAGAAAATTCGACAATAACTAAAATTTATCGACGCATTTCACATTATAATAAACAATTATTCATTTGCATGAGTGGACAATTTTGAGAACATTTAATGGATCATACGATAATTCATATCATAAATGTGACTTGTGTGAGGCAGACAAAAGGTTTTTTACCCTTTAATTCCATCTTATCTCATTGGCAACTGGAAATTGTAAAGCTTACTTATCTAATCGTAAAGTTGCTTATCCAAAAAATAAATAAATAAATATATATATATATATATATATATATATATATATATATATATATATTGTAGCTGTCCATCTGCTATATAAGAAAGAAGATACAAATTCTTTTGGTCATTCTCTCTCTCTCACACGCTCTCTCTCTCTCTTACCCTCTCTCTTTGTGTCTTCGTTGTGAGAGGAAAACTCTCTATTTATTTCTTTCTTATAGATTATACTATAAAATTAACTAATACTTTACTGTGTTTCCCCCTCTCCCTCTCTCTCTCTCTCTCTCTCTCGATATTTCGTTAGCTCTTTTTCTTTACTGATATAGAAAGACTTAGAAGACTTAATAGACTCTTATTATTTCTCTCCTATGCATTAATCAGCAGTTCTTAAATGTCATTCCACTATAGGAAGAATTTATCCTTCGTTCTGTATTACTTAGAGAGAGAGAGAGAGTGAGAGAGAGAAGGAGAAGGAGAGAGCGAGAGAGAGAGAGAGAAATAGAGAGAAACCAATTTCCCTCTCTGTATCCCTCTTGATCGTATTTCCATTCCTCTACAAAGTTAACTTACCTCTAATTACTTTCTATATCAGAGAGGAAGATATAGAGGTATACTCTTTCTTTCTCTTTCTTATATATTAAGCATCATGTCTCTCTCGCTATGAGGCAGAAAGAGATGACAGTATATGCTTTCCTTCAAAGTCATTCCTCTACAAAGCTAACTAAACCTCTAATTCTTACTATCTCAATGTTACTGAGAGAGACAGCAATAGAGGCATCCTCTTTCCCTTCCTTTGTCATATATTAAGTGCAGGATTTGTGAATGTTATTCTACTATAAGGTCAACTATATTCTCTATGTTGAGAGGAAGCTCAAGAGTTATACTCTTGCTATCCCTTTCACACATATATATAAAGCAAAGGATTTGTAAATGTCATTCTACTAGAAGGATACTGTCGCTGTCTCCCTCTCTCTCTCTACATGTTAATCGAGAGAAAAGGAGACAGCAGCATCTGCTTTCATTCAATGTCATTCCATTAGACACATTTAACTAATCCTCCACTCTCTCTTCCCCTGTGAATTCAGCGTGCGCTGGGAGCAGCCACTGAGCACCGTGCTGGCCAATGGCTACAATCTCTACACCACCCCCTTGCCGACCAGTGGCGCCGTGCTGATCTTCATGCTGAACGTGATGAAGCCGCTGTACACACAGGATCACAATCTCTATTGGCATCGATTGATCGAGACGTTTAAGCATGCGTATGGGCATCGCACCAATTTGGGGGATATACACTTTGAGCCATCGATTTGGGGTACCTATGAGAATCTGATCGATGCGGATTTTGCGGCGGAAATGCGAAAGTTAATCGTGGATAATGCCACGTTTACGGATATGCATTATTATGGGGCGAACTTTAGCAATGTGGAGGATCATGGAACGGCGCACATATCGGTGATGGCACCAAATGGCGATGCCATCTCTGTGACGAGCACGATCAATGGGCATTTGGGTGCCAAGGTGCGGTCCCGTCAAACCGGTTTCATACTCAACGATCAGATGGATGACTTCTCCTCGCCGGGCAAGATCAATGCCTATGGCATTCCAGCCAGTCCGGCCAATTATATTAAGCCCGGCAAGCGTCCCATGTCCTCAACCTGCCCCACCATTGTGCTGGACAACATGGGCAACGTCCAGTTGGTGGTGGGTGGTGCCGGCGGCTCAAAGATCACCACGTCCGTCGCGCAGACCATATTGCGTTACTTTGAGCTGCAGATGTCAATGGAAATGTCGGTGAACCAGGGACGATTGCACCATCAGCTCGCACCCATGCAGATCGATGTGGAGGCAGACGTCGCCAGAGCAACAGCTGAATATCTACAGAAAATTGGACACAAACTCAACTATCTGCCGGTCCACAAAGCCTATTCCGCCGTCACGGCCATCGGCAACAGAGGCAACATACCGCAACCCGTCTGCGACTTTCGTCGGGTCGGCAGCGCCGTCATCGTCGAACCCAACCTGGATTAGCCTTAAGTCACACTCGTAGATCCTAAATACATTTAAATCTTTGTCTCCAATAATTCTGCTTTTTCTTTTTTTCCGATTGAGATTTCTTAATAGTTCCTTGTCTAATCGAGTTTCTCCTTCAATCTGTGGTTTCATAATGTTCATCAGTTCCGAGTTGGAAAGAGAGGAATTCCATTATCAAACTGTGTTTAAATTGAAGAGATTTACATAAAGCCTAAAACAAGTCTAGAAATAATAGATTAACTTATTCCTTATTCAAGAGAATAATAGTAGAGAGTAATAGTTACATTTCTAATCGGATTTCTCCTTCAATCTGTGGTTTCATAAGGTTCATCAATTTGCTTCCGAGTTAGAAAGAGAGGAATTCCATTATCAAACTGTGCTTTAATTGAAGAGATTTACACAAATCTAAAACGATTCTAAAAATAATATACAAACTTATTCGATATCCAAGAGAATTCCTAATAGTTCCATTTCCAATAGGATTTCTCCATCAATCTGTCATATCATAAGGAAAATCAGTTTTCTAACATTTGCTTCCGAGTTAGAAAGAGAGGAATTCCATTATAAAGCTATGTTTAAATTGAAGAGACTTACATAAAGCCTAAAACAAGTCTAGAAATAATAGATCAACTTATTCCTTATCCAAGAGAATAATAGTAGAGAGTAATAGTTACATTTCTAATCGGATTTCTCCTTCAATCTGTGGTTTCATAAGGTTCATCAGTTTGCTTCCGAGTTAGAAAGAGAGGAGTTCCATTATCAAACTGTGCTTTAATTGAGGAGATTTATATAAAGGCTAAAACAAGTCTAGAAATAGTAGATCAACTTATTCCTTATTCAAGAGAATTTTTAATAGTTCCTTGTCTAATCGGATTTATCCCTCAATCTGTGTTTTCATAAGGTTCATCAGTTTGCTTCCGAGTTAGAAAGAGAAGAATTCCATTATAAAACTGTGTTTAAATTGAAGAGATTTATACAAAGTCTAAGTCGCTTCTAGAAATAACAGATCAACTTATTAGTTATCCAAGTAAATTCTTAATATTCCCATTCCTAATTGTACTTTTCTTCATTCTTGGGTTCTATAAAGCTAAGTTTCCGAATTAGAAAGAGAAGAAATGCTTCACAAAATTCTGTTTAAATTGAACTAATCTATATAAACTCTTACTTGCTTCTAGTAAAAATATATCAAATTATTCTTAATTAAATATATGCTCTTAATTCAAGTCGAGTTTATAATAATTCCATGTCTAATCAAGTTTTCTTTAGTTTTATCAGTATTTCCTAACATTAGCTCTAAAAGTTCCCGAGTTAGAAAGAGATGAAATTCTTTAAAATTGTATTTAAATTGAAGTAAAACTATATAAAGTCTAAATTGATTCTACAAATATTCTAATAGATCAACTTATTCTGTCTCCAAGTATTCATAATAGTTCCTTTTGCCAATCGAGTTGCTGCAACAATCTTTGATTTTATAGAGTTGAGTTCCCGAGTTAGAAAGAGAAGAATTCCTTGAAAAAAACTCTTTAAATTAACAAGTCTAGAAATAATATAGTTCATGAAGATTTCTTTCTCTATAAACTTCTTTTAGTTTAAAGAGAATCATGAAAAGAATTCTAAATTCATATTAAGTTTCCGATTAATCTTTTGTTTTAAATATTGTAAGATAACTCCAAATATTTCCAATTCTTGCCCAATAATCTTTAGTTCTATAAATTAATTGCACATTTAATATATTTATATATATATACAATTTCTCAACATAAGCTCTTAGAGTATCCAAGTTAGAAAGAGAAGAACAATTGTATTAATAGGTGTTTTAGTTAAGTTGATTAAAATAAAGTCTAGCAATATATTTAGTAATAAATATAGATGAATAATAAGAATAATTGAAATGAATAAAACACGCAACGAACTAATTGACAGTAAGATAAACAAAGATAAGATAAAGTGAACATGGATGATAGTTAGAATAGAACTCCGCTCTACTACAAGTTTCTTTTCAATTTAATAAGTGAATAAAAAAAGAGTAAAAATTAAGATTATATGAAAAACTTTAAAGCGAATTGAGTTAGTAACTTAAACAACATTATTAACTATTTGAATTCCCTTAAACAAAGTGAGCAAGGAGATAAAAGAACACTTAACACTTATCGCTTGTAAATTATATAAATAAAAATAATTCAAAAAGAAAATCTAGTTTAATACCGAAGCTATGTATAATATCAATTAAATAGTAGTAATGCTCCAATAGGAAACCTTGCAATTTTGGTGACTTTAACACACACACACACACACACAGATAGTACTAAATATGCGAACCAAATTGTTTAACATATGTAAATGTATACAAAGTAGTGTAAATAAAAGCTAAAGGTCTGGTATAATTGATTTATCTTAGGTGTATCTATCAATATATATATCTTATTATATATATATACATATATATATCTTATTATATATATGTATATTATGTACTAACTGTGCTGGTAGCTTCACCTGGTACAGTTCTGTAAAGGGGAACAATTTATAGTCAAGTCTACAGAGGATATAACTATATATATGTATATATGCATATATACATACATACATATACACATACATCGATCTGTATTCACACAATTGAGATATTGCATAGATTGTTGTAAATGTACAATAAATTTGAATGGGTAGCAAAAATATTAATTTATATAATATATATACATATAGTAATAATAATCATATATATATATATATATATATATCGTTTAGCACTAAAGTACGGCACCAAATTGGGTTTGTTTTGCAATAATAATTAACAGATTTATAAAACATAAATGTAACGCCAATGAAATCAGCCAAAAATTGTTTTCTTTTCTTTCTTTTAACTACAAAAAAAAAAAAAAAAAAAAAAACAGAGTTGTTGTTGTTGTTGAGTACAAAACAAAGGCATCTCCAACTCCTTTGCAGTAACATAAAATTTATGGTTTGAGCAAATGGCGTTTCCCCGATTTCGAGATGTGTTGGACATTTAGCAGGTGTGCGGTGCTTCCAACACCTTAATCATCATCATCGATGCGTTTGGTGCGTTTTTTGGCCAGTTTATTCTTTTTATGCAGCGCCTCCATGCGCATATCCTCCAAGTCCTCTTGCAGGCCTGCAGTGCAGATTGAAGCAAGCGAGCGAGAGAGAGAGAGAGAGAGAGAAGCTAGTATTAGTTAATGATTTATGTTAGATTTGTGATAGACTCACCTAGTTTCTTACTGATAAGCTCCTCACGCTGCACCTCCGCAAAGCTGGACTCCATTTTATCATCATCGTCGTCCAGATCGCGATACCTGCGCTTATCATAGCCAAAGATGTTGCGTATGTGCGATGATATGTCCTCCTCGCAGTCGCCATCATCGATGAAGTCATCCAGCTCCGAATCGTACTCCGAATCATCTTCGTCATAAATGCGTCCTTAATTAGTTAAGGATTCAAATGGATGATGGGAATGCAATTAGTTTAAACGTACATTTTCAAATAAATATAAGTAATTAATTAATAACTTAATTACTTAAGTAAACTAATTAATGTAACAAATGTTAAATTAGAAATTGAAGGAAATATGATTCTCTTTCAACATAAATTAAGCTTAATTAATTAAGATTAATTACTTATAATTTATAATGATTATACCAATTAAATACTGAATGGGATTGCATTCAATTATTTACAAATAATTAATGACTATTGTAATAATTAGTGTTCGATTAAATAAATATTAAATTAGTTATAATTACTAATTATTGAAATAATTAATGGTTGATAAATTAATTAATAAATTACACTTAATAGTTAATTTAAAAAAAAAATCATTAATTGTTATACTAAGTATTTGCTTAATTATGAGAAAATCAATTGCAAATAAAAAATTACTAATTTAAGAGCAAATAATTGATAATTATTCTAATATTTAGTATTTGATTAAATATTAAACTAAATTATAACTAGCAAATACTAAGTATTTTCTTAATTATAAGAAAATCAATTGCAAATAAATAATTACTAATTTAAGACAAAATTGATAATTATTCTAATATTAAGTATTTGATTAAATATAAAATTAAATAATAACTAGAGCACTTAATTATAATTGCAATTCAGAGGCACAAAGTTAATTGTTAGTAATTATCATAATAATTAGTATTTAATTAATTAGGCATTAAGTAACAGTCAGTTGTTAATTACAAATAATCAATAATTATTATAATAATTAGTAACTTGAGTCCAGTTAATACGGGCTAAGATTACATTTAGTCTTGAATACGGCACTCACTTTTGTTGCCCATCTCAGCCTGCTTTCGCCCCCCCATCGATGTGCCACGCCCACGGGCATCCGAGGGCGCTGGTTTGCGAGGAGCCGAACGCTGCACATCATTGGGCGGAAACGATCGGGTCTTGGTTGATGGATCCCGTGGTGGAAATTCTCGAGTGGCGCCCGTTTTATTAATGGCCGCATATGGATTGCGAGATTCCAATTTTGCAGCGGGTTTGGAGCTGCCAGATGTTGAGGCTGAAGTGGATTTCGTAGTGGCAACGCTAGATGGACGTTTGGCGGAACTGTTGACACCGTTGCTATGGCTGCTGCTTGAGGATTTTGTGGTTGCACTGATCTTGGCGCTGGAACTGCCATTGGGAGCAGTTGGCGCTGGCCGCTTGAGGCTATCACTTGTTGGCTTCGATTTCGTTTCATTGGCTGCGGCAGCAGGAGCAGCAGCAGCAGCAGCAGACGCCGCCTTGCCGCTTGTGGGCGCCTTATTCAGCTTGGGTATGCGTCCATTGGGCTCCATGCGTGCTTGTGATGATGATGATGAACTGGCTGCTGTTGCGGCATTATCTTTGCGCTTCTCGTTGGACTTGGCTTCCGTTTCACGCATACGATCACGCTGGGCACGCTGCTCCTTCCAGCGCTGGCGCTCCTCCTGCTCCCGCTTCTCGCGCGCCGACAGCAAACGTTCGGGTTCCTTTTTCTTTTCGGGCGCGGCAAGGGCAACCGGTTCGTGTTGCTTCTTTTCGGCAAGACGGAGCAGTGCTTGAAAGTCCATGGGCGGCGGTTGCGGTGGCCTCTTAAACTTGGGCTTCTTTTCCTCCTCCTCGCGACGCTCGGCCTCGGGATCATACAGCGTTTTGGATGATGTGTATGAGCGTGCGACACTTGGCTCCCTGGGCGTACGTGTTGCAGTTGATACAGAGCTAATACGTTGCCTTGTATGAGTTTTTGCCTCCTCGCGTTCCCGTGTTATGGCCGCCTTCACACGCTCCTTGGTGCCAGAGAGATCACGCAAAGATTGCGGTCGACTGGGTGCAAAGCCCTTATCCTCATGCACATCCTTCACCTTCTCGATGTACTTCTGATAGAAGGCATTCGCCTCGGTCGACACATAACCATAATCATCGCCATCCGCCTGATCTTGCCCCTCCAGCGTTACGGCCGTATTATCACAGTCCTTGGCATCCTCCAGCACAGATTTGTTGGCCGATTTGGTGACTTTTAGCATTTTGCGTATCTTGTTCTTAGACTTTTCATCGCGCATGGCCAACAGATTGGATAGCTTCTCACGCTCCTGACGCTTGCGTTCGCTCTCTTCAGCCTCGCGCTTCTTTAGGAACTTCTGTATGTTGCTCGACAGCTGTTTGCTCTCCTTGCTCACCTTCTTGGGCGGGGAATATTTGGTATTGTAGAATTTGCCATGCTTTAATTGACGAGGAAGAAACAGGAAAATCAGAATATTAGTCACTTGCATAGATTGCCCATATTGTCCCCTCCCAGTGATTTAATTTAATTTCATATATTTTTTTTTATAATTTGATTTTGATTTTGGGGTCATTGAATGACCCACTTGGCGATCCAAGACCGATAACGTAAACGCGGACACATATTGATATGGTTACCATATGGATTGCCTTAGTTCTGCATATCTGCATCAGCTGCGCACATCCTTGTTAACAGCAATTAATGCACTTTTACCAAATCTTACGAGATCGCATCCAAGTCTTGTCTTGCACCCAAAAACCTTCACAAACCTCATCTTTATTGGCTGCATCATTTTTCTTCTTGGCGTAATGCAACAACGCTCCGAAATTCATGTTGGACATGAGTTAATTCAATCAGCGGCTGTTTATTGTTGATTTGTATCACAAAATATTTAAATGACTTATTCGCCTTTGTTCGAGACGTACGTACTTGTCGGCTGAAAACTCTAGAAACACTAGTTATTAGAGATGTGCCGAGTGATGATAAATTTTACCGATTGCTTTTAGAAAGTATGCTTTATGAGAGACTGCTTCTGCCTAAGCACTGGCAACTCTATTCTGAGTTTCGATATTTTATATTTATCATATGTTCAATATTATCGAAATTTATAGTGAATATTTTTTTGTATTGCAAAATGGAATGTTTTTCTTATTAAAGAATATACAATTGATGGAAAGTATAATTGGTGTTATCTTAACTACAAAATGATTTCGATAAAATTGCATGCACTGTTCACTTATCGATTAATTGTGGCGATTCTAATTGCAATCGAATGCAACAAGTAAACCCGCTTAACGCTTTTAACTTCGCCAAAGAGCAATAAAAACACACATTTAAAATATTAAAATATTTATTTATTTATCGTAGACAAAAGGGGACAAATATCGTTTAGCATACGATTTCTGCAGCGAGAATGTGACAGAGTCAAAAAAAAAAAAAACACTACAATTGCGAGCTGTTTGAGGCTCAAATCTCAGGATAGGCGCTGCCAATGAGGCTCTTGCCTCTGTAGCGCCAGGAGTAGGTGACAATGCCGAACTTGCTGTTGCCCAGGGAGACGGGACAGGTGCGATCCGGACGCAGCTGGAAGCAGACTGTGTACAGTGCCAGCTCCAGCTCTGGGGAGGTGCCAATGAACATGGTATCCACCGGCTTGTTGAGGCCGTTGTGTGCGAAGCGTACCTTTACCACTTTACCTTTCTGCAACAAAGATTGAGAAATGGTTATGGAATATGTGGAATTGAAGGTGGAACACTTACTGTGCCGATGTCTTGTTCCTTCATGTAGCCCTTGTAGTCAAAGCGGCCAGCTTGCTCCTCCTCGCTGACATACACCCAATTGTGGAAACCAATGATGGTGCCGTTCTTCACTTCGTGCACGAAAACATGCTCGAAACCGGAGCTACCGATTTTGCCCATGCCACGCGAGTATTGGGTGAACCAGAGCTCCTTGACGAGATCACGATGCGTCTTTGGATCGGGGGTAACGAGTCCCTTCTGCTGCAGGAACAGCATCGCCTGACGCATAACACTTGTGGCCATCACAGCATCAAGGAATTCATTCTCCTCCTTGCGCTCGTTCGCGGTCACATGCTCATTCACCAGCGTGTCCTGCTCGTAGTTGTTGAACAGCAGTCGCATCTTGGCAATTGTCTCCGGCTGCAAGGCCTTGTTATCCACCGTCAGCAGCCTGTCAAAAGAGTTCCCCTTGAAATTAGAGGCACTGCATCAGTTGAAGCTTTAACTTACGGTTGTGGAGCTTCATCAGCGCTGTCAATGGAACGTGTGCGTCCCTGCAAATTCACATTGATATGGTTAATCTGGCTGTTGGATTCCTTGGTGTACAATTGTTCGGTTAGCTGACGAATCTCATCATCGCTGGCCACCGAGTTGCCCGACGATTGGAAGCCCGGACGCACTGTGGTCGTTGAACCGCCGGTGTGCGGCACAAAGGACACACCAGAGCTGCCGCCGTTGAAAGAGCCACCAGTAGTGGTAGTAGTGCTGCCATGACCTGGTGTCACAGCTGGAGTTGGCTTTACAGCCGGCACAGCGGGATGCACAGGTGTGGGCAGCGGTGATTGCCAGGCGGAAGGTGATGTCGGTGTACCGGGCGTTGGTGAGCCTGCTGATCCTGGTGTCCTAGGCGTTGGCAGCGCCGGATAATCTTCCTTCGTCGACGGACGTCGTGGCCCCGGCAATGGGGGATAATCATCCTTTGACTGCTGTGGAAGCACAGTCGATGTCGATGTGGAGCTACCGCCAAAGCGTAAGTCAACGCCACCACCTGGTTGCACATTGGTTTTTGGACGCTGTGTGGTTGTCGTGGTGCTCGTTGTGGTGCTCGTTGTGGTGCTGCTGGTCATCGGTGCCAATCCAAAGCCGGGACGTCCCACATTTGTGCCACCGCCAGCTGCTCCGCCGCCTGAATAACTCAAATCAAAACCACTCGGCTGTGGTTTCTGTGGTCGATATGGAGCAAAACCTGGCGGCAAATTGGGTGCAGTCGAGGCGCCGCCACCTTGTGGACGTCCATGCTGTGTTGCTGCTGTCGGTGTCGGTGTTGGAGTGGAGAAATGAGTCTGCCCGGCCGCTGCCTGATGTCCAGCTGCTCCAGCTGCCGATGGCCACTGTGGTCCTTGCGCGGGCGAGGCACCAAATGGCGATGAGGCTGGCGTATCTGGACGCGGTCCAAGTGGCATTAGCGGCGCATGGGAGATGACCAATGGTGGTGGCTTCTGTGCAGGTGCCGGCGTAACAGCTACAGATCGTGGTGTCGTTGTTGTTGTGGTACTTGTCGTTGTCGTTGTCGTATCGCTGCTGCCAAAGAACTTCTTGAAGCCACCAAACCAGCCCGATTTCTTTGTGGTTGTCTCAACATCTGGTGCTGGCGTTATCTCAATCTCGCTCTTATAGCCAGCTAAATAAAAAAAAGGACGGGATTGACTCATGTACCAGTTACCTGAGCTGCTACCTGGAATCGCTTACCAGCAATTTCGCACTGTCCGGCGATGACAACGCAAACAAATAACGCGCTCAATGCCAGGCAACGCATTTTGTTGTTTGTCGTTGTTGTTTTTTTCGTGGATTTATTATCACTTTGCGCTGCTTTCAACGCGCGATTTTGTTATGGCAAGAAACACAACCAACTGGTCAGAGATTCAGTACACGACTGAGACCTGTGGCCAGAGACTGAGGCGATTCCAATGCTAACGCAGCGACAACAACAACAACAAAGACAACGACAGGCATCCGCCTTCAACTATGCGTTGTTGTTATTGCTTTCATTTGTTGGTGTTTTTATTAATGAGCTGACGTCGCGACGTCGGAGCAGTATTTAGCGTAGGTTTTGGCCGCTGATCGTTGCGCTACGATGTTTTGATTGTAGCATTTCAGTGTGGCGACTATGCCAAGCAGCTGTTCCCAATTAACTTCGCACTGCTTGCTTTGAACTTGAGCTAGGACTACAGTTAATTGAGAGTGCATAGAAATCAGCTGTTCCCAATTAACTTCGCACTGCTTTGCACTTGAGCTAGGACTACAGTTAATTGAGCGGGTGCCTAGCAATCAGCTGTTCCCTGTTCGTGCTGCTTGCTTTCAACTTGAGCTAGGACTTAAACTTGGCTGCACTTACGCCTGACAAGCAGCTCTTGTTTGAGTTTATCTCTGTTATGCAGCTAGGACTACAGTTAGTTCACATTTGACAAGCAGTCTTTTGATTGATGCACTTACTCTCGCTCGCTCGCTTTGTCATGCTGCCTGCTCTGATTTGTATCTAAAGCCAAAGTTGACTGCACTTGCATAAGCCAAGCAGCTGTTGTTAGTCTCTCTCTCTCACTCTTTTTTTTCACTTTTACTGTAAACATTAAACTTAAAATATATTTAATTATGACTGTACTTATAATTGTTATTAGCCTTTGTGTGTTTTATGGATATTCATTAAATTCATTTTTGATTTTAGCTTTTTGATAAAAAGCTGATCTGCAAGATAATTTGATATTGTTGTAACGCTTTTCTCTGAAATTGAAAGATTCAAATACAAGGAATTATAAAGATAATCAGTTTCAATGCAAAGCAATAACACAAGTAGCTAAATTCATATACACATACATACATATATCTCTTTTTGTCTCTTTAGAGTTCAGTAGCTATATGTTAATTTAGTGAAATGAATCTATAAACAATATAACCTGTTTCTCCATGGGAAAACCCTTTTAACAGAAGCCATAGATCTCAATACAACTGGTAGCAACTGTACGTTTTTATTGGTGCTTTCTTGTAGCGCATTAAGCAGTCGTTGCAGTTGAATGTTTTCGCGAACGTTTGCCTAAATTCATTTGAACTTGCCAGTGGACCAAGTGCAGAGGGTTTGTGGATTGTGGGCTGTGGGCTGTGAGCTGTGGATTGAGGGTGGTGGTAAGGTTAAAGGGTTGTGACACAATTATGTTCAGCTATTTCGCTTCATTATGCGATTTAATTGCAAGTTGCGAAATGAATGAATAGAAAACGGAAGAAAAGCAGAAAATAGAATTAGAATTTTTTTGTGTTTGTGAATTAATAATTTGATTGGGTTTTTTACGACTTACATAAAATGCATAAAATTAGTTTCTAACATAAGCCCTTGAATAAGGTTAGCTACAGCGCTCTCGCTCTATCTCTCTCTCTCTCATCCACTCGCACTAGCACTTTCGCTCTCTATCTCTCTTTAAAGCGACCTGAATTCCATTAATTTCAAGTACTCACAATTATTAATTGCACTCGTTGTTGTTGTTGTTGCTATTGTTGTTGTTGAATCTTTTTAGATGTTGTTTGCTTTGAGCTCATTTCTAATAAAATCAAACTGGAAATTCTGAAAACGCTTATCAATTGTATATACAAAAAAGGCCATTGGAAAAGGTTACGTATTATTATTATTTATACTATTCTATTTCACATAAGACAATGCACACATCCGTTAGGTAAGGCAACCAAGCATCTATGTACACAGCTAGTATATACAACAAATTCCTCTGATCATTTAATCAATTAAGCAGAGCAAACATTACCCTCAAAAGCATCTTTATAATTACTTTCGCTGTTTCTTTTGCCAAATATTTAATAACAAATATATGCAACATTATTTGTAAGCTTTTCTTAAAAGTTTATTATTTAGACTTCTTCAGCTTATTTCTTTAATCTTAAGCTATATTTATTGTAATAATAAATAATATACAATTATTTTATTTGCTTAATAATTTGATTGTTTAATTTAAAAGCAAAAATGGTACAGAAACTTAATTAATTTAAATAAAATGGAAAACTGTTTAATTAATTAAATTTTATTTGCAATTTCAAATATTTTGTAGAGCTTAACGTAATTTTTTTTTAGTTTCTGTCAGGCTTATTGTAATGAATAAAATACCCTGTAAAATGGTTTAAAGTGAGTCATCCATCGAACATATGTACTTAACTATATTTATGCTCGATCTGATGCATAATATATACTATAATTTAAAGAAGCGAGACTGCTTGACTGAGCAATACCCTGTACTTGGGTAAAAATTGAATCATCAATTGAATAAATGCACACAACAATATTTATGCTCGTTCTGAAGCATAACAAACACCACAAGTTAAAGAAGCGCCAGTACTTGACTGAGCAATACCCTGTAATTAATTGTAAAGTGAATAATCAATTGAATAAATGCACACAACAATATTTATGCTCCATCTGATGCATAAAAAACACAACAAATTAAAGAAACGGGAGTGCTTGACTGAGCAATACCCTGTAATTGGGTAAAAATTGAATCATCAATTGAATAAATGTACACAACTATATTTTTGCTCGTTCTGAAACATAACAAACACCACAAGTTAAAGAAGCGCTAGTACATGACTTAGCAATACCCTGTAATTAATTGGAAAGTGAATTAGCAATTGAATACATGTTCAAAACTAAATTTATGATCGATCTGATGCACAGGGAACACAACAAATTAAATAAACGAGAGTGCTTGACTGAGCAATACCCTGTAATTAATTGTAAAGTGAATAATCAATTGAATAAATGGACACAACTATATTAATGCTCCATCTGATGCATAACAAACACAACAAATTAAAGAAACGGGAGTGCTTGACTGAGCAATACCCTCTAATTAATTGTAAAGTGATTTATCAACTAAATAAATGTACACAACTAAATTTATGATCGATCTGATGCATAGGGAACACAACAAATTAAATGAACGAGAGTGCTTGACTGAGCAATACAGCGAATCATGAGATGAATATAGCAGGCATTTAACTGAAGAATAGCCTTTCTAAGAGTTCATACACATACAGGGTATCATAAAATAGCAAAGAAACTTTTCGATTAACCCTAGAACTTGTTTTATTCAACTAAACATTGCATTGGGTATACAAAAAAAAAAGGAAAGTAAAAGGAAAGAAAGGAAGACAGATGATAATTAAGCTAAAGAATGTTGCTATAGAGTTTCTTCTGTAGAAGAATCGATCCTCAGACACTTTTATGTATCAGCTTGCTGCGTATGGACTCGTCCAGCGGGGGAATCGCCTCGCGGGGTATTAAAAACGTGGATAGATTGAACAGATCGAGAAATACTTTATAGCGATCGCTGAAAGAGAGAAAGAGAGAAAGAGAGAGAGAGAGAGAGAGAGGAGAGAAGAGATAGTAGAGTTGAAGATCAATGATCGATCGGGTGACAGACTGTCTGTGGCAACTGCACGCACCTGAGTGTGGAGCGTAGATATTGATAGCCGGATGAGCCGCCAGTGCCCAGTTGCTGTGATCCGATCATGCGTTGCACCATGATCACATGATTGTCTAATAGAGAAAGTGAAATGGAATGTTAGACAATCAATCGGGGGTCGGTAGGCAGCAAACGAATGTGGGGTAACCTACAACGCCACTTGGTGATCAGCGAGTCGATGTCCATGAGCAATGTGAGCAGCTGATGGGGTTGACTGAAGCGTGGCTCATCGCGATAGAAGGTGATCATGATGGCGCCCTGCAGGGCCCGATGACTGAACCGTCGATCACCGCGCTTCACCAACGCCTCGTGCACAGCCGGATCGAATATGGAATGATATACCTCGCGTCGCTTCTCAATATCCATTAGCCTATAGTTCTTGGCCCGCTCCACGGGCTCCAAGAGGGCACTCTGCACTTGGGCCGCCAGAAACTGATCGACACTCTGCTGGAATTTTGCCCAAAAGTTGAAGCCATCCTCCTCCAGGCCCGGCGTGCGCTCCAACCATCTTTGCACCAACTCCAGCAGCGATGGCTCATCCTCTGAGCTGCGTATCGCAGTGAGAGCCTGTGCATCGCTGCCAAACACATCCGTGTACTTCTGATTGTACTTCACACGCTGCTCTGTCAGCACACCCAGCTTGTTCTCTATCAAGCGAAACTGCAGCGATTGAAAGCCCGACGCGGGCGCCAGATACTTGCGAAAGTCCATGAAATCCAGCGGTGTCATTGTCTCCAAGATGGGCACCTGATCCACCAGCAACTGAGAGACAATTAGGAGATTAATGTGGTTCAAATGAAGGCAGATGTATGCAGAGATGGAGCTACAATCTTCTGATCCTTTAGTGAGCATTTAGTATCTTTTGAAAGGGGTTGAGATCAATGTGAGATCAGTTAAGTGCACTAAAGATCGGCGGGAGATCATTGGGTAAATCTTTGCAGTTATCATTTACTAGATCAGTTCGAGTTAAGAAGAGCATCAGCATGATCCAAGAGATCTGCAAGACACCACTTGTTAGATCACTTACAGTCAATCTTCAATTGATCAATTATGTGTTTTATAAAGGGGAATAGCGCAGAATCTGGCAAATTAGTTAAATGAGTTAATGATCGGTGCAAGATCATTCTGAAGATCAATGTTTCAGGAAGCTTTCCCTGAGATAATTTAGAGTATTAAAAATAACGAGCCAAAGATCAGTGCATGATCATTGTGAGGAGAATTCCTTCCACAGATTCTCTTGGGAACACTTTAAGTCTTTTGAAAAGCAAGCTATAGATCAGTTAAAGATCATTATGAGGAGTTTGCTTTTCAACAGATTCGAGATCATTAAAAAGGGAGCTTGACTTCAGTGTGAGATCATCATGAAGATTAATGTATTAGAAAGCTATTCTGTAGATCACTTAAACTCTTTCTGGGGATTCTTTAGGAGAATTCTTGCGTACAGATGTCCTCAAGTCTAAGTGAGAAGAGGGAGAGAGGCATTTGAGTTTAGTAAGAGATCATGAGTCTTCTAAAAGATCATGACAAGAACATTTGAGTCTGTAGAAAGAGGTAGCTTGAAGTGATTATGTAGATGGATTGATCTTCGTGAGGTCATTATCAAGAGATAAAGAGAAGTTCAAGCTAAGCTTGAAGTGCTACAGTAGAGAACAGCTTCAATTGCAGAAGATCACTTGTAAAATGAGTTAAATTTGATTAGTTTTGGTTGAGATTGATAGCACTCACTTTTAAGATGAGAACAACGCGATTTAATCGCTTGACAATTTCTAGGGTCTTGGTCTCATCGATGACCTCCGTGTTGAGCATGTCGCGTATGGAATCGAATTCAAAGATGATTTGTTTGAACCACAGCTCGTAAGCTAAGGCGAGATAGAAATAGCCATAGATATAGATGACAATAGCAACAAAGAGAGTGAGAGAGAGTGAGAGAGAGAGAGAGCATACCCTGATGCGTTATGATAAAGAGATGCTCATCGTGCACTGGTCGCTTGTCCTCCTTGGAGAGCATACATTGTGCATCCAACAACTTGTCCAGCATCAAATACTCGCCATAGATTTTACCCACCTCGGTGGTCAAGGGCACAGCCGACTCATCATGTTCATTGCTAACGATTACATCAATCAATCAATCAATCAATCACTCAGCTTATCAGTCAGATTGATGGCGAAGTCGCTTACCCGTTGCCAGCATAGGGGCAGCTCATGTTGTGATTCAATTTGTGTGTTGCGACTCGAAGCACGTCAAGCGGCAGACTGAGACGTTAGCGAATGTGAAATGTGAAGCGAGGCAAATGCTCCACACTTTCTCACAGTCAAGCAAGGCAGGCGTTGCCACCTAGCCGGAAAGTAGCTACACTTGTGGTGGGAAAAACCCCAGAAAGTTATAGCTAAACTGCATTTGCTTTTGCCTGCGATCTAAAAAGCTGCTTAGCTTGAAAGCTCTGTAACTCTTGTTCCTTGTAAGCCTTTTCCAAGTTTTAGCCAGCTAAAAAAGCTTATTAAATGTGCTTTAAAGTTGTGTTAAAACACTATGCAGTCAGTGTATATATCTATATAAGTTTAGCTGCTGTAAATGAATGTTTAAGCAACTTAAAGTTAAATGCTTGCACTTCTTCGATTTTAGCTTGTTATACTCTGTTTTTTTAAAGCTCTGAAATTTTGTATTCTTTGTAATAATGAGCTGTTGAACTTCCTAAATTTATTGTTTAAAACAAACTTTCTATGCAAAAATTGCCAAATCTATTAAGTAAACAGCCTCTGGACGGCAGAAAAACCGCTGAATTTAGCAGTTTTTTTACTGGCTTTTCAGAGCGCTGCAATTGTTGCTTCAATTATTTTTCTCTGCTTTATATTGCAGTAAAATAAAGTCCCAGAATTTAGGCTTGCAGAAATTTTTAAAAGTCAAATGATAACTTCTGCATTTGATGCTTAAAACAGCAGCTGAATTGGCAGCGCTGCCAGCAAGTTGGCAGTTCTGTGATTGTTCTTTGAAAAGCTGACTTGACATAATTTATTAAATTTATTGAATCTTTCCTGAAGTAGAGCAGCTTCTTAGAATCCATCCATTTAGTGACAGCAAAATCAGCTAAAAAGCAGCTGCACTGCTAGCAAGTTGGCAGTTCTGCACTTACTATTTAAAAAGCTGAAATAGTTTCTAATTTTAATTGATTTATTGAATTTTTCTGAAGTAACTTTTTAATTGTAGAACAACATGTTAGAAACCATCCATTTAAGGGCAGAAAAAAGCAGCTCAATTAGCAGCGCTGCCAGCAAGTTGGCAGTTCTACACTTACTCTTCGAAAAGCTGACTTTACTCACTTAATTCATTAATTTATTGAATCTTTTCTGAAGTACAGCAACTTCTTAGAATTTATCCATTTAATGACAGCAAAAACTGCTAAAAAGCGGCAGCACTGCTAGCAAGTTGGCAGCTCCAGTCGATTGCGGAACGCTTCAAGCTGTTAAGCACGAGATGAATTGTGATTTGAGATTTGAGAATTGTTTTCTGTTATCAGTCTGGTGTCACGACGTCAAAATGTTTTCTTATCAACTATTGCCGCCCAGCGAAGGGATTAAGTGTCGTCATGCCATATCCCCCTTCCCCCTTCTGCCACCACCCCCCTCTTTTAAAATTACAACAATTTTGTTTTGTTTTTTGTGTTTTTTTTTTGTTTTTTTTTACGTTTTTCATATAATTGTTTTTGTTTAAAATTTATTTTTGAGTCATTGGCTCAGTCATATTTTTAAATTTGTTATATAACTTGTTTAATTTATGTTACTTTGCTGTTGCTTCATCTTCTCCTTCGTCTTCTTCGTGTTCTTCTGCTTCCTCAGCTTCTTCAGCTTGTTCTTTTTATCTTGTTCTATAGTTGTTGCTGCTGCCTCTGTCATATACACTAATTGTGTATATAAGTTCTATAGTATATATATATATATAATTTTATTTATTTTTCTTATTTAATTAATGAATACACATTTTTCACATTGTGTCTGCTTGTTGTTGCCTGCCACAATAATAATAATAATAATTAATAAAAAAAAAATAAACATAAAATTCATAATTATCATCATCATAACCATTCAATAGATTAGTGTATATATATATATATTTATATATATATATTTTTTTATATATTTTTTATAATTTTTCAACTACATTTTGCATAGAAAAAAAATTAGTTATAGCTGATATTATCAACCCAGACAAGTCTAGCAAACACAAACAAACACAAAACCAAAAATGTTCTAAAGAAAAACACAAAATTTTTCTTTAAATTTTCTTTGTTTTTTTTTTTGTTTTTTGTTTGTTTTCTTTTTTTGTGAAATTCTTTGCGTTACTTTTTTCGCATTTTTGCTGCTTGTTTTTATGTATTACATAAACATCTAATATATATTATATATATATATGCTTGAATATATATATATATATATATATATATTATATATATATAATTATTTGTTTTTTATTTTTTATTTTAATAAATATGCAAATCGCGCTGCTTTATCAATTCATTAAATTTATAATTTCTTTTTGTTTTACTTTTGTTGTTCGGAAATTGCTGTGTAAATGTTTTTCAAATGTATTTCTTGCACTTGTATTTCGTTATTTTCGTTTTTAAAAACTACACATACATATGTATATATATATATATATATAGTTTGGTATTTTTTAGGGTGTTTAGTATATGACTAAGTTCGTTTTGCGCCTTGGCTCTCTATAACTATAGATCTAACTGTAGCACTAACTAACTCGCTCTGTCTCACTTGCTATGCGTTGTCTTTGTCTTTGTCTTTGCTTATTGCATTTTAAACATCATTGTTCATCTTCTTCTTTTTACTTTTATATATATATATATATTGTTATACGTTATATTATATAGACATGAACGCAATATTACTTTTTGTAATTTATATTAATTTTTAAAAATAATATTTGCTTTATATTCGTTCGTTTTTTACAGCACTGTTCCGTGTAGTTCGGAACAGATCTGTTATTGTATTGTATATGCTTATATAGTATTGTATGCACTTTTTACTTTAACTGTATTTCTGTTGCTTTCCATTTGCATTTGCATTTCCTTTTATTTTAGTTTCTCTTCTCTGTTTTATTATTTTTTTTTCTTTTGTTTTGTTTTTTACCTGTTTCAAGTTCAAGTTCAAGTTTTTCTGTCTAACAAGCTTTGTGGGTGCAACTTTTGGCACTGTTACTTAGAAGTAGATGGTTTTTATAAGAATGATACAATAGATACGCATGCATACATAGTGCGTATGTACATGCACATGCACACATACATACGCATGTATGTACTATACATACATATATTCATGAAACCCAAACAAACTGCAGCTCACAAATGAAATACGCGCTCATACCAAAGTGTTCAGGCTGGTTGTATGAGGAAGGGGAGAGAGTTGGGAGTGTGAATCGGGGGGTGGGGGAGAGAGTGGACATTCCAGTTAACCCTTCACAACAAATAAGCAGTATGTCGCATATTAAATGTAGCGAATGAAAGTTCTATCAATAAGAAAAACCAATGTAAAATCAAACACAAAACAAAAGAGGAAGCGCTATCAGTCGGCATAGGCCGAAGTGGAAATACCCTTGCAGCGTAGTGTTGAATGAAAACAGCAACTGTAAATTGGGGGCGTTCCCATTTGCACTTGAGCCACAAACTCACAGCAATACTATTTCTCTAGGAATCACTGCGAAATTGCAACTAGGAAGCAAACACTGCAAGAGTTTGCAAGAGTGTAAACAATAAAGAGAGATAAAAAATAAATACACATATTTATATATATATATATTTAATAATAAAATACAAAAAAAAAGATAAGAAAGTAATGGAGGGAAAGGCATACACATAAATTATAATTATAATATTCACTTAAGCATAGCTCTAATAATTAAGTTCATTCATATACGATATTTACTAACTTGAGATTTCAAAAAAAGACAATTTTCAATATATATTTGTATATATATATGTATATATATGTATATATATATATATATATATATATATATGTATAAATATATATATTTATATATATGTATATATATATATATATATATATATTTATATATATATTTTTTTAATTTTTTTTTATTTTTTAGTTTTGATTTTTTGTTCTAGTTTCGAGTCGAAATGGATGTGAGAAAGTTTCACTGTAGCAACAAATTACACTACATATAAATATATATACATATATATATATATATGTATATAATTTAATTAAATTTAATTAAATTTAATTTATGTATATTTTCACTTAAAATCAAATGCAATTTTTCATTGAGCAAACACGTTTTGATCAAAAAAAAAAAGCAAAATACAAAGCATTAAAATTATAAAAAAAAAAAAAACAAAAAAAACTAAGAAACAATCAAGATAAACGCTCTAATCGTAGTTGCACGACTAGCAGCTATCCTGTACTTGAAGGTTAAACATATATTGTGTGACTTTAAATGTTTTAAAGCAGAACTCTAGCCTTATATAGGGCAGCTCTTTCGCACACACACACACACACACACACACACACACACACACAGAAAGACATATATAAATGAATAAACTTAAAGTTATTTTCTTACACATTTCCTTAGTACAGGGTATGTGTAACCACAACATTTCAGTTATCTTTTCATTTTTCTTTGCTTTTGCTCTAAATTTTCTTTTGTTTGTTTCTTGTTTTTTGTTTTTTGTTTTTTTGTTGCATGTGTAGCACCCAGCATGTAATAAATAAATTCATATACTTAATTAATTTGGTTTACTATTTTGGTTGATGCGAAATTCGAAATTGGAAAAACTAATTTCGAATATCAATTCGAAAATTGAAATCGATTTGCTTTTCTCTTTCTGCTTTCTTCTTTCTGCTTTCTACTTTCCTTTCATGTTTATCATATTATATTTTTATGTTTTAGGTATGTGTTCTATGAGTATTGTTAAATGTTGTTTAATTCATAGTGTTGTTTATCGTTGACTTTACGTTGCAGTGTTGCAAAGTGTATTTTACATGCACAATTTAGTGTTGCTAACGTTTGGGCAGGGAGCAGGTCAGAGTGGGGGAAGAGAAAGATGGATAATTATATGCTTAAACACACACACACACACACACACGCACACACACACACACACACATACATACACACGCATATACACAGTTAAGAACGGAAGATAGATAGCTAGAGAGAGAGAGAGAGAGAGAGAGACAGCGCTCAGTCGCTAGGATCAACGCGATAAATGTTGCTAACAACTCAACAAACTCATAAGTTTCGTTATCTGTTATCTGTCTGAGAATTCTCAGTTTTTAGGGCTGTTGGGCGGGGCGTGGCGTGGCGCTGTTAGCTCATCTGCCGCAACCGCTGACACCGCCGCCGGCACCGCCCAAGTGCACTGAAGTCGCTGACAACTCGACGCGTTGACACTGGCGGCGCTCAACAATCACCGCCGCTGGCAGCGACTATTCCAGCCCTGGTCATACATTCATCGCATAGTACACAGATCCCTGGGCGGCAGCAGCTCCTGCCACCTGTTGTTGCTGCTGCTGCTGCTGTTGCTGCTGCTGCTGCTGCTGTTGCTGTTGTTGGTGTTGTTGCTGCTGTTGTTGTTGCTGTTGCTGCTGTTGCTGCTGCTGCTGCTGAACTGCAGCGGCTGCTGCTGCGGCGGCGGCGGCGCCGGTGGGTGAGACCATGGCATTGCAATCGCTGTGCGAAACGGCAGCTGCTCCCTCGGGCACGCCCCTCTCGCTAAAGCCCGGCATGCCGCCCTCTGCCCCAAACTGATAATGTTGCGACATCAGACGTTGTTGTTGTTGTTGTTGCTGCTGTTGCTGATGTTGCTGCTGCTGCTGTTGATGTTGCTGCTGCTGTTGGTGTTGCTGTTGCTGTTGCGCTGCCGTATGCGGATGTTGCCCGTAGTGGGCGGCATGACCACGCCCACTTACCACATGCAGCTGCATGCCAGGCAGGGCGTAACCAATGGGCACCCGTATCGTTTGCTGTGTTACCTGGGAATTGAAAGGGAATGCAAAGGGATTCGTTGTTTAAATGCACGATGAAGTCGACTAGCGGATACCCTATACGCTATAGTTATCTTCAGCACTCTACACTGCACACTCTACACTTGTCTACACCACTCCTGCCACTGCTCTTCTGCACACAGCAGAACTCTACATTACTCGACAGTACTCTACTAAAATATACCCTATCCACAATGCTCTCCTCTACTCTCCATTACAATTCACTTCTTAAGACTGCTCTACACTTCTTTTCGGTACTCTCCGCTTCTTCAAATTGCTCGTCACTAGTCTCCACTTGTCTACACTACTCAACAGTAATTTCTACACTACCTCCCATTTATATATACTACTCTCCACTTCTTTCCACTATTCTCCACTTCTTTTCACTACTCTACACTACTTTCTACACTTTTCTCCACTACCCTCCACTTCTGCCCACGGCTCTACATTACTCTTCACTACTCTCCACTACTCTACACTTCTCTCCACTAGTCTACACTACTGTCCAAAACTCTCTACTACTCTTCACAACTCTCCACTACTCTCCACTACCCTAAAATACTATCTACTACTCCACTCCACTATTCTCCATTTCTTTTCACTACTCTACACTACTCTACACTACTTTATACACTTCTCTCCACTACCCTCCACTTCTGTCCACGACTTTACATTACTCTCCACTTCTGTCCACGATTTTACATTACTCTCCACTTCTGTCCACGATTTTACATTACTCTCCACTTATCTCCACTACTCTACACTACTCTCCCCTTCTCTCCAATACTCTCCACTACTCTCCACTACTCTCAACTTATCTCCACTACTCTCAACTACTCTCCACAACTCTCCACTACTCTCCACAACTCTCCACTGCTCTCAACTATTCTACACAACTTTCCAATACTCTCCATTACTCTCCACTATACTTCTTTCCACTACTCTACATTACTCTACACTACTCTCCAATTACCTCTATCACTTTCCACTTCTCTCCACTACTCTCCAATACTCTCCACTTCTCTCCACTAGTCTACACTACTCTCCACAACTCTCTACTACTCTTCACAACTCTCCACTACTCTACACAACTTTCCAATACTCTCAATTACTTTCCACTATACTTCTTTCCACTACTCTACATTACTCTCCACTAATTTCCACTTCTCTCCACTACTCTCCACTTATCTCCACTACTCTACACTACTCTTCACAACTCTCCACTGCTCTCCACTACTCACAATTACTCTCCATTTCCAAATGATCTCCCCGCAACTCACCTGCTGATACTCGAGTATATTCTGGCGCTGGATGTGAGCCAGCTTGGGATCGACGCTGCTGCTGGTGGCAAACTGTGAGTAGGTCTCGGCATTGTAGGGTATCAGCACCATGGTCTGATGATAGTTGCGCAATGGCGGCGGCGACTCCGGCCGTCGGGTGGGACTGCGGGCAAAGTGGCTGCTGTAGCTGCTGTGTTTGCTCTGCTCGATGGCCGTCGCGGTGGCCGTTGCCGTGACGCTCTGACAGTTCTGGGCAGCGGCATACAGCAGCGAGGCATCATCGGTGCCACCCTGCTGCTGTATCATCGTCTGGCGGAACATGGCGCCGGCGGGCAAGGTCTGATAATAGGTCTGTTGTATGGCAGCGGCATCCACGGGGAAGCGCTGTTGCTCTCCGCTCTCGCTGTAGAAGCTCCAGGTGCGTTGCTCCGTCTTCTGCTGGGCAATTGTGTTTGCTTGCAACGCGGCGGCAGCGGCAGCCATCTGTTGTTGCAACTGTGCTGCCTGCTGATGTTGCAACTGTTGTTGCTGCTGCTGTTGCTGCTGTTGTTGCTGCTGCTGTTGCTGCTGCTGCTGCTGCTGCTGCTGCTGCTGCTGTGGCAAGTTCTGCGGCGAGGGATTCTGCGAGAGCTGCTTGGACTGATTGGGCATGGCATAACCCTTGACCGCCTGTGGCACCGGCTGGCTGCTGATCACCGTCGTGGGTATCTGCTGGGTGAGCTGCTCCTGCATCTGGGCAAGAATCTCATTGGTTGAGCTGAACTTTGGCTTAATGCCCCTCACCGAGGGACGCTTATTGAAGCCATAATCGTTCTGTTCATCATCATCGCTGCTGGCCTGCGATTGGCATTGCGATTGCGATGCATTCTCCATGCCCGTGTAGCGTTTCTTTAGCTGCTCGGTGCGCTTCGCCTCCGCCTGGGCGAAGGCAGCTAGCTCGTCTTGCTGTGAGGTCTCTGGCGTTCCAGCAATCACATCCGGCGCCACCTTGCGTGCCTCATCGCCCCCAGCACCGCCTGCTCCGCCACCCAATGCCAATCCCTGAGCTGCCATTGCCACCGCTGCCGCCTGCTGTGCAGCCGCATCCCCGCCAGCGCCAGCTGCTGCACCCAACAGTTGACTCATATTGAAGTCGGCAGCCGCTGCCGCAGCCGCATAATGCGCATGCGCATGTGCCGCATGTCCATGCTGATGTGCCGCTGCGGCGGCAGCTAGCGTGTAATACGAGGACAGATCATCCTTGTTCCCGGCCACGCAGGCGGTCAGTGGGGCGAGCGTCGAGAGGAACTGACGCTTGGGTTCCGTTTGACGGGGCGGCGTGCGATGGATTTGTGTATGCACCACGGGCACCTGTATGCCCATGCCCAGATCTGGGGCTGCCGGGCAGCGACATTCCTGCAGGAGAAATGCAAGGAGAACTCTTTAGACTCGGAGGGAAACGCTTGGAGTAACCCGATTAACAACACATCTACACATCTACATCTTTAGGACAGTCAAGTGTCCAGTGAGACCCATTCTACCTTGTTTAGCAGACCGTACAGGGTGTATTGCTGTCGTGTGCGCTCGGTTTTGATTCACTCACCTGTGGTATGATGACAATGGGATTCTCCTCGAGCTCCATGATCTTCTCCTGCTTCTTGTCGCGACTGAAAATGTCGGCAATCTTCTTGTAGGCCGAGGAGCCGCTGGATGAGCTGGACACGGAGCTGCTGGGCGAGAAGCTCTTCTCGCCATTCATGAACTTGGGGGCCAGCGCATTGGGATTCTCCTCGCCAGCGGGACTATCGCGCTGAGCCAACTCATTGCAATCACGTTCGCTGCCCAAATCCTGATCCTGCTCGGCATCGACAACGCTGCGGGCCAACGACAATTCCTCAGCGAGATCCTCATCAATGTCGCAGGTCAACTGCTTGATGCGCTCCTCCAACGAGATGTCCGACTTGACGGCCTTTTTTCTAGAGTGGATTAAACGTAACAGGAATTGATAAGCAACAGTTGCAGTTCGTCTATTCCATGCACCACTTACTTGATCAGCGAACGTCGAAGTATGTTGCGTTCCATGCTGCGGCGCAAGGTGTCGGAGTCGCCACAGCTGCCGGGCAAGTGGGTGACCAGGCAGCCGGCACGCTTCGACTCATCGAAGGCACGCAATGCCTCCGAGGTCAGCACTGGCGCCTGCTGGGCCGAGACGCTCGGGAAGAGTTGACGCACCGCCGAATTGGGGCGCAGCGCATTGTTGAACAGCGTGGAATGCTTCTTGATGGGGATCAACTCATTGATCTGATTCTCACTGTCGTCCATCTCGCCGGCCAACGATTGGCCATCGCCATCGATGCCGGCATTCGCCTGATCCTCGGTCACAAAGCGCACAGACCGCTTGGTGGCACCACTCTCATCCTCGGACGTGGTGTTGTTCTGGTCATCCGATTGCTGTGGATGCGGGAAAGTGGGAGATTCATGAAATCTGTTTAATAGGCAGCTGCAACTGCTGCTCACCTGTGAGATGGAGTCCTGCTTCCAGAGCTTGCCGCCTTTCAATATGCCGCTGATCTGTGTGGCCGACGTCTCCTTGGGCGGTATGGGCGGCGGCTTGAGCTCATCATATTGATCCGTTGCAGTGGCGGCTGCAGCGGCAGCGGCGGCGGCGGCCACAGCTGCTGCTGCTGCCGTTGCACTCGCCTTGGCCGGCAGCGCCGGTGGCAACATTTCGCCTGCAGCAGCTGCGGTTCCTGCTCCAGCTGCAGCTGCTGCTCCTGTTCCTGTTCCTGTACCTGTTCCTACTGCAGATCCAGTTCCAACTGCTGCTGTTGCACCGGCTGCAACATCCTCGTGCGCCTCACGTATGATGCGTCGCTCGGTCACTGTGGTCATAGTGGTAATAGTTTCAACAACAAATCGTTTTTTCTTGGCTGTGCTACTGCTGCTCGATGCTGGCACCAAAGTGGCGCCATAGCTGGCACCGGTAACGGAAACGGTACCAGATGCGGAACCGGTGCCAGTACCGGGAATGGGCCTGCTACTGCTACTGCTACTGCCCGAATCCTTTCTAACTTTGACTGTCATACACTCGCAACGGAATTAAGCGCATATTGCATGTATTTCGTATGCATGTATAACAACGCATTGCATTTGCCACAATTGTTGCCGCATTATTGTTAGTAGACGAGTTGTCGGAGTAGTCGATTGGACAAAAGAGAGCATTGTACATCATTTTTTGTTGCATTGACAGTGGCAGAGAGATGGCAAGGGAAATAATACGAGGGAGGCGTGAAAGCGAGAGCGTATGAAGGGGGCAGGGCGATTGCGAGTGTGCAGTGTTGAGAACTACTCGTATAACAGTTGTATAACAGTTATGTATATACCATTTGTATAACAGTTATATAACATGCATACAACATTTGTATAGTACGTGTATATCGTTTGTATAACAGTTGTATAACAGTTGTATAACAGTTATGTATATACCATTTGTATATTTGTAGTATAACACTTGTATAACAGTTGTATAACACTTGTATAACAGTTGTATAACAGTAGTACAACACTCGTAGAACCATTGTATAACTGCTAATATATGATTGGCTGTAATAGTTTAGTGCTCTTCTAGCGGTATGACCAGTGTATAACAGTCGTAAAGCTGTTATACAAAGTAGTTTTGCAAACAATCAAATACATGAAGCAGCTCAACAGTTGTATAAGCATTTCTCAAGATAAAGTCAACTGTATACCAGTTTGTATAACAGTGTTATAGCTGATATATACATAGTAGACATATAACTGTACACTCAAAGTCTTGTGTATAATTTGTGAAACCAGTCAGATACCAACCGTATAACAGTTGTTAACAAAACATTCGTATAACAGTTGTATAACAGCTGCACAAATCGCCTTCAATGGGGGGCCATATTATATAATGTCAATGCTTTGCCATGTAGTAAATGCATGAAAAGGATCTTTGCGTCAACTTCAATATTGAAATTGAAGATTGATCAACTGACCAATTGAAATGAATGCTCAGTGGAAGGAAGAAGTGGGAATACGAGGGGACTTTTAGGGTATACATATGATGAAACGCAATTTCTAATGAATATTGTGACATTTGCTTTGATTGCTATGCTTTTGACTCGCTGTGCCAGCTGAGAGTGTGGGAGGACGAGAGAGCGAGAGAGCGAGTGAATCGCATATGAGAGAGCGCTGTGCATAGCAAGGAATGGTTGCAAGTGTGCTTATCGATTGTGGGGCATGATACGAATATAATGCGCTATATACAAGCTAATGACGTATTCAATTTGCTGTCGACTTTCAAATTACAACTTTATCGTTATTCACTTTACCTGCAGTGCCGGCTGTTGGCTTGTATTGAGATTGGAGCACATATTTGGGCCTCTCCTCGCCGGCTATGATCTCCTTCTGCGTGATCCGACGCTCCGGTGAGCTGGTGTGTAACGGTAACAGGGCCACAGCTGGCACTCCAATTGGCGTCAGCTCCTCGGTGCATTGCCCAGAAGTGCATTCTATTGATAGGGGAGAGAGAGGACAAAAGAGGAAAGAGAGGGAGAGTGGCAGTTAGTTATGGTCAGAATAAATAGTTGTCGCATTGAATGCCTGTTGCTCACTTACAGCTAGAGAGGGACAATATTTTAGACACGACACGACACGAACAAATAACAAATTGTTAAATTATTTATCAAATATTACTCAAAAGTTTCCCAATATTCTTGAATTTAGTTTCTCATTCCACACACACATACTTAGCCTTTACTGCAGCGCGCACATTTGACCTCAGCACACGCACACAGCTGCATTGGGAGTGCTAACTGAAGAGCGTCACATAGATTCCAGCATGCTCAGCTGCTTTAACACACGCAAACACATGCACGCACTGTGGGTTGTAAATGCAGCGCGCAGATTTGATCTCAGCACATATACATACACAAACACATTAACTTAACCTCCACAGCAGCTCGCCCAATTTGCACACTTGCTTGTGGGTGCTAACTGCAAAGCATCCAATAGATCCCAGCATGCTCAGCTGTTTTAGCAAACGCACACATATACACTGTGGACTCTAACTGCATAGTGTCCAATTGATGCTCAGCTGCTTTAGTTCACGCACTTATGTTTACATTCCACTGTGGGAGCAGCGCAGTTTTGATCTCAGCATGCTCAGCTAACTGCTCTTGCATATGCACTCACACACATACATAAATATTAATTGCAGCGCACCCTATGGATTTCAGCATGCTCAGCTGCTTTTGCACACGCACACATATACATTTTGGACTCTAACTGTAGCTCGCTCAGCTGCTGTTGCGCAGACACGCACACACGTGCACACACTCTTGCTTAGGCTTCACTGCAGCGCGACTAATTGGTCTCAGCTTCCACAACGGCATGCACACCTGCAAGCGCGCGTACACACCTACGCTTGCAGTGTGTTTGGTATTTGCTAATTATTTCAAAATATTATTTCTGATTGCAAAGCGATTTACTATGCAAGAAGTTAATAAAAATAATACTTTTTAATTAAATACCTCAGTCGATATTGAAATTTTGGTATTTTCTATACATTATACATTTCGTGTCACGCAGAGCGGCGCCTTGTCACGCGCTCCGCTCTTGTTTGAAGAGAAGCGGAAGCGCGCTTGAAGGATCGCTCTGCTGTAGAGTTGGGCAGGGCAACAGCAGGGTTGGGCCGGACCTTAACTGAGCTGGGGTTCGACTCGGGTTTGGTCACATTCCGCTTCGTTAGGCGCAACAATTAATTGAGAGTCAAGTTTGAACCCTGGTTCCGTTCGTTCGTTTCATTCGTTCCGTTCGTTTGTCGCATGATAATCGATAAAGCGTGACCAATATTAATGCCTATGTATATGTATATACGTAACTCAATCGCACCTCTCTCCCCCGCCTTAGCCGTAACTTATTACCCCTACTCCTCCCAACCCTTGAAGTGGCTCAAAAGTGTTATTGCGGCAAAAGTTTGATGTCCTTGTATGGTTGTCGAAGATTTCGGGCGGGTGGGAGAGTGTGAGGAGAAGGGGAGGGAGCAGGAAAGAGCTTAACCAATGAACAAACAAACCAATAAACAACAATAAACAACAACTCGCGCTTGTTTATCCATTAAGTAAAGTTGCCATAAATCAATCAATAGTTAAGACAATTCTCCCCCTTCTTCCAAATACCAAGTTCAACATTTGCGGAAATGAGGGCGATTGATATCAAACTGAAACTTAATCGAATTGTATCTATACTATAACAGATCAAATAGAACAGTTAAATGAACAACTTGATAAGTAATTAACTTTCATGCGAGACGAGTTGTTTCCTTGAAAAAGCATTTCGTCTTATTACAGACTGTTATAATATTATGCCTATATATGGAAAAGTGCATGTATGTATAACAGTTTTATGACAGTTTCGTTAATCATTCAAATTGTTGGTTAAAAATAACTATTAAACGTTTTCGCTTACTTTTACCTACTATAAATATACATGTGTATAACAGTGAAATATAACAGTCAAAATATAACGGTTAAATGAACAACTCGCAAGCTTCGACCTGACTGGGAATCACTTAAGCAATACAGTTTAGCAGGTTATGCAATCTAGAGATCAAGTATGTTTTGTATAACAGTTGTATGACAATTCCATTTAAATTAATTGCCACAAGAAGCAGCTTTCAAAAGAATTCCTTTCATTCCTTTTTTCTCCCTTTGGTTTCTTTCTAATTTCAGTTTTTAATTTACTCCGGTATAACAGTCAATAACTATATAACAGTTGAACAGTTGCAACTTGCGAAACAATTATATTTCTAATTAATTAAGCTTCAGTTATGTCAAAAGCTATTGAACAATCAAGTCTGGCAGGTTATTCAACCAAAGAAAGAGAGAGAGCGTATATTGTATAACAGTTGTATAACAGTTGAAGCAAAAGCAGCGACTTTCAATAGATTTCGCTGCCGCTCTCGTTTCCCCTTGACTTTCAGTTATACTTTATGGAATTTAATTAACTGTAAAATTACATAAGCCTGTTTACGGGACTGCGACAAAAACAAAATGGCGTCCAATTTATGTCGCCACCACACACACACACACACACACACACACACACACACACACAGATATTTAGAAAAGCTAGCTGTGCCTGGGCAAATGTTTGCATAAATAATTCATAATTAGATTACACAAAGGCAAAACGGGGAAAACATTTGAATAGCGCCCCGCGGCAGTTGCCACCCCCCCCGCCTGCCGGCCAAAGCAATGGCCGCTAATTGGAGCTAAAAGTGCGACTCAGTTACCTGCATCCTGTAGCTGTTTGGCGGCGCATTCGGCGCACTCAGCGCACTCGGTGCACACACCCTGTAGATCCTCATCGGGTTGCTGCTGCTGCGATGTGGCATGATGTTGCTGCGATGTTGCATGATGCTGCTGTTGTTGTTGTTGTTGTTGCTGTTGCTGCTGCTGTTGTTGCTGTTGCTGCTGCTGCTGTTGCTGCTGGGCGGTGCCAACGGGCGGCGGTGGCGGCGGTATTTGACTGTTGCCATTGCTGTTGCGTGCCGCCAACATTGCGGCACGCTGCTGCTGCAAACGTTGTATCACCTGCAACTGCTGCAAATGCTGTGCCCCAAATATGTGACCGCTCAGCGCGCCACCCAGCGTATTCTTCAAGCTGTTATCCTTGTAGCCATCGGGTGGACTCAACGCCGCGTCGTCGACAAAGTCAATCGGCGGTTGATATTTGGGACTCTGAAGGAGAGAGAAACAGAGAGAGAAAGAGAAAAACAGAGAGAGAGAGAGAGAGAGAGAGAGAGAAAATCATTTAGTATAAGCACTTATGTTAGTTAACAACTAAGTTAGTTATACATGGTCTAAAGTTGACGTACATAATGTTGCCCCCGCCGCAAATTAAGCTAATTGAGTTTCATAGCCAGACGAATTGGGGGACGCGCCTTGTGGCGATTGTGTCTGTGTCGCTGGTTGTTGAACTCTGTGTGCTCGAAAATCTGTGTTAAGTCCCCGTTCGAGTGTGATGTGCAGTGGTAGTGGCTATATAACAGCTAAGTTCGACTGCAGCAAGTGCTGTTTTGTGACTTGGCATGCATGAAAAGTGTAGTTAGGCAATTTTTCATGTGTGCTACAGTCGTATAACAGTTGTATAACAGATGTATAACAGTCGTATAACAGTAATAAAAGTCAAAACTTGCAGCAAAACTGCTTAAAAGTGACTAAACAGATAATATAGCTGCATTCATATATTCTATGCAATGTATAACAGTTGACTGAACGTATAACAGTGCTCAAACAACCAGTTAGTAGCATAAAATGCATTAAATAACAATATTTGTTTGTCTAAGTGGTTGCATAACAGTCGTATAACAGTCATATAACAGTGGTAGAACAGTTGTATAACAGTAATTAAAGTAAAATGTTGTAGCCACTTAACATAGTATATAACTATATTTACCTATTCAACACGGCGTATAACAGTTGATTGCATTAAATAACAATATTTGTTTATCTTAGTGGGTGCATAACAGTCGTATAACAGTCATATAACAGTCATATAACAGTCGTATAGCAGTAGTTAAAGTCAAATTTGGTAGCCAAACTGTTTAATAGCCACTTAACATAGTATATAACTATATTTACCTATTCAGCACAGCACAACATTAAATAACAATATTTGTTTAACTAAGTGGATGCATAACACAGTCGTATAACACTTGTATAACAGTTTTAATTAAACACAATTTGCGCATAATAAAACGCACATTAGCTAACGTTATCAACAATAGCCCGCAGTTATACACGCCACCACAACAACAAGAGCCAAGGACAGAGCAGCATGGGAAACAAGCACAGACATGCACAAATGTATGTATATGCATATGTGTGTGTGTATGTGTGTGTGTGTATGTATGTTAACCATTTGAAGAATGCATTTGCAATTACAATTGCAACAAAGTGCGAGCAGCCACAAAAGTCTAGGCCAAAAGTTCGCCCGACGAATGCCAAGTTAAGGTTTTTTCTTCTTCTACTGTTTTTTTTTTTTTTGGTGTGGTTCACCACATTTTTTTTTTCTTATTATTATTTATTTTCTTTTATTTTTTAAATATCTTTTTTTGTGTATCTTTTTTTAGTTTTGGTTAAACTTGAGTTTAAGAACTTGCCACAGAAAGCAGCAAAGCGCAAGCTTATAAGAGTCTATATGTATGTGTATGTGGGTGTATATGTGTGTGTGTATATGTGTGTTTATATGCATGTGTATGTATGCGAAAAATGGCAAACTCACAGTGTCATAACTTGGCAGCAAAAAAGTGTGGGAGAGAGAAGAAACATGTTTGCTTTTCTCTTTTTTTTTGTTATTTTTTTTTGTCATTCATTTTTCTACGTCTGCCTGATGACTGTGTGTGTGTGTGTGTGTGTGCATGGGTTATGCAATGCATTTTGTAAACTTGTTACATGCACTAAATGCATATTAAACTCTTCAGCGAGTGGCGAGAGAGAGAGAGGGGGAGGGACAGGGACAGCGTCTAAGCAAGGCAATAGGCAAATGCTTGAGCAGCCGACAAGTCAAGTGCATTGGAGGCGGCCACCCACTTGGCCAAGGCACTCAGACAGTTAGTGGGTGTCTGTCTATCTGTCTGTCTATCTCTCTGTCTGTGTGTGTGTGTGTGTGTGTGTGTGTGTGCGTCATTGCTTGCCACAGTTTGGTAGGCTGAGCTGAGCTGCAAAAAGCGGCGCAGCTACTCAAGTGATGCTCATGTGGCAGCAAATTGAAATTTAAACGCAGCTTGAGGGCCGCTTACAATCGATGCGAGAGGCAGAGCGAGAGAGAGAGAGCGAACGAGAGAGAGAGAGAGAGTGAGAGTGAGTGTGGGGGAAAGAAAGACAATCAGCAAAGTTTAGTAAATGTCCTTTAACACAAGGAAACGCGTACATCACGATAACGCGCACTTCAAGGCACAATTTCATAAAACAATATAACAGTTACAGCACACACACAGCACACACACACACACAGCACACATACACCGTTAGCAGCAACAATGTTGCTGCAGTTGCAAGTTGTGTAAAAGTTTTTAAGTGATTTATACAACACTTGCAAATGGAGCGTAGAAGCAAGAGCAGCCAGAAAGGACGAAGGACGCAGCTAACTACTGAAACTTGTGGCAACAACAAAAGAGATATATATATATATATAGTATGTATATATATATATATATATATATATATATATATATATGTATGCGGTTGACTTGCAACTTGACTCGCCTTCAGTTGGCACTCGAAGGCAACAGGATATGAGAAAACAGGATAAAGGATATGCAATATACAGGCAACACAATCAACTTCAAAATACATACAATACACAGCACACATACATGCACACATACATGCACACATATATGTACATATATGTACATACATATATAGGCGACAGACAATGGCAAATTGTTGGAGCATATAATGTGCTTTTGTTATTGTTTTTATCTACATTGATAACAAAAGGCGGTCAATTGTGACGTAATTGACAGGAAGGACAACAAGTTCTTGCTTGGCGTGAGTGCGAGAGCGAGACAGCGAGTGAGAGAGAGCGAGAGAGAGAGACAGTGAGTATGTGAGTGAGTGAGAGGCAGACAGACTGCGCTGTCTAGAAAATCGAAAGGCAGTTGAAACTGTTCAAACCCACCAAATGCAACTGGTGACCATTAACGGTCAATAAGTACACCTAAATTGGCTATAAAGTGAACATGGAGGACGAAGTTAGGTGCACATTACGCTAAGCAAGCGATAAATATCAAACAATTTATAGACATTTCCCTTAAGAACTGAAATCATTGAATGTCTAACGCTTAATTAAGTTAAGTGACAGCAGCAAAGTGAACATGGAGGACACTGCAAGGCAAAAAAGGAGGAAAATGCAATAGGGGCAGCACAAATATTAAACAATTTTAGCACATTTTGTACAACAAGCTTAAATAAACAAAGCTCAACGTGCAAATAAGCGAAGAAACAGCAGTAAAGTGAACATGGAGGACGCTGCAAGGCTAAAAACGAGGCAAATACCAAAAGACACGAATCAAAATGCATCAAACATAACATATCTTGTTTAACAATTTGAAACAATGTTTGCTCAACGAACAAATAAGTTAATATAGTAAAAATAAAGTGAACATGGAGGACACCAATCGCACAAATATGATAGGAAGAAACATAAGTAACATAAATGTTAAGCCTGGAAATGTCACATTAAGGCAAATTGTTGTCAGATGACTAAAATGAAGACCATGGAGGTGTTGAAAGCGTGGAAGCAACACCGAAAGTGACCATGGAGGAGGAGAATAATTGCATAAATATAATAGTGTACGTTACTAATCACATCTCAATGAAAGGAATATAGAATCAAATTAAGTAAATAAGGGAAATTTAAAGGAAATTAAAGCAATATTAGCAAAAAAAAGTGACCATGGAGGACAGTTGCTTTTTTAATTGTAATGCAACTAGGAATTGTAACAATGGAAGGCATTGAATTGAGTTGTATAAAATACGAAAAACTAGCAACAGCTGTGCAGAGACTGGCAATAAAGTGACCATGGAGGACTCAGAATAAAAGAATATGAGAGCAAAGCACAATTTAATTGAGAGCATAATGCAAAATGCGGAGAACCATGAAAGTGCAAAGAGTGCTTAGTGAAAGTAAATAAGTAAAAGAGAAAAAAGTGAACATGGAGGACACAAGTCATCTAAATAAATAAATAACTAAAATGATTAATAAACACAAAATAAAGAAATTGAAAAGAAATTATAAATAACTAATAAAAAATAGAAAATATACAGATAAATTGGGCAATAAACTGAACATGGAGGACACTATAAATATATTAAATAAATAACTAAAATTGTAAATAAATACATGTTAAATAAATAAAATGGAAATGAGAATAAATAATACAAATAGAAAATACTTGACAGCAAATGAAGCAATAAAGTGAACATGGAGGACACCACTGACATAAATAAATAACTATAATCATAAATAAACATAAAGTAAATAAATAACAGAGAAATGAGGAGTAAATAATGAAATAAAAGATAGTAAATAAAGGAATAGAGAGCAAAACAAGTGAACATGGAGGACGCGAGTGATATAAATAAATAAGCAAAAACATTCTAAATAAATTTGTATTAAATGAATCATAGAGAATTGACAAATAAATAATGCAATGACAAAGAGTAAACAAGCAAATGGAGCAATAAAGTGAACATGGAGGACACGAGGAATATAATTAAATAACTATAAACATAACTTAACATAAAGTAAATAAATAACAGAGAAATGAGGAGTAAATAATGAAATAAAAGAGAGTAAATGAAGGAATAGAACAAAAAAAGTGAGCATGGAGGACGCGAGTAAACAAGCAAATGGAGCAATAAAGTGAACATGGAGGACGCGAGTGATATAAATAAATAAGCAAAAACATTCTAAATAAATACATATTAAAGAAATCATAGAGAATTGACAAATAAACAATACAATGACAAAGAGTAAATAAACAAATGGAGCAATAAGTGAACATGGAGGACATCAAGTAGCTGTCAAATATGGCCGACGAAAGCGAAAAGGAGAAATGTGCCGTTAAGCGGGGGCAAAGCGAAAGTGGGACATGAAATGGCTTAAGAGAAATTCGATAAGATTCGATACAAAGCAAATAATTAGCAGCGGCTTTAGGTGCGGGAAGCTTTTAGCAACTGTGAATGAATGGAGAGCTTTGACACACGCACACACACACGCACACACACACACACACACACACAGAGACAGAGACAGAGAGAGGAACCCATAAGCTGTCTAAGCACTTCAACTTTGGGCACTTCAACAACTCGACATAATCCGCTTAACGCAAGCAGGAAGTGCGGCTGGGAAGCAGGGGGAAGGGGCGTGTTAGGGCGCTGGGGTGACCATTTAAAGTTAGTTAGTTAGTTGGTTAGTTGGTTAGTTTGGGGTGGAGCAGTGCCTGCTCACTCACTCACCTGTGGCGTTCGTCCATCGCCCTGGTCGGCGGCATTCACCGCATAGTTGCATTGGCAACCCTCCTCACAGCAGAGACGCACCAGCTCGTGCTCGCCACAGGTGCAGGGCTCCTCGTCCTCCTCATCGTAGGCGCAATCCTCGCGTATCAATATGATATAGTCCGCCTCAAAGAACTCGTTGCGCGTCTCATCAAAGACAACGCGATTTTTGCGCGTGGGCGGCGGACGATTTGGTTTCTTGAGTAAGCCACGCAATTGGCCATTTACCTCACGCATGTTGTTCAGATTGTTAATGCTGTCGCTGCACGTTGTACGATATGCGTTGGCTGCTGTGGTTGCTGTGGTTGCTACTGTTGTTGTGGTTGCTAAAGTAACGAGTGCGCTCGCTGTGTGGCTGTACTCGTTGTTTGCTTGTGTTAACTGTGCGTATGCTAGGCACTCATGGCACTGGCAATCGTTGCTGTACACGCTATCGTTATCGTTATCGCTATTGTTATCGCTATCGTTATCGGTATCGTTATCGCTATCGCACTCCTGTTGCTCGCTCACAAACTCAGCGAGCAACTCGTCGTAACACTGAAAACCCCTTCGCTGTTTCTCACTCACACTTTGCTTAACACTTTGATCCCGTTGCTGTTGCTGTTCTGCTTCTTCTTCTGCTTCTTCTACTTCTGTTGTATATCGATTAATTTGCGTATTGTGATTGATATCGAGCAGCTGCAGCTGTCGCGCTGCTTTCAAATAATCACCAAAACGCTGCACATCGAATTCGCTAAGTGTTGCCACAAAATTGTCAATGTCTGTGCATGATTTCTTGCCACAAATCTCAGCATGCGTTGCCACAAATGCGCTGCGTGTGCCCAACGTGGTTGTTGTTGTTGCTGTTGCTGTTGTTGTTGTTGCTGTTGTTGTCAACTGTTCTAAGGCTCGTTGCACCTGCTCGCCAGACGTTTCAATTTCAATCAGCACCTGGCTGCTGCTGCTGCTTTGTTGCTGTTGTTGCTGCTGCTGTTGTTGTTGCTGTTGCTGCTGCTGCTGTCTTTGACAGCTGTCAGTTCAACACTTTCAATTTCTCTCCGCACGTTTTCGCTTTGCTCTCGCTCGTTTTTCGCGCACACGCGCAGTGGCAACTCTGGCTGCGTATTCAGCAATTGCTGGGAGTTGCTGTTGTTGCTGCTGCTGCTGTTGTTGCTGTTGTTGTTGTTGCTGCTTCCATTTGACAATTGCTCGTCTTTTTGTCCACAATTACAATTTACATTTAATTGTATTGCACTTGTGCTTGGCTTTTCCACAATTTTATTGTCCTTAACAGCGTTTGCAGTGTTTTTTATTGTTGCTGTTGCTGCTGCTGCTGCTGCTGCTGCTGCTGGGGGTGTGTGTGTGTGTGTTGCTGGGGGTAGTTTCTTTGTTGTTGTGCTTGTTATTGTTGCTGTGCTGGCATTTAGTTGTAGTTGTGTTTGTGTTTGTTGTTGTTGTCTCAAGGATGCCTTTACACAATCAGCTTCAGCAGCGACACTACAGCTGTTGTTGTCGTTGTTGCTGCTGCTGCTGCTGCTGCTGTTGTTGCTGCTGCTGCTGCTGCTGTTGTTGCTGCTACTGTTAACGCGTCCCTGAAAATTGTGCTGTAAACGCTTTAAGCGCTGACTTGCCACAAAATCATCAATCAAATCGTTTTCAAAATCAATAAGATCGTAATCGTTGCAGCTTGTTGCTGTTGTTGCTGCTGCTGCTGTTGCTGTTGCTGCTGCTGCTGCTGTTGTGTTGCACTCGTTGCTTGACTGCTGCAGCGAGTGTTGCTGCTGATCAGCGACTACCAATGTATCGCAGTCAATGAGCTTGCAATCGCTGCTCGTTGCTGCTGCTGCTGCTGCTGCTGCTGCTGCTGCTGTTGCTGCTGCTGTTGCCGTTGCCTTGTTGTCTACGCTGTGTTGCACATTCACGTTATCCACGTAACCGTCAGCAACAACAACAACAACGACGGGCACACTTTGTGGCACGTCAGCGCCAGCAACAACCTTAACGACATTATCAGCGTCAGCAAGACGGCCGTCAGCTACAGTTGCTGCCCCAAGTTGCAAATATGGCAATGACAATGGCGTCCCTAGCTGCCCCAGCTGCCTCAGCTGCCTCAGCTGCCCCAGCTGCTGCTCGTGCTGCTCCCCTTGCTGCTGCTGCTCCTCTAGCTGCTGCTGCTGCTGCTGCTGCTGCTCCTCCTGCTGCTCCTGCTCCTGTTCCTTCTCCTGCTGCTGCTGCTGTTGTTTCGTCTGCTGTTTGCACTTTTGTCTGCCACTTAATGTTGCAGTTGCTGCTGCATTTGTTGCTACAATTTTGTCACTTTGCACATTTTCACAACAATTGCAAAAAAATCATGTGGCACGCGAGCTCTTAACGCATTTTCACTGCCTTCTTTTTGCACAAATTTTTCTCTACGTCGCGCGTCGTCGTCAGCGTCGTCAGCGTCTGCGTCAGCGTCAGCGTCAACGCTAGCTGCGCTGCTGGCGTCGTTGTTGTTGTCTGTATACAAATTTATTGCAAGCTTTTGCTGCTGTTGCTGCTGTTGCTGCTGCTGCTGTTGCTGTTGTTGTTGTTGCACACTTAAATTGCTTAAAATTGCTACAAAATTTGCAGAATTTTTGTGAAATTGTTTTTGTGTATTTTGGCCAAATTTGTGAAAAATTGGCTGGTGCTGCTGCTGGTGCTCAGCTGCGCTTGCTGCGACGACTGCTGCTGCTGCTGGTGCTGGTGTTGCTGCCACTGCTGCCACAGTGAGTTTGGCTTTGAAAAGCTCTGTGGCAATTGTAGGTATTGAGCAGGCGCTGTCGCTGCTGTTGCTCACGCTGCTCCCGCTGCTCCCGTTGCTCCCGCTCCCGTTGCTGAATGTTGTTGTTGTTGCTGCTGCTGTTGTTGCTGTTGCTATTGTCACATTGGGTGGTTGTTGACCATGGCCAGCATGGTCTGCGTTTGCGCTTACGCTCCCGCTCCAGCTCTCGCTCCCGCTCCCGCTCCCAATGCTGCTTCCTCTCACGCTCTCACGCTCGACTTGCGCGCGCTCACATTTTGTGGCAACTTCCGTTGCTGTGTTGCTGCTGCTGCTGTTGTCACTGTTGTCGCTGTATTCAGCACGCGCATGCGCCTGCCATAACGTTTGCATGTCCAACGCTGAGTGGCACGCCTCTTCGCACCGCACCCGCTCCCTTGCCGCCGCCGCACTGCGCAGCGGTTGCCACGCACAATGCGCCTTGTATTGCACGCCACCAGCAACAGCAACAACAACATCATCATTATCATCATCATCATCATTTTCAGTAACAGCAGCAACGTCATCATCGTGATGTATGCGTGCCACGCATGACAAATCGACAGCAACATCGTCATCGCCATTGTCATTGCCAGCGTCATCGTCATCGTCATCGGCATCGTCATCGGCATCGGCATTGGCAGCGGCAGCGGCCGCGTCATCGCTATCGTCATCGCATCGTGCAACATGGCAGTCGCGTACACCGTTAGCTGCAGCCGCAGTTGTTGCTGCCTCAATGGTCACAGCAATATTAAGCTCAATGGGTTTGTTGTTGTTGTTGTTGCTGTTGTTGTTGCTGTTGTTGCTGTTGTTGCTGTTGTTGTTGTTGCTGTTGTTATTGCTGTTGTTGTTGTTGTTACTGTTGTTGTTGCTCTTACAATTTGCATCTTCATTGTGTTTGCTTAGCATTTTGTTAGCCATTGTCGCCGTCATTTTGCCTCGTTTTGCGGCCTCCTCGCATAGCTGTCGCTCTCGCTCCCTCTCTCGCTCCCTCTCCCTCTCTCGCTCTAGCACACTCTGTCCATTCGGTACGGCCAGTGTTAGCATGTCCACTATAAGCATCGCTGCCTCTTGGCATCCATCAATTCAGCGAGAGCCAATCTCTGTGGATTTACAATTCCCAATTAGTTCAAGCAAACATTAATCTAAATTGCTACGCAATTGTAATCGCAATCGCTATCGCTATCGCAATCGGTATTGCAATCGCTTGAAATGTATACTCTGCACATACCGTTAGACTCTTCTCACATTTTCTAGCTCAATCGATCAACTTGTAATCATATTCTAATTAGATTTCTCTATACTTCGATTTCTTCTGATTGCAAATTATTCGTTCTTCGCCTTTTTCTCGTTATTCTTTGATTGTAATGAGAAAAGCAGCAAAAAAAAACCCGACTGCAACTAGAGCAACAACTATTAACTAAATTATAGTTAATAAGTTTCATTCTACTCTGAAATGTTTTTTTTTTTTTTTATTTAAATTCGTTAAGAATTTTAAGACTTTGCTTTAAATAAAAACAATTTATTTTTAATCAAGTTATGTTTGTAGTAACTCTGTTAACTTAAGTATACAGCATATATATAGTATAAGTTTAGGAATATATCGCATTTATAGCTCATATCGAACTCAGATCAAACCTGATTCAAAAGCTAGCTAGAAATGGGTTCTATTTCTAGTTAATTATACAACTTTCAGGTAGAAGCAAGCAGTAGATATATACTAGAAGAGCTAGAGCTATCAAATTTGGCTAGTAACTATCTGTATGCCCTCTCCAGATCAAGTTTGTTTTAGATTCTCAATAGCTTTTCCCCCTCCTCAGTAAATTGCAAAAAAAACTAATTATAGCCACCGCGTAGCTACTTCTAACTTAACAGTTGCTTGAAGAATATCGTATAGCAGCAATGCTGAAAGTTTCATCAAGATCGATCTACAAATAAGAAAGTTAATCAGCAAAGAAAAGTTTGCACTCAGCACATGTGTGCGAGCGAGACAGCGAACGACTGCGCTGCATGCATATGTAAATGAAGTGATGTAGCACTCAGCTTTTGAACAAAGCATGCATATGCTATATCTTTCATATCTATTATCTGTCAGATAATTATTCTTTAGTCAGCTGATACTTACTTACTGCTATCATAATCAATATACTTAATAAAGGAGACTGTACAGGGTATTATATAGAGAATTGATACCCTTGCAGAACAGTACATACAATTCTGATCGATTGTGCCTATGGCAGTTATATGTTTTAGTAGTTCCATTTCTGTTTATCGAAGGCATTATTAAATGCTCAAACTAAGTGATTAATTGAGATATTTCTCAAGAAACGAAACTTTTTTTATTAGTAAACCTCGATTTTCCACAGATCATTCCTATAACAGCTATATATTATATTAGTAAAACTGGATCAATAGCTGAAACTGTCAGATATTTTGATATATCTCAAGAAACAGCCAAGGTTAGCTTAGTCAAGTTTGATTCTCAATCGTTTAGTTCTATGTCAGCTTTATGTTATAATGATCTAATATGTTTGATCGTTTCAAAACCAGAAGTAGAAGCATAGACGAGTATATCTACTCAATAGATCATGAATATATATAATTTGTAGGATTTTCCATCTTTTGTGTATGTATCTAGACTAAATTATAATACCCTCTGCAAGTTTATACAATTAAATATGAGAAAGTTTAATATATATATTTTTTTATAAATGTAAATAAAGTCTTAGTTCTATATTATTTAATTTAAATTGTTCATCAATAAATTCGTTAAGTTGAGATTTGTTTTTAAATTGAAATTATGTTCTTGACTTAAAAAAAGTTATAATATAATATTATTTAATTTAAAATAAACATAAAAAAATCGTTTTGTAAAAATTTCTATTTCTATTTAAGCTAATTTTTCAATTTAAATAAAATGTTAATTTAATATTATTTAATTTAAATGAAACTTAAATAAACTGGCTTCATTGACATTTTTTTTTAAATTTAAGTAAAATTGCAATTGAATAATATTTAATTTTAAGTAAACACAAATAATTTAGTTACATTGAAATTTATTTTTATATTTAAATGAAGTTTTTATTTAATATTGTTTAATTTAAATTAATCATCAAAATTTAATTTAAATAAATCAAAAAATCGTTTGGTTAAAATTTACTTTTTTAGTTTAAAAAAATGTCAATAGAATATTATTTTATTTATATTAAACATAAATATATTTGTGAATTAATTAGTCACTTAAATAAATTTATATACAATTTTAATTGAATATTCATTTAAATTATTCATAAATAAATTCGCTTCGTTGAGATTTGTTTTTAATTGTAAATTAATTTTTAAATTTAATAACTTTTAATTTCACTTAAACATAAATATATTTGTTTCATTGGAATTTATTCTTAAATGTAATTTAAGTTTTAATTGAATAATATTAAATATCAATTAAGCATATATAACTTAGTTATTTTAATATAAATTTAGTTTATAATTGCTTACTTTAAGTTAAACATTAATAAAATCATTTTCTTAATGCAAAAGAATTCGACTTAAATTCAAGTTCAAATTCAACGTCAACGTCAAATTCAATTCAAATTTTCTTTTGCCTACACACATTCAATCAATCACAAGGCATCACAAACAGATAACTTGAATCGTCCCGTTTGAATTATGGATTTTTCCTGTATTACAGAATCGCAGAGTGCATGCATCATCCGCATTTCCAGAACTCCATTGGAGCAGAACAATCACAACAAAAGGTGTATATCGATTTTCTGTCATCGAAGTGCTGTGCTGCGAGCGCACTCAGTGTTATGATATAATAATGTTGTTGATGCAACTTCCTCGCTGTTATGGGGCATAAAGTCATGTGACCTAAGACAAGTTCCGGTCGCTAAGATATTAGCATATTCAAATGTGTATTTTAGGCTGGTACGCTGATACCCTTTGCGCTGACAAAATGTGGGAGTTTTTCTTATCGGAAACTCTCACACTAATGTGTTAGAGTTGACAACAGGTTCTGCTACCAGTTGAATTTTCCACTTAACTAAACATTTACCATATCTTGAGTGAAGAAAAGTTTTTTCCTGAACTCAGTTTTCAGTATTTCTATATTTTGCATAAATTATATTATATTTACCGGCGTTTGACTTATTTTTTTCCTCTAATTTTAAGCGCGACTTGTTGTTGTTGTTGTTACACCAGTTTCACTGTAGCTGCTACAAAAAAAAACAGGTGCGCGCGCGCATTGAAGCGCATCCTGTGTGAAGGATACAAAAGAAACTCTGTCCCGCTCTCGCTCGCTCTGCAGCGTTTGCGATACGACAATGTGTTGTTTTTTTTTTTTTTGTTTGGGGAGGGGGAACAGATAATAGCGCTGCACGTTACGCGCCAATGCAGACGGAAAGACACCACCAAAAACACACGCGAACAGCAAAAAAAAAATTACAAAACAAAAACAAACACGCAAAATTCTCGAGTTTTGAATTCTCTTTTTGAACTTTCTGCTGCGATCGTCGCTTAAGACGCACGTCCGAACGCGTTTCGTGGCGGAAGTTGACTGAGCAAACGAAACGACACGAATTGTTTTTAGGGCCAACGGCAATCGTGTCTTGAGACTCGGCTGCCATCGGCTGTTTGCCGTTCGTTTGTCTTTAGACGCGCGACGCTTGCGTAAAAACAAAACAAACGCAAAGTGGAGACATGAATTGAGCTGTTGTTGGAAAACGCCATAGAAGAAAGGTGAGCGAGAGCGAGAGCGCAGGCGCGTAGCTAAAGAGTGGAAGGAAGCAAGCTGCTGGAAGGGTGATGTTAATGATTTGGATCTATGCTTAAGTCTTCGTCTTCTTTGGGCGCAGATCGCATGCGCCGCAGCTGCGTGTGTTGTCTGTGGCAATTACGTGCTGCACTTGCAACTTTTATGAGCATCTCTCTATGCGTATAACCTGCCTGCCTACCCCCACCATACTGCTACCACTGCCCAGAAGCCCTAGGAAAAGCTTGCACTAGCCTAATGTGACCACTGACAATTTACTTACTTTTTTCTTCTTATGCACGTATGTATGTATGTACGTATGTATATGTATGTTTGTATGTATATGCATGTGACACGAGCAAACGTGCTCGTCGCGCGATCTGCAACTGCATGTGTATGTGCGTGTGTGTTATTAATATATATGTATGTATGTATGTATATGTGTGTAATATATAGGAAGCACAGCGGCTTGCATATGCATAAGTAGTAGCAAAAAGTTCAGTTATCACAACATGGTACGTCGCGACTTTTAGAATGGGAAAGTAACCTCATGAGTTTGTTCCAGATAGATACATAGATCGAGAGTCAAACGGTAAGATTCACAAAGATTCAAGACCTGATCACATACCATTATTTACCTACATATTCCCCATATATTACTATGATTTTATCTGTTTCAAAATTTGAAAACTTCAAAGATATTTAGTGTCATTATATATTTTAAAGTATAAAGATATTTATGAGGAAGAAGTTTCCCTATATCCCCTATATAGGACAACAATCTTAACTAATTAAATGTTTAGGCAGCTTAAAGATATTTATGAGCAAGAGGTTTTCCTATATTTCCTCTATCAAAGTTTTAACACCCGGGGAAGTTATTTACTTCCTATAATCTATCTTTAACTATAAATCTATAATTATATTTTTGACTAGTCTATTAATTATCATAGAGATCAGTAAATTTTTGTATAATTTTTGGGAATATCAATTGATCGTTAATTTGATAATTTATGATATCGATATGATTTATAATAAAGTGTAGACCCTGTACTTAAAAAGTACAAAGGGTATATAATGTTTGTTACAAAATAAATATATAAAAAAAAACAAAAAAGTCAACCAATTGGAATATTGTTATAAATGTTTATTGAGCAATCAGTTTTTATAAATTATCGGCCTGTTCCATATTTTGCCATATTTTTATTTAATACGTAACAGGTTCGTAATACCTAATAACACCATACGTGCTCTACATTATTCCAAAAAAGAAATCTTAAAAATTTAAATCATACTTAAAGCTTTGAAATGATAACAATTGAACTTTGACTAAACGTGATTTTCATAGACTTAACAAAATTAACTATTATTATCTTTATAAAGTAGTCTTGGAAGTATAACTTTAAAGTCTTATTATCATAAACATTATCATAAATAATCTCCTAATAAGATCAGCTTACGGAAACACATAAATATATATATTTCTATATTTGAAGTAGAAATTCTTCTTATCATCAACATAAACATAAACATAAATGATTTATTAAGAAGACTTATGAAAAATAAAAGAAATATATATAATATTTATATATTATATCTTATAAGGTAACACATGTATATACTATAAACTTATATGCTATTATTATTATTTATTTATATTATTATTATATCTAATGCATATAATTTATATTTATATAGCTTGAAAATATCTATAAGAATCAAAGATTGATGGATATTTTTGCAAATTAATTATTTTCTTAAACTCTGTATATAAAAAGTACATAGTCTATTAAGTTTGTCGAAAGCGAAATATGCGTAACAGGCAGAAGAAGAAGAACTACGACTAAATGTAATGTATCCAAATGTCCGTCTGTGCGTCTGTCCGTCTCTTCGTCCGCATGAGTACCTAGATCTCAGAGACTCTAAGCTCTAGGGTTACCAAATTTGATGACAATCCCCGCATATCAAGTTTGCTTTATTTTAAAGAAGAACACTACTTAATTGAAGCTTTAGGCATTTATTACAAAACGTATAATTAACTAATAAGAGTAACAATAGTACATCTACATGTACATCTATACATCTCACTAAAGTCTCGTGTTAGTGTCCCCCTGTAAAGAGATCAATCAATTAAGTTGAAGACGCGTCGAAAGTAACTCCCACGATAGGTTTATGTTTATGTGGCAAGCAGATAGCATGTTTGGATGGCCGAGAACGCAACTGTTTATAACTAAGAGTAATACTTATATATGTACTTATGTATGTATCTATGTATGTAATTCTCAAAGTTCTAGCTGTATGTGCGCAGTAACCCCATATAAAGTACACTCTTGATAGGGCTATTGGCATTGCATGTGGTTGCGTTGAGAACAACACGCTGAATGATGATGCGAATGATGATGCGAATGATGATGATGATGATGATGATGATGATGATGATGATGACGATGACAACGATGATGACGATGATGACGACGACAGCCGGTGGCCAAAATGACAAAACCAAGGCAGGTTGCTATACAAAAGAGTGAAGCGTGGTGTGCTGACGAAGTGAAGGAAGGCGGCGGGGGGAAGGGGTTGTAGCAGAGCGTAAGGGGAGCTGACGTTTTTCTTTTTCCGTAGGCAAAACTTATTACAAAGTAGGAACACAACGTGAGCAAACTGAATGAATGGAAAATTGTGGGAACAATGGAACGTGGAGCGTGTGAAATCGCCACCGTTGATGATGATGATAATGATGACGACGACGACGACGACGACGACGACTACGACGACGACGACAACGATGATAACGATGACGACGATGAAGAGGAAGACGCAGACGAAGACGCAGACGTTGACGAAGATGAAGACGAAGACGAAGACGTTGAGTATGACGCTAAACCATTGGCTGCTATTGCCGTTGGTGCTGCTGGTGGTGCTGCTGGTGGTGCTTCAGATACACACACACACACACACACACACACACACACACACACACACATACACACACACATACATACATACAGCCGCAGATTCAGATTCAGACAGTGTCTAAGTCTGGGCAACTATTTAGCACACAATGGCACCATTAAAGGTCGGCTCTCTCAGGCTCCCAGGGAACTCTATATCATATATATGCATATACATATATGTATATGATATCAAAGTGGTTCGGTCTCTTGGCTATACAGTGCAACATCCCTATAACGAGCGCTTTTCTTTATGTATAATCACATATCTTTGCATATATAATTTAACGAAGATACGTAGAACTCTAATGACAGGCAAGTTCTTTAGTGCTACAGTGGTACAGTAGTACAGTGATTCAGTAGTACAGTAGTACTTCCCTATAGCAATCATTTCATTTATTCTTATGTAAGCTCACATATCTTTTCATATATCGCTTAACGAAGATACGTAGAACTCTAATGACAGGCAAGTTCTTTAGTGCTACAGTGCTACAGTGGTACAGTAGTACTTCCCTATAGCAATCGTCTTGTTTATTCTTATAAATACTTACATATCTTTTTATATATCTTTTAACGAAGATAAGTAGAAATCTTATGACAGCAAAGTTCTTTAGTGCTACAGTAGTACAGTGATTCAGTAGTTCAGTAGTACAGTAGTACTTCCCTATAGCAGTCATTTTGTTTTTCCTTATATATACTCGCATATCTTTTCATATAGGTTTCAGGTTTAGGAAGTTACGCGCAACTCTAATCACAGCCAAGTTCTTGAGTGCTACAGTAGTACAGTGGTACTTCCCTATAGCAAACATCTAGTTATACATTATTTGTAAGCCAGCACTTCATTTGTATATATTTCTTTTTATAGAATTTTTAACATTAACTATACTAAACTGCCTCAGTCTCTTGACTCTACAGTGAAGCAGCCGTATAACGAACGCTTTTCTATGTGTACATATATGCAACTTGTTTTCATATTAACTCTTAACGAATTTTTACTTAAGCGACAACGAAGTTTTTGAATTTCTAACTATACAGTGCTACTTCAATATAACGAACAGCATCAAATTTCATTAAATCCATATGTTATGCAAATATTCAACTCAGTTGCATTTCTTTTTATGGAATGTTTACTTTAACTACCTAAATGTGGTTCAGTCTTAAACTGAACAGTAATACCTCAGTATAACGAATGTTTGTATATTGGTGCGTACTTATGTGAATATTCAATTATATTTTCTTTCGTTTTTATGGCATTTCTACTTTAACGACATGCAACTGCCGCAGTCGTTGGCTAAACAGTGCTACTTCAGTATAACGAACATAGTGATAATTTCTATGGAGTATTAACAGGTCAGGTATAACTTAATATATACATTTCTTTTTATGTTAGACGATATCAAAGTGTGTTAGTTGTTCATACAGTGAAGCCTGCCTATGAAGAACCTGTTTATATAATTTGCCCAAGCAAACATTTAAATGAATTTCTGTCAATTTATTGCGATTCAGTTCTGAGCTCTACAGTGATACCTGCTCATGACGAACTCTTTAATATAATATTCATTTATATTTTTAACTTTTATCAATAACTTGAATTTATTTACTTTAATTTACACACTTATTGTGGTCAACTTAACGCGTTCGTGTTAGCGTGGCTCCACTGTGGCTCCAGCGCTAGCAATTCCATCGAAATCGCCGTCTTTAGTTTTAACTAATTTTCATTTGAGCCACGTTTGCATTGCTATAAGCATAACTCCCACATGGCCTATTATACTTATGCGCATATCTTAAGTGCAATTTTAAGCGTATGTGCGAAATTTTCCCCCAGTTCAAGGCGAAAATACGTGGAAAATGCAAAAAATTATAAATTGTAAATAATAAATTAAAAATGGAAAATGCATTTTTAAGCGATCGTAAGTTCAATGTTTGAGGTTAGGTTGCAGCTTAGTTAATAATTATGTTAATCTGCAGTGCAAATAATGAGAAATAATAGATTTGTTAGGGGAGAAAGCCTATAAAGTGTACAATATTATACAAATCGTAACTCGCTTAAGTTTTGAATGGTTTTAGTTAACTTTGGATCTTTGAGGTTATGTTTTAACAATTGAGTTAATCATTGTTATGATAAGATAAGCAAGTAGTGGGTAGAAGAAGAGAACTCTCAAATCATGTTAAGTGTGTTGTTGTTAACTACTTATGTGATATTTCAGTTTAAATAGTTTCAGTTAACTTTGGATCTTTGAGGTTAGGTTGAACTCCAGCTAATAATTATTGGGCTTGTTACATTTATAAGAAAGAAAACTTCCAAAATGTACAAATCTATTCAATTTTAAGTAGTGTAATTACATAATAAAGTTTAAGTTTAACTAGTTTCACTTAACTGTAGTCTTTGAGGTTAGGTTGAACTCCAGCTAATAATTGTTGCATTTATAAGAAATAAAACTCTTACTAAGTATAATATACTTCTAATCTCAACTTGTTTATGTGAAAATTGATGTTTATATTTAGTTGATAGCGTTAGTTACAGTTAAAGTCCAACATTGAGGTTATGTTGAATGGCTTGTTATCATATAAAGCGCAAATTTATTCAGAATAAAAGTTCTTTTTGTAAGAAATTAAGCAATATTATTAATACTTAACTTTTGAAGACAGTAAGTAATATCTTAGTTTAATTTTTGAGCTTAGTTTTAGTTAAATTCAATGTTTGAGGTTATGTAGTAAGCTAGCGCAATGGAAAGCTAAGGAAATGCAGTTTAAGTCAGCTATTAAATAAATGAAAATGCCAAAGATAAGCAACTTTGTTTTATTTATAATTATATTCAAATGTATATTTATATTTATTCACTTTTATTAAGTACTTAGCTTTGTTTGAGGTTAAATTTATGTAGTTTCAAAGTAACTCAGTCTAGTTACTGCTCTTAAAAAAATGCTTAAAAACTTAACAAACAATTTAAATGAAATAAAACAAAAGTATAATTTGCTTTTCTTTACGTAATTCATGATCACTTTGAAGTTAAAATTGAGGTTAGAAAACTGCATAGAGTTCGCTTTCGATCAACTCCTAAGCATAATCACGTTTCCTTAAGCTAATTTCTTGGCAATACCCCATAACAAAACAGAGACGAATCTTCACTCATTTCATAAGTAAACACATAATTGTGCGCTTACAAGCAAATAGACATGTAACACTTCCTGAACATGTCAAACGTTTCTCGGCATTCAACCGAACTGGAGAACAGATGGAAAGACTTGAAACAATTCCGAAATCTGTAACTGAAATTCGCATTAAATTTGAAGTCATAATGTCGTGTAATGTCCACACACATTTAGTTTAAAATTGTTATTATAAGAAAATCGCTTACAGTGCGTTAAGTGAGCGTAGACATCTCCATCAATCCCATCCACCCCTCCCTCCACAAAGACACTCTTTCTATATATTATTCCTATAAAAGACAACGACCTGCGGGCTTCTGTTGTATCTTTCTTTTGACATTGCTTTTCCATTGTTTTTCTTGTCCCGTCTGGTTTTGTCATTTTGCTTTGCTCACTTTGCTTGTCATATCAAATTCACCTAACTGAGTTTTAATTTTATGTATGTGTGTGCGTGCCCGCGTCTCTGTGTGTGTGTGTGTGTGTTTAGACCTCCCTCGTATCAGACCCCAGGTGACAAAACCCAGACACCATCTGAGATCAAGTCTTCCAACTGAAATTGAAATTGAAACCGAAATGGACTCCCATTCTATTTTGTCGTGTAACTCGACTAATCTCTGTTAAGTGTAGACCCCAAAAAGTCGCTTTTTGTTATGGAGTGTACGTTGTAAGACCGGAAAAATCCAACATAGCCTTAAGGTGTCTGCTCTCCCCGCTACTTGGAATGCCAACTGTTATGTAATACCTGATATCGAAATTAACTGCTTGTTAGATACAATTATTTCAATTTCATTACGAGCTCAATAGACTATAACTATATGCATATACATATACATATATATTTTGATAATTCATGCTCACATATACATACAGTGTGCCACTAAAGTCACCGTACTCCCTATACATTTTTACTTAAAACGCTGTAACTTTTTCAAATACATTTAAAACAAAAAAATTTTAATGCAGCTCTATAAAATAATATTTCTTCTTCAAAATAACAAAAAAAAAACTGTAACATTTCAACTGTAATCTTAAATTAATAACAAAAAAACATAATTACTCGTAAATATGCGTCAACAAAAGTCTACGTACTCTAAAACTAAAAAACTATAAAAATGATATTGATTATTAAAATTAGAAACTTAATATCTAGTGGGATATTCCTTCATTTTAATAACCTCTCGGAAGCGATTTGGCATTGATAGCACTAATTTTTCTATCAATTCAGGAGAAAGTGCATACCACTCTTGACGTAAAGCCTCTTGAAGCATGTTTCTATAGCCAATTTGGTGGCTTCGAATATTTTTTTCCAGCATATTCCACACATGCTCTATTGGGTTTAAATCTGGACTCTGTGGTGGTGTCTCCAATAAATGGGGCGAGTTGTACGCGAGATAGAGTCGCGTGTTTAAGGCCTTATGCTTAGGGTCGTTATCTTGTTGGAAGTAGAAATCTGACTCTAAACCAAGTTTCTGCGCACTATTTATCAAATTTTTTTTTAAATATCGATGTACTTATATTGGTCCATCATTCCTTCGATGAATTCCAAGTGTCCAACGCCTGATGCACCTATGCAGCCCCAAACCATGAGTCCACCGCCGCCGTGCTTTACTGTTTTTTTTGTGTTTTTGGGATTAAGAGCTTCTCCAGACCTTCTCCACACGCGGAGGCGCCCTTCTGAGCCAAAAGTGTTATATTTGGACTCATCTGAGAAGATGACCTTCCGCCAAAAGTCAACTGGCTTGTCCAAATAAGCCTTAGAAAATTCCAAACGCTTTTTTCTATTTGTTAAATTAACATGGGGCTTCTTGCGAGGAGTATACGACCTAAGGATGTATGTTTTGATGGCCCTACGAACGGTTTCCGGGTGAACATCCTTCTGGTTAGTGCGACTTACTTCTGCTGCAATCTTTACTGCACTACTAAAAGGATTTTCATCCACAAAACCCTTTATTTGGCGCTTGTCACGATCTGAAAGTGCAGGTGGTCGGCCAGATCTCCTATTATTTTCAATGCGCCCTTCATATTTAAAGCGGCCAATTACGGTTTGGATTGTTGATTTGCTTTTTGACAATTGTTTAGCTATTTCCGCATATGATTTGCCGTATTTTGTGTGGAGCTCTAAGATGTGTGCACGTTCTACAATTGTCAATTCTTTTCGCGGCATTTTTAATGAAACCTTTCCAAATTTCGTAGAGCTCAAACAACACACACCAAATATTATGACTTTTAAACGTTTTCGGAACATGTTTTTGAAAGTCCCGTTATTTCTAAGAAAAATGTTGGCGCCAGACAGCGCAAGCCAGCAAGAGTACGTAGACTTTTGTTGAGGCAAATATGTGAGTGTGTTCTGATTTTTAGTAATAACATTAGACTAAAATAATAATTAAAAATAATTTTAAAAGTATTTTAAAGAAGAAATATTATTTTATAGAACTGCATTAAAATTTTTTTGTTTTAAATGTATTTGAAAAAGTTACAGCGTTTTAAGTAAAAATGTATAGGGAGTACGGTGACTTTAGTGGCACACTGTACATACATACACACATACATACAGTATGTCAACTAATTCTTTGCAAAATAAAAAAGGTGACACAGTTTCAACTTTAACATAATAATTTATTAGGAAGGCCTTTTGTTTTCATGTTCAATCTTTCACAATTTAGTTCATATATATATTCTTAAGCAAAATAATAAGCAAAATTAATAAAAATTAAAACAGAAACATAAAAAATTCATGGAAACATAAAAAAACAGCAAAAATTAGCTGTCTATTAATTCTTTGCAAAATGCAAACACTAGTTGCAAACAATGCTATATCTCTTAAACAATAAGCTATAATTGGCTAATAATTTGTATGCCCGTCATTAACATCCATAACTACCCTAAGTCGCCGTGACATCGACGATATAAGTCCATTTAAGTCGTAATATTCCGGTATTTGAAGCCACTCTTCATTTATGCACTTAATCAAGTCGCCTTTTGTCGAAGCGCTCCTTTTGGCCACTTTTTTCCTAAGCAATGCCCACAAATTTTCTATAGGATTGATGTGCGGACTCTGGGCGGGCGTGTCAATCACTTTGCTGCAATTATAAAGCAGCCAGGTGCTGAACAGCAGCGATTTGTGTTTCGGATCATTATCCTGGTACAGCTTATATTTGAGTTTGTTGCTGTTTTGGGGATCAATAAAGCCAAAATTGCGCGCACTTCTTGACAATTCATTTGATAAAATGTCTAAATAAAACTCTTTTGTCATTATATCATTAAAAATGTGCAGCTCTCCAACGCCTTTGGATGAAATACATCCCCACACGATTACTCAAAGCTTGCCAAACTTAACAGTACGCACAATGTTTTTGACCTGGAAGGCTGTTTTTGGCTTTCGCCAAATTTTTCTGGGTCTATTATCATAGTACATCATGATCTTGATCTCATCACAAAAAATTACATCATTCCAGTACTCCGGAGAACTGCTAAAATTAAAAAATGCGAATCTCAAGCGCTTTTCAATGTTAACAGCAGACAGCAAAGGCTTCTTTCTTGCTACATATGATGAGTACTTGAGGTGCTTGGGTAGTTTCCTCACAGTCTCATGGCATACGGACTTCTTCCAGTCTGTTTTTATATCAGTTGTTAACTCTCTGAGGCTTGTTTACGGTTTTTCTTCAATTGTTTTCAAAATTTTTGAGCAATCCCGCCCAGAGAGCTTTGGTGGTCTGCCTTCAGAACTGTATAAGTCCAGTCTCTTTTCTTATTCAGCGCGGTTAATAATATTGTAAACTGTTCTTAGTTTAATATGATATCTTTCAGCAAACCCTTTTGCTGTTTTTCCTTTGTAAAAATGAAAGTAAACTAATTTAATCAAAATATCCCCAGTGCATTTTCCAGGCATTGTAAAAATCTTTAATTTAGCAGTAACGTACACTAAACCGAAGCAAATTTTGAAACAAATGAGTGCAAGGAAGACTAGAAAAAAACACGCGATCGGTTTTCTTAGAATTCGCTATTCCGTTAGTTTTCCGTTGGTCTTCTTTCAACCAGTGTTTGTATTTTGCAAAGAATTAATTGACAGCGTCAATTATGCTGTTGTTTTGTTTTCTGCACTTTTTTCGTGCTTTTCTTGGAATTTTATCATTCACTTTTATTATTCTTATTGCTTATACATATCTTAACAGTAATTGTTAAAAAAAATGTTCCCAAATATTGCCATTACTTATATTTCTCATGTTAAAGTTGAAAGTTTGTAACAAAATTTATTTTGCAAAGAATTAGTTGACAAACTGTATATACAGATATCTTATCTGAGTTCTCAGTTCGCCTGAGTGTGCAGAAGCTTATTTGCGAAAGCAATAGTGGGCGTGGCAACACTCTGAAGCATCAACAAAACGTACGTAGATTTCTCAGAAATCTTTGTTTACTCTAATTTCTAGAGAAATTGAAAAACTGTTGTCAATATAGACGCATGCCTCCCTACTCGTACTGGGTATAGTCGTCAGCAGCTGTGTACTCAAAGTCCGCGTTTGCAGTATCGATGCGTCGCGCATTGTCTACGTAGTGAAGAACTTTTACTTTTATTGGTTTCGCAGATATTAGGAATTTGGTAATCCTTTCCATTGACGTATGTGTAGCTACCCAGTCACTGGTTGTGTAATGCTATCAACATCGTTGACAGCATTGTTGTTGCCATTGTTCTTGGCTCGTCACGGAGAAATGCAAATCGTTTGCGTAATTGGCAGGAAGTGATGCGGCCACAAATTTGCGACGTAACGCAATGAATTTGTTTTGTTTTTATTTTAGAATTGAAATTACACTTTTAGAAAACAACATAAACTCGAATTAGAATTTGTTTATTTATTAATAGAATTGAAATAGTGCAAAGTAACTAACTAACAACAAACCATAGTTTAGAAACGCAACGTTAACTTCAAGCTGAGCTTCACATGTATCCATATCATTGAACTAGAAGTTCACTTGAACCAGGATTAAGTATTTAATACCACAATGCTTATCGATTATCGGTATAAAATACCTTTTCACTTGTGTATTTCGCTAAGTGGATTGCATTCACGTAACCGTCTGGCATTGTTTTACATTGTGCTCTAAATAACTGGCAACGCCTAAAATGCTGCCAGACTAAATGTCTGTGCACGTTGCTTAGATAAGCGTGGCAAATTGCTGATTTAACGGAGAAAACGTGATTTTCTCTCCCCATCACATATTTGTCAAGTAACACTTTCAACTGTACTTGCTATATGTAGTTTCTATGTCCTTTGTGGCAGAACTATTGTGTTGAATAGTGAACCTGTCACGAGGCTCAGTGCTGCGCTGTTGGACTTTTTCCAGCTAATTGCTATACTTTGCAAGAAACAGCGGAAGTGGAGATCGGCGTTGGGAAAAGTGATCACTGCTCTTATGGAAAATATAAAGTATACGTGTCTCGTAAATTGTTTGGAATTAGAACATTGGAAATGGAACTTTGGAATTGGAACATTGGAATTGAACCAGATGAATTGGAACATTGGAATTGAAACACTGTAATTGAAACAGTGGAATTGGAAAATTGTAATTGGGTCAATGGAATTGACACATTGGAATTGGAACATTGGAATTGGACCATTGGAATTGGAATAGTGGAATTTGAAAATTGAAAGTGGAACATTGGATTTGGAACATTGGAATTGGAACATTGGTATTAGAATATTGGAGTTGGAGCAGGGGAATCGGAACATGGGAATTGGAACATTGGAATTGGAACATTGGAATTGGGTCATTGGAATTGAAACATTGGAATTGGAACATTGGAATTGGAGTAGGGGAATTGAACATTGAAATTAAAACATTGGAATTGGAACATTGGAATTGGAACATTGGAATTGGAACAGAGGAATTGGAAGAGTGGGATTGGAACAATGCAATTGGGGCAGCGGGACTGAATTAGTGGAACAGGAACAGCGGAATTGGAACAATGCAATTGGAGCAGTAGAACTGGAATAGTGGAATTGGGTCAGTACAATCCTCACTGAGTAAAACTTGCATGTATATATTTATATAAATGTGATAAGTGTTAATTATAAAAAATAATGAAAATTATTTTATTTATTATTTAGTAGTGGAATGGAACAATTAAACAATTAACAGAAAGAGATAATTAATCAATATATTTTAACTATTATTTAGTAAGATAACCAGCTTGAGTAATATCTTAAGTAAGATGACTAAACGGTCCCCGTAATTGGGTTCAATGCTACGCAGTTATATTTTTTCTAGCTCATCGCTGAAGGTGCACTTGTTTGGCATGAACAGCTGTTACTTTGGCTGTGTTATGCCGTTCTATTATTATGGTAACAACAATTGTGAATGGGCACCGAGTGCAATCTGTTGTTACTCTTTGTGATCAACTCTGTGACTAATTCCCCGTTACGATGTCCCCAACCGAGCAGACGGGAACTAGAGAGGTAAAGGCGTTCGGACGAGCGGCGACAACAACAACAACAGCAGCAGCAACAATAACAACAACAGCAGCAACAATAACAACAACAACCACAACGGCGACGACAACGCCGACAACGATAACAACAACAAATGCAACAAACACAACGAAGACGGCAAAAATAACAACTCACGTGGCTGTTATGCGTGACTTGTAGTGCACATTTTGAGGCACATTCGAATTCGCAGCGAACGCTCGATTTAACAATGCAAAGAGCCAACGTGCCGCCGAAACACCCCCAAGCGTTCCACTCGTCTGGGCCCATCCACAAGCAGGTCACAGTAACAGCAGTGACAACCACGAGACAATATCCCGGTCCATTCAGAGGCTGCTACTTCTGGGGCTTCTTTCATTGCCTTGACTACGCGAAAGCTTTTTAACCCATCAATGGCTCACCGGTGTCAGCAGCTCACAATTGCATTGCCAGCGTACTTCATTGCGAATTGTAGCCCGTCTCACTTTATAAACTCAAAGATGTCTTTACGTGTAGAGCTTTTGTGACTCAAAACTTTTGCAATGTTCAGCAACATTTTGGCAATAGCAAATGCATTCACTAAGGGTTAAGCGCATGCTAGTAAACGGTGCCGGGAGCGAACAATGCCGAATGGAAAGCCCGATTATAATAAGCCGAAGAATAACGCACGTTGATGCCGCTGCTCCCTCCGCTGCCGCTGCCGTGGTCGTTGCCCTCATGCACTGCTTTTGTGTGTGTGCCTGCTTTTATGAATGTATGCGCATTATTTGCAAAGCTTGGGACGCTGGCGCCGATATGCGCTTTCTGTCTCTCAACTATCGCGGGTTCTGGCAGTATTCGTGCGAGTTTTAAACAAGCAAGTCAAGTCGAGTCCGTGTCCGACGGAAATTACAAGATTCAATTACAAGTGAAATAACGTTGATATTAACTACATTTTTGTTCAAGTGTCAAATCATAAGTGAACTCAATAAGTATGTGTATACATAAATGAAAACATATTTTGATATATGTGTACGTATTTATAAATGATATTTCATATATTTCATATTCAAATAAATCATATTGAATGTCAACTGTAATTGCAATACGTAGATCGGCCCAAAGAGCGTGCGTGAGAGAGAACTTTAAGGAATGAACGAATGAGTAAATGTGCCAACTGAATGACAGAGAGACAGGTAGAGAGAGGGAGAGACATTGAGAGAGGGAGAGAGAGAGTGAGTGAGACTGCGCGGCCATTGAAAGTAACAGCGAACGTGACGTAGAGCAAACGTTTTGATTATCAGAAATATATGCCAAAAAGCTCAACAACAACTTACATAAACATTGCTTGCGTCGTTGTTGCCACTACGTAATGCATTTACGTTTCCATTAAGTACTGCCCTTGCTCCTATGTGTGTGTATATTTGCTTGTGTGGGCTTGTCTGTGCGCCTGTATGACTGAGAGAGATAGCAAAAACAAAAACAAAAAGAAATGCATTTGCCTGACCGGCTGAATGTTATGACAATAACAACAACACGTAAACAAAACAGTTCAATTGCATGATCTCAACTTTTGATTGCGGTAGTCCCTAAGAAAAATGATCGTGCAAATCTAATAATTTAAAACACATGAATGTAAATCTAAAATAAGAAATCAATCTAATTATTGTTAGACTTATAGAGTAGTTATTACATTTGTATGTGAATTGTGCTTAAGATAATTGATATTGATTTTGTGGTTAATCTGATACATAAATTGAGTTACTTAATCAAATAACAGTGCCAATTAACGACTCAATTATTTGATACGTTTAACTGTGAAGCAAAGATTTCGTAAGTACTTGATATCTAATATCTTTTTACTGTTACATATTCTAACAGCTATTCAATGATTGAAGTGCCACATCTCAATGTGGACAAACAATTACTTATAATTACCCGTTACATAATATTGTATTATATTTAAATTGCAATACAATTCCAAACATATGTATGTATTACATAAATATAAAAATTATGCTTACATATTAAAAAACAAATAAAATACTCCATGGACTTGTCAATTTGTTATATAATATTTAAATGCAAAGTCAGAGACAGTGTCAATTCCTTTGGCCTCTCATCCCCGCGACGGAGGAGTGCTTTGCACTGCGACATTTGATACGCTATAGTATTAAGCGCATAATTACATATTCTGGCGCTGCATTATGTAAAATGATGTTCAGACTCGTGAATTTAACAGCTCAGCTAAAACACAACTTGTTTATGCTGCACACTGAGTATTGAGCATTTAAAGTGTTGTTTGTTTTTGTTTCATTTTTGTACATATTCTTTTTTGATTTCTCAGACTCTGGTTAATTGTTAATTGTTCTCTTGTTAATTACGCGATCTGGCAACGTGCATAAGCAGTGCTAAGTTGACTGCTTTTTTTTTGTTTTTGCAACTGCTTTGCCGGCATTTATCTATTTGCGTATTGGTTGTGGTAGTGTTAGTTTTTTTTTTTTTTGCAGTGAGTGCATAACGGCACTTGTCAGCAAGCACAGCTGCATCTGCACGCGAATGCAGCTACAACAACAAATTGCAATGCTGAAAGCTTCTATTGCATTCTCTCTCTGTCGCTTTGCGTGTGCCTCTTAATTTGAGTGCCATAACGTTGTTGCTATCTTTTTTTTTTTGTTGCCTTCATCAAACGTGACTGCGTTACGTAGCATATAATATGAAGCAGCAAACTTATTTCACTGGGAAAGCAGCCAAAGATAGTTCTAGTGGGAATACATATTTTCTTCTCATTCTTCCTCCTCTTCTTCATCATAATCCATACTTCTAACGGCTTCTTATGTTATTTTACCATAGTATTCTTTTGGGGGCTTGCAAAAAAAAACCGACAACTGAAGAAACCAAACTTCAGATTACTTAAGTGAATTAAAGATAAAGATTTACATATATTCCAAGATTGTTATTAAGAACATATACAAAATGGAAGGAGAATCCACAGAGTCCACACACAATACTAAGGTATCTGATTCAGCGTATTCCAACAGCTGCAGTAACAGTCAATCACAACGCAGGTGAGTGTCGAATAAAAACAGGCGATCAACGGAGTCCATTAAACGGTAGCTGCATAGATCCAGAAGATTGATAGATTTAAAGGTCCATCTATGGATTGATGGATCCACCGATTCATCTTGAAATTATTAGATCTTAGGTTTACAAATCTATAGATTAAGTGAACGATGTATATTCATAGATCGGCAGATTAATAGATCGATAGATCAGTCAATAAATTCACATTTAAAGATCTATAAATACATTGAAAGATTATTAGATCCATAGATCGATAGATCAATCTATTGATTTATAAAAATACAAATCGATAGATCGATAGATTTGAAAATCGATCAATAAATTTAAAATCCTTACATTATAAATTTATCGATTGATTTTCACAAATGTTGATAGATGCTCATTAAATCATATAACAAATAAGACTGATCAGTAAATATTTGTACTGCTTAATGTGCCAATAGATCCATTTATTGATTGATTAATTGATATTATCTAGGTAGATCAATAGGTCAATTTATTGATGAATGAATTTATTGATCGTTGCATCATTGATCGATAGATCAATCCATATATGGATTTATCAATTGAGCCGGCAATGAATGCATAGATTTAGAAAAGGAATGATCAATTGAGCAATAGATCCATAGATAAAACAATTTATCGATAGTTCCAACTATAGATCGATTAATATTAAAGTAAAAAGATCCGTTGGTTATAAATTGGATGAATCCACAGATAGATCCCTAGATCGATATAATATTATATCAGTAGATCCGATTATGCTTTAATCGATATATCGATAGTTCGATAGATGTGTGTATAGATTGGACAATAGATCCCTTAGGTTGATTTTTTTATAGATCGATGGATCAATTAAAACATGCATAGATTTAGAGGTCTATATATCGATAAATCGATAAATTCATGCAATAATAAATCATTTTATATATTCATATATATACATTCTAATACTGCTTTATAGACTGTTTCATATATATATCTACAGCTTAGCAGATAAAACAAATGATATATGCATGGATTTATCGATACATAAATCGATAAACTAATCAATCAATTGGTTCCCGATAGACAGATAGATCATTTGATTAATGGACTGATAGATCGAAAGCTAAAAATTTCAAGATATCGATGGATCTATGATCGAATAGATAAGAGATCGATAAATCGAACGATATGCGTGCTTTACTGAACATCTCTACACACTTTTCCCCCTCCACAGTGGCAGTTCCAAGTCGCGTCTCAGTGGCAGCCACTCATCGGGCAGCAGTGGCTATGGAGGGAAACCGTCGACGCAGGCGAGCAGCAGTGACATGATCATCAAGAGGAACAAGGAGAAGTCGCGTAAGAAGAAGAAAGCCAAATGTGTGGCCCAAGCAACGGTAAGCACATCCCTTGAAAACACAGAGGAATCACCACAGCCCAGACCAAGCAGCAGTAGCTGCGAGCAGCTCCAAGAATTGCAGGATCCACAACAACTATGCGAGCCGCCGACCAACGATGCCCAACAGCTCAGCGAGCAATTGCAGATGCAGTTGCTCGAGTCCGAGCAGAATGAGGCAGCGAATCATCAATTGGAGCAGGCCCAGCAATTGCCAACACCATCATGCCTCACAGTGACCACATTAACCACGGGCAGCGTGACAGTTGCGGGCAATACGGGGGTCATTGGAGCCGCTGGATGTGTTAAATCGGACAAGACCTGTGAATCGGCGCCGGGTAAACTGGAGTCGGTTGCGGCCGGTGTGGGTAAGCAACAGCAGCTGGACAAGGCCAAGGAGGATAGCTTCTGTTGTGTCATCTCAATGCACGATGGCATTGTGCTATATACGACGCCCAGCATTACGGATGTCCTTGGATTTCCGCGCGATATGTGGCTGGGACGTTCGTTCATTGATTTTGTCCATGTGAAGGATCGAGCCACGTTCGCCAGCCAGATAACGACGGGCATACCCATTGCCGAGACCAGGGGCAGCATGCCCAAGGATGCTAGAAGCACATTCTGTGTCATGCTGCGCCGTTATCGAGGTCTCAACTCTGGTGGGTTTGGTGTCATCGGGCGATCGGTTAACTATGAGCCCTTCCGTTTGGGTCTGACCTTTAGGGAGGCCCCGGAAGAGGCTCGTCCGGACAACTATATGGTCTCCAATGGCACCAATATGCTGCTCGTTATCTCAGCCACGCCCATCAATAGCAGCTATAAAGGTGTGTTATCTTAAGTCCCGATTAACATTATACTATATAACCCTCCTTGGCTTTACAGTTCCCGATGAAATCCTCTCGCCAAAGAGTCCCAAGTTTGCCATCCGTCATACGGCAACCGGCATCATCTCGCATGTGGACAGCGCTTCGGTGAGTGCGCTGGGTTATCTGCCACAGGATTTGATTGGACGCTCCATTATGGATTTCTATCATCACGAAGATCTCACGGTTATGAAGGAGACCTATGAAATGGTCATGAAAAAGGGTCAAATTGCTGGCGCCTCCTTCTGCAGCAAACCGTATCGCTTCCTCATTCACAATGGTTGTTATATTCTCCTCGAAACCGAATGGACAAGCTTTGTGAATCCCTGGTCGCGTAAGCTTGAATTTGTCGTCGGACATCATCGTGTCTTTCAGGGTAAGTGAAGAAGCCAGCGTTGTATTTCTATTGAACTCAGTTAACTCAGGCTGGGAGATTTGCATAGATGGATAGTTGAGTGTTCTATCCAATCCTCTTGTTCTTAACTTATGTTCAATGAAGAAAGACCTAGCATGAAATCTTACTCAAAATTAATTGAGGAAGCTCACTTTATATCAAAGAAGCTCTGTTTAAAGACTCTGACAAAAAGGGATCCTTAGCATAGAAAGCTATATTTAGCAGCAGGAAAACTTAGGGAAGCTATATTCCCGATCGATTTTTCGGGGAAAAGTACATTGTCGGACTATCTAGAAGTGTCACTTAGTAAATAAGATATTATACAACCATGCACTCCCTGTAAGAAGACCTAAATGAAAGACCTGAAATGAGATGTTAGCGCAGGAAGGAGGGAAAGTAAGGAGAGAAGAATCTACTCTTACTTAATATAAGAACACCGTCCTTCGATTTTAAAGTTACTCTAAGGAAAAGTATTTCAAGCATTCTCCTGGATATCTCTCCTTATATCAGAACAGATAGAAAGCTTATAAGGCATTGAACAATCAAGCAGAAAGTCCCTGATGGAAGTTTGCGCTTTGGTTATCTTGGAGCAAGGCATGAGCTAAAGAAAAAGTAGGGAAAAATCTGTCCTTACCCCAAGAAACTAGCTACTCTTAGAGTTACCGTAGTAAAATCATACGGGAGTCCCCGTACACCCCGGAGACCTCCGATAGGTGGGAAACAACCTAACCTTACTTTACTCTAACTTCCGAGCTAGCTCTCGGTTAAGAGATGGGACATAGCTTCAGTTGCTCCAGAAGTAAGAGAAAGTAAATTGCTCTCGCCGAAGGAGCTTCTCACTCCCTTTGTCTACTATATCCTTCGATTTAGTCCACTGGGTTAAAATGCTCTCAGAGAAGGAGGACTTTTCCTTCCGAGTTTTCCGAGGGTTTCGCGAGCAACCTAACCGATGTAGCTCTCTGAGTTACGTGACCATAACTCATGTTAATTCAATCGTTTGCAGGTCCCAAACAGTGTAATGTGTTTGAGATGGCACCCAATGAGAAGCGTAAGATATCGGAGGAGGCACAGAACCGGAATACACGGATTAAGGAGGATATTGTTAAGATGCTCGCGGAGACAGTATCACGGCCATCGGATACAGTGAAGCAGGAGGTGTCGCGTCGTTGTCAGGCGCTCGCCAGCTTTATGGAAACGTTAATGGATGAGGTGACGCGAGCGGATCTTAAGCTGGAGTTACCGCATGAGAACGAGCTGACCGTGTCGGAGCGCGATAGCGTAATGCTCGGCGAAATATCGCCCCATCATGACTACTATGACAGTAAGAGTTCAACTGAGACGCCACCCAGCTACAATCAACTAAACTATAACGAGAACCTGCTGCGTTTTTTTAACAGTAAGCCAATCACAGCGCCCGTCGAGCTCGATCCACCGAAGGTGGAGTCCCCCTTTGTGAGAAGCGCACCCGATGATGCGCGCAGTGCGTTGAGTCCTGTCCATGGATTCGAGGATAGCGGCGGCAGCGGTTCATCCGGCAACTTTACCACCGGCAGCAATATCCGCATGAGCAGTGTGACAAACACGAGCAATGCCGGCACTGGCACCTCCGCCGGTGGCAATTCGGCAGCGGCCAGCGGTGCCAGCAATAATGCGCCCCCGGTTACGGTCACCCTAACCGAATCTCTGCTGAACAAGCACAACGATGAGATGGAGAAATTTATGCTGAAGAAGCATCGCGAGTCGCGCGGACGGACCGCCGATAAGAGCAAGAAGTCAGCGAATGAGAAGATGCTCGAGTATAGCGGACCAGGGCATGGGCATGGGATTAAGCGGGGTGGACCACATTCGTGGGAGGGCGAGGCGAACAAACCCAAGCAGCAGCTCACACTCGGTGGCGTCGGTGTGGGCGCAAATGTGGGCGTGACCGATGGCCATACGCTATCCAAATGCCAAACGCCCAATACCCCAACCCACTCCCTGTCCAGCAATCAGTACGTCCAGAGCAGTCTCAATTGCACGCAGAACATCAACCTATGGCCACCATTCTCCGTGGGCATCACAACACCCTCGGCGCATACCACACACAAGGCGGTCGCCCAAAGTAGCTTCTCCCCGCAGCACAGTCTCTTTCCCGCCTTCTACTACATACCCGCCTCGCTGGCGAATGCCCCAGCGGCGGGATCGGCGACGGGAGCAACGGCACAACGCAGCCACAAGAGCTGCGATCAGCCGAGCACGTCACAGCAAGCAGCGGCTGCTGCTGCAACCGCAACAGCTGCGATCCCATTGCAATATATGGCCGGTGTTATGTATCCACATCCGTCGCTCTTCTATACACATCCGGCGGCGGCGGCGGCCACGGCGATGATGTACCAGCCGATGCCATTCTCGGGTGTGGGCAATCCCATGCAGTTGTCGGAAAGATCGAGTGGTTCGCGGGCGAGTTACAACAAGACCGTCTATACTGTGGGTAGTGTTACCGCCGCCAGCAACAGATCCGTCAACGATAATCCAACTTGTATTGCAGGCCCAGCAGGTACTGGTGGCGCCTCTCTCCACAACAACAACAACAACCCCAACAAAGACCCAAGGCGCCTTTCATTCTATAACGCCCGCGGAGCTGCAGCGACCGTCCTCCCAGGCGACATCGGTTAAAGCGGAACCCGGCTCCAATGTGGCACCATCGGATACATCTAAGAAGGAGGAGGTGCCCGACTCACCCACGGCATCGATAATTGGCGAAGGTTACACCTCCGATTTGCCAAGTAATCCCACCAATACCAAGGTAAATAAAGCCATCCCACTTGCCATGGAGATTTCCCCCTTCAACTGTTCTTCTGCCCTGCTTTTGTCACATAGAAATACACGGATAGCAATGGCAATAGCGATGACATGGATGGCTCGAGCTTCTCATCGTTCTACTCGTCGTTCATCAAGACAACGGACGGCTCGGAAAGTCCCCCCGACAATGACAAGGAAACCAAACATCGCAAACTGAAGGTAAACCAATTGAAAAATTTAAAACTAATTAGTATTAGAATAGTAATCAATGAAATATTTCCAAATTGTTAGTCACTTGAGCCAATGCAGGCGAAAATTGTGGAACATCCGGAAGAGGATCAAACGCAGCACGGCGATGGATAGCAAACTAAGTTGCAGCTGCAACTGAATACAATGTTTGCGACCAGTTACCAGCACGTAACCCCATTCTCCAAGGCATAAAGGATCTAATCCAGGATGTAGAGCACTGAAAGTGCTTATAGTTCATTAGTCAGGTAGGTCACAGGTCTTCCGCACTTTCATATTGAAGCTAAGACAAGCTCTCTCTCTCTCTCTCTCTCTCTCTTCCCTTTCTTCCCACACTCTATCTATCTATCTATCTTACAGTTTTCCATTGTAAATAAAGTTTTAATGAATCGATTGTCGCGTTGTTGTTGTTGTTCAACAACGAACAACAAACAAAATAAAAAAAAAAGAAACAAAACAAAACAAAACAAAACAAAACATTGCAATTGAGGATAGAATCCGATAATAATCAATACCAATCTTATTTATTTGTAAAGAATCCCTCATATGATATTAGATCGAACAACCTTTGCAGTATCTTCCGTGTGGCACGCGTGCTCGCCTCCATGATCTTCGGTCCCAATTCCTTGGCAAATGTCTCCCACTCATCGTTGAACACCTTGAGGGTGCTCTCACTTAGCGCTGGATCCTTGAATAGATTCGTCATATGAAACTGACCGCTGCGTAAATGTATAAAGTTTGTTTAAGCAAAACAATAACGAGAAAAACTTTCAAGTTTAGTATATACAATTAATAGATCTTAAGTAGCTTCATTGTTCGCTGACGATCACTTGACCCCTTTAACATAATTAATTACAGATCATCGGATATTTGAATTGATCATATTTAGTAAGTTAGTTGTAGAGTCAACACTCTTAAATCTTGAGCATTGCTTTAACTTTATTTACGATCATTCACATTGAGTGATCGTTACAAAAAAAAAAAACTGTGATTTTAATTTGCAATTGAGCTTATTTCTAGGCGATCTGTGAATCCTTGCAGGGAAGAGATGAAAGCAGGCTTTAAGTAAGCTCAATCTCTTTGCTTTGATTAAGAGTATGTAACGATCTTAATACATTTTGTATAATCTTAAGAAACGAATCCATGAACTTTACAGACTGATTTACTAAATTGTTTTTAGCTTCTAGAGTATTGTCACGAAGGAACTTATTTAGAAATAACAGTTGCTAAGATCGCATAAAGTCTGAAAACTCTTTTACTCAATACTCTTAGAGCTTGAGGATCGCTTTAAACTGTAATAATTAAGATCATCTAAGCTAAGTGATCGTATTAAAGAATTTTGTGATTTTATAGATTTGATCAGCAAATTTCTCGATCGTTTTTCGCGAAGAATCGAAGCTGCTATGTTGTGTTTAGGTTACTTAAGCTTCAAAAGATCAAAAGATCATAATGATCAGTTCTCTCTAGATCGTTTTTCGAGAAGAATCGAAGCTGCTATGTTGTGTTTAGTTTACTTAAGCATCAAAAGATCAAAATATCATAATGATCAGTTCTCTCTAAATCCTTATTTCGAGAAGAATCGAAACTGCTATGTTGTGTTTAGGTTACTTAAGCATCAAAAGATCATAATGATCAGTTCTCTCTAGATCGTTTTTCGAGAAGAATCGAAGCTGCTATGTTGTGTTTAGTTTACTTAAGCATCAAAAGATCAAAATATCATAATGATCAGTTCTCTCTAAATCCTTATTTCGAGAAGAATCGAAGCTGCTATGTTGTGTTTAGGTTACTTAAGCATCAAAAGATCATAATGATCAGTTCCTTCTCGATCGTTTTTCGAGAAGAATCGAAGCTGCTATGTTGTGTTTAGGTTATTTAAGCATCAAAAGATCACAATGATCAGTTCCTTCTCGATCGTTTTTCGAGAAGAATCGAGGCTGCTTTGTAGTGTTTTGGATCATAACGATCATGACAAGCCTTTCAATTCCTAAACAAAGTACTCACATTCTCCCATTCTCACTTGCTCACTTGCTCACCTGCCGACGGTCTCCGTCATTTTGTAGCCAACGATCTTGAGATGAATCTCTCCATCCGATCGTTTCTCCGGTTGAAAGTCAATGAGTGTTGTGACCTCCACTTGGTTCAATTTAACGATCGTTTTACCCTTGCTATTGATGGGCAAAACGAGGAATTTCCCTTTGAGATTGTAGTTGGCCATCACCTCCAACAAGGGTGAGCTGAGGATCATGATGGCCTTCACTGGTTTACTGAGATCCGTTGGCGATGCAATGATCTTCAGGCTCTTGACCGTCATTGAACCAAAGTTTCGAATCGAAGAGTTCGTCATTAACAAATTGAACTGCATTGGACTGTTCTGATCGCCAATCTGAGAGCGTAGTGTACCAATCTGTAGTGGCTCAATGGCACTCACATTATGCTCGGCAATTCCATACTTATGATTGTTAAAATAGTTCTGTGCCTGCGTCCTAAAGCATTCCTCATCATTGTGCCGACAACGCTGGATGGACGATGCTGTAGAAATAATGAATAGAATAGAATTTCATTAAATGTTGCTTGATGCACTTCCTCACTGAGCGCACAACTCACGTAGATATCCTGCGGCATGGGCATGGCACAGCCACAAAAGGAGCAGCACAACAATTTGATTCACATTCAACATACTCATCAATTGCTTAACGTAAGCAGACTAAACTATTGCGCGACAATTCAATGCATTTTTATAGAAACTTGAGAGCATGTTCATCCAGTTCTGGATAACACCACAATTAGCACATTGTTCAGTCACAATGTTGCAATCGCTAATGCCACGATTAAAATGTGAATCGATTAATGTGAATAGGTGAATACGTGAATATGTGAATATGTGAGTATAAGGAAAACTAGAAGCATTACAATTAAGCTCGCAATACAACGAACTTTTAATGCTCTACAAAACATTGCAGGTTGTTTCCGCATCTGAGCTCAACTCTTACTTTTTAGGGGGGGAAAGTAGTAGTTGATCTCATAATTCATTACATGATTCATCACATTGTTCATCACTTAGTTCTTCACATAATTTATCACTTAGTTCATCATAAATTTCATCACATAGTTCATCACATAGTTCATTCACAGAGTAAATCACTTAGTTCATCACGTAGTTCATTACTTAGTTCATCACATAGATCATGACATAGTTCATCACATTGTTCATCACTTAGATCATTACATAGTTCATCACATAGTTCATCCCATAGTTCATCACATAGTTCATCATAAATTTCATCACATAGTTCATTACAGAGTTCTCACAGAGTAAATCACTTAGTTCATCACGTAATTCATTACTTAGTTCATCACAAAGATCATCACTTAATTCATCACTTAGTTCCTCACTTAGTTCATCACATAGTTTATCACTTTGTTCATCGCATAGTTCATCACATAGTTCTTCACATAGTTTATCACATAGTTCATCACATGGTTCATCACATAGTTCATCACTTATTCATCACGTAGTTCATTACTTAGTTCATCACATAGATCATGACATAGTTCATCACATTGTTCATCACTTAGATCATTACATAGATCATCACATAGTTCATCACATGGTTCATCACTTAGTTCATCACTTACATCATCACATGGTTCATCACATACTTCATCACATAGTTCTTCACATAGTTCATCACATGGTTCATCACAAAGATCATCAAATAGTTCATCACTTACTTCATAACATAGTTCATCGCGCAGTTTAACATTTAATTCTTTACTTTGCTCATCACATACTTCATCACATAGTTCATCACTTAATTCATTACATAGCTCTTCACATACTTCATCACATAGTTCATCACTTGGTTCATCGTATCTGTTATACCCACGCTTAGAGTATGTCATTATACTTCCTAATTGCATTGGTAGCAGTTTTTTTTTTGTCAACTTTTCTCTCTCAAGTCGCAGTCGCAATGTTTGTTGAAACAAGTTTCGTAATGAGGAATCGCTTTTGATAACATTGGTAGCTAATTAAGTTAATAACATATTATATATACACACTTAGTAGTAACATCTAGTAACCTAAATAAATCTATATAGATTGGCAACTGAGAGTGATAACTTGTACTATAATGCAGAACAATGAAGACTCTTACTAAACATAAACTAGACTTAAGTTCGAATCATGTTGTAAACATTTGCTTTCCTCTTTTATATGCATATTATATATTACCCCTCTCCCTACGTAAGTTTTTCCTAGCATAGCTTTATTTCCTTGACTTCGATATGTAAGTGTAACTAAAGTATATAAATTATTAACGGAAATCATAATAAATTACTAAAAGTACTTAATTGCAGTGCTTTTGAAGCATTTGTAGATTAGAGTAGACTAACCATATCAAGCATTAGTTAGTAGGGTATACATATTTGTAGACAATATTTGCATAAAGTAACTAAAGTTGTATATCTCCAGCAATTGACAGCTTAAGTTCCCATTTTAATTTTAAGTCATTGATCCACACTTAATCGATTGCAACATTTTATTAATGCATTTAAGTTAAGTTGATGATTTGATGTCACAGCGTTGTTATTACTATAGTTATTACAATTAGCAGCTAAACGATTCCATTTTAATTGCAGTTATCAAATATTATTGAACTAATTAACGATACACAATTAGCGTTAAAAGCACGACAAATGCGCCACAAAGGGTGTAATAGCTTTGTGCACATGTATGCAACAGGCAGACCCTACAGAGTTATATATATATATATAAATATTCTTGAGTAGTCTCTATAGTCGACTCAATTGAGCCATTTTCTTCTGTCTGTTTGAAAAGATTGCGTTTATCTCTGCAACTCTAAAAGCTAGAGACACCAAATTTGTCAACTAGCTTTCTGTATACCCTGTCCAGATCGGGTTTGTTTTAGATTTTCAATAGCTTTCCCCCTCCTCAGTAAATTGCAAAAAAACTAATTATAGCCACCGCGTAGCTACTTCTAACTTAACAGTTGCTTGAAGAATATCGTATAGCTGCAATGCTGAAAGTTTCATCAAGATCGATCTACAAATAAGCAAGTTAATCAGCAAAGAAAAGTCAGCACATGTGTGCGAGCGAGACAGCGAATGACTATGTAAATGAAGTGATGTAGCACTCAGCTTTTGAGTAGCTTTATAGGAGTGTTCAGGCAGAGTATACTTCAGACAGCTGTGAGTTACTTCTATTGCAATCAAAATACCTCATTTAGCAGAGTGTACAGGGTATTATACAGTCGCGCACTGCTACGCTTTTGCGATTTTTTTTTCTTTTTTGCGCAATGACAAATGAATCAATGAATAACCAAGTATGAATAGAGCAATACAATTTGTAATTGAGGTTGAGGGCAGACAGCAGCAGTTGAACTCTGGCATTGCCATAGGTTAGCAGAGATCTTAGACTCTGAGTTGAATGAAAAGAAAAAGGAAAGAAAAGGAAAAGAAAAGGAAAGAAAAGCAAAGGATAGCCATGAGTTTGAATACATTCAACTAAACAGCTTTTATTTGAATATATAAGCAAACAACAGATACCAAATGTGAACGCAGAAAACAAGAGCGAAACAAATAATCATCGCATTACATAATTATTACACTTCAAAGAACGCATCGAATGGGAAGATATCGAAGAGCTTTTGCAAGATAACAGCAAAGACATGATCGCAGGCCTCCATGATCTTTGGCTGAATGTCGGCGGAGAGAGTGTTCCACTCCCGGTTGAGCATGCCCAGGGTGCTATCGTGCAGCGCTGTGTTCTGATTGAACAGATTGGACATGGTGAAGTGACCACTGCATGGAAGGGAGAGAGAGAGCGAGAGAGGGAGAGAGTGAGCCTGATCAGTGTTAACTTAGTTAGTTCACTACACTTACGATTTCACTTTGGAGTTCGATTTGAATTCGCTGACCTTCAGATAAACGTGTCCATCCTCGTGCTTTTGGGGCAGCAATGTGACGCGAGTTTTCACCTGCACTTCACTCAAATGAATAATGATCTCACCTTGGCTAACCAGCGGCAATATCATGATTTTGCCATTCACATCATAATGCGCATGCAGCTCCAGCACTGGTGAGCTCAATATCCAACTGAGCTTCATCGGTTTACTCAGATCCTTTGACAGTCCCTTGATATTACTCACTGTCACCGATTCGGAGAGTCTGCGTAGCGTTGTGTTCAAGAGTTTCAGATTGAATGAGAGCGCATTGTTGACACCCTTGTTTAGGGCACGCACCTCACCCACTTCAAGGGGATCAATGCCGGGTATATTATGCTCGGGTATACCCTTTTGATATGTCTTTAAATAGCTCAAGCCCGTATTTATCAAACACGGCTCATCGTCCACATGACAGCGCTTCAATGGAGGCGCTACACAAATATAATGTAGAAATATGTTATTTAATGTTGCTCCACTCTGTTGCCCCCTTTGTTGTTGTTGTCACTCACGTAGCTCTATGGCCATCACTCCATTCATGCCCAGCGCCAGCAGCAGCGTAACCACAACGATTCCTTGACACAACATACTCTCTCTCTCTGTCTCTCTCTCTGCCCAACTAACAACTTGCCACCTCGTTCATTGCGCTTTTATGCGCCACTCCAAATACTAAATGACGGCACTTCCAATGTTGAACTCTGACCGAAGTCAAGCGAAGTCATCGAGTTCGTCTCGTCTCAATTGCAAGTGACAAATATACAAAACACAAAACACAAAACACACGCAGTTCTATTGATCTTAATGGATGCCATAACATCTTGAACAAACGTCAACAAATTCCCATTTATTTCGCTAACCAAAAAAACTCCCCGTTCTCTAGAGCAATGCAATGCAATTTAAAGCGTATCTAGTAGTCGTGTTGTTGTTAGTTTTGTCATTAAACTGAAAGGCTACAGCGGCAAGACCCTGATACCATCGTAATATTCCAATACCAATAAATATATAAACACTATTTTTAAGCACAATTCGATTGGGCATTTTAAACAACTACAAAAAACAAAAAAAAACAACAAAAAAACAAACAACTCCCAACATAACCTCACAATTTGCTTACCTAACCTCACAAATGACAACATTACTTTAAGTTCAAATAAGTTAATTTTGATGATATGATTGAATGATATGTTACTGTTAATTGCCATTATGTTACCCACTTATCGATTTTTACACAATCTATCGACTATACACCCAAGAAATTGCTATTATATAAACCATAAATAAAACTAACCTAAGATTTTTGTTAACCATAAAACTAAAATGTTCTAAACTTGTACTATGTTCTCAAATTGTTAAGCATTTTAAATATATACGAAAATTGTTTGATTTTCTTAAGTTTTGCATTGTTTTTTACTTACACACATAACCTTAAAAAAAAGTGCACATAACCTAACAAATGTGTCTTTTGCAGATTGAAATTTAACTAATGTTAGAAACGTCTAAAAAAGTGTACTAAAAACGATCTAAAGAATCCTTGTAGGCAGAATTTGAGGAAATTGTATTTTAATTTCAATTTGCAATTCAACATAACCTCAGAATAAATTAACATAACCTAACAAAAATTTTTAGAAATAGCTAATTTATATTCTTTGTGACTGCAACAAATAAAAAGTGTTGTAATTAGTTATATGTGAAATACTTGCCTGAGCAATTTGAAGAAGTTAACGTTTAATTTTGCTTTGCAATTCAACATAACCTCAGAAAAATTAATATAATCTAACGGGATTTTGATGGAAATGAATTTTAAGTAAATATGGAATACTTGTATGAAATTTGAGGCATTACGGGTTACATTTAATTTTGCAATTCGACATAACCTTCAAAAGAAAATCAACATAACCTAAGAAGATTTTTGAGAAGTAAATCTTTCAGTTTCTCTTCAATAGAACAGCTACAAAATTCGGAAGTAATTAGGCATATGTAGAGCACTTATGTGAAGTACTTGCGGCATAATTATTTTTTGCAATTCAACATAACCTTCAAAAAAATTAACATAACCTAGCAACATTATTTACAAGTAGATGTTTCACTTAGCAATAGAAAAGCACTACGAAAAGTGTAGTGAATAGTGAAATTAAAGAATTCATAAATGAAGAAATCACTATAAATTGCCTGGAGCAAGCAAACATAACCTAAAAAGAAGATAGAAGAATTCTACAGTCTTTTGTAAGAGAATTGCATAGGAAAGAGAAGAATGAAAGAATTTAAGAAATATGAACTACTGAAGAAAAGTTTCAGAGTGACACATATCGCTGACAGCAGCGCATATGCTTCGTGTGTAGGGTATAACAGACTGTAGGCAGTGTAGGCAACACGTGCTGACTAATTGCTTCTAGAGTTTGCGGGTTTTTCACAAGATATTCAAGCCATTTACAGAGGTGTCGAGAGTTCAGCTGCTTAAATAGGGAAATGTATGCACACTCAATAAATATGCATAGTTAGATAGATCTATATAGAGATAGATAGAAGTATATAGAGATAGATAGAACTAAATAGAGATAGATCTATATAGAGATAGATAGATGCATGTGTCACATGACTCAGTGGCTGCCTTGTGTAAGCGATTGCAGATGTTGACCTTTAAACCAACTGTTGGACCACAACTCCCATCAATGTGGCAGTCATTGATATCAATTAAAAAAGGTAAACAACTTTATTTACATTTATTGAACATGAACCGGCTGTCAATGCGAGCGAGAGAGTGGCTGGTGTGAAGGGTGCGGCATAACGGACGCAACAGCTGTGTAACTACAGGATGGGGTTGGGATGAGGTGACGCTTTAGGATTTGGTCTCATCGTTGCTAAGGTTCTTCAGCGACTGCTCGAACTCCACGGCGTCCACCTGCCGTCTGGCGGGATCAAAGGGCGGTGGGCCAATCAGTGTAACCACCTCATCATAGTCAAGCGTCTCCTTATCCAGCAAAGCCTCAGCCAGCTGCAAAGGAAGTGAAAGCTAAAGCAAACTTGGCAATTATGTGAAAGTGTAAACTGACCTTTTCCAGTTTATCGCGATGCTTGGTTAGTATTTCCTCTGTTTTGCGATAAGCTTCCGACACCATGTTGCGTGCCTCATGATCTATAATGCTGTCCATGGCCCGCGAGAAGGGTTTGCTGGCACCACCAGCGCCAGATTCGCCGTCTTCATTTGCGTCGCGTATGTAGATGGGTCCCAATGTTGTGTTCATGCCAAATTTCTTAATCTGTGAGTATGCAATCTTTGTGACCTTCTCCAGATCGTTTTGGGCGCCAGTTGTTATCTGTTTGAAGACCAAATTCTCAGCGGCACGACCACCCAATGCCATGCACATCTTATCAAAGAGCTCCTCCTTGGTGTACAAATGCTGTTCACTTGGCGTATACTGAGCAAATCCCAATGCAAGGCTTGTCCGCGGCACAATTGTCACCTTGAGCAGTATGTCTGAGTTGGGCAGCATCCAGCCGACAAGGGCATGGCCAGACTCATGATAGGCAATCACCTTGCGTTCGGTCAGGGAAAGAGCATGCGAACGCTTCTCAGTGCCACCTAAAAAGACGAGGATTTAGCTACAGTTCTCCAACAATTCAATAGTATAGATGCTCACCCACTAAACGCTCTACGGCATACTCCAGATTCTTGCTGCTGACCTCGGTTTGTGTGTGTCGTGCGGCATGCAACGCCGCCTCGTTGCACACATTGGCAATGTCGGCGCCGGAGAAGCCTGGCGTTAGGCGGGCCAAACGCTGTGAGTAAGTGCTCGGTGTATCTTCCAATTTAACCGACGACAAATGCTTTTCGAAGATCTCCTTGCGTTCCTGCAGCGTGGGCAAATCAATCAGAATGTGTCGATCAAAGCGTCCTGGACGCAGCAGAGCCTGCAATAAAAAAAAAATAAACAACAGAAAACAAATGAGAAAACAATTGAGACATCTCCACATGACGTTCACCTTGTCGAGTATGTCCGCTCGATTGGTGCTGGCGAGCATGAGTACACCCTCTTTGGTCGCCATGCCGTCCATTTCGACAAGCAGTTGATTAAGCGTCTGCTCGGATTCGCCGGAGCTGCCTTGGCCCATGCTCTCGGTGCCGGAGCGTTGCCGTCCAATGGCATCGATTTCATCAATGTAAATAATACATGGAGCACGCTTCTTGCCCTCTTTGAACAGATCGCGCACACGTGCCGCGCCCAGGCCACCAATCATTTCAATAAACTCTGATCCATTCATGCTGAGGAAAGGCACTTGAGCTTCGGTGGCGACCGCCTTGGCCAGCAGAGTTTTACCACAACCGGGTGGACCCAAGAGCAAGGCACCACGTGGCACTTTGGCGCCAAGACGTTGATACTTTTCGGGCGTCTTCAGATAGTCAACAAACTCCTTAACCTCCTGCTTGGCCTCACTGAGGCCAGCCACATCACGGAAGAGTACGCCGCGTCCACCATCAAAGGGATCCACAAGTGTAAACTTGGCTCTGCCCATTTGATTCTACAAGATGTTACGGTGAATAATGAATGATTGCGATTATTCAATGTACAATGTACTCACAAATGAGTCCATGCTGAGCGGACTCTTCATACTCTTCATGCGTGTGGCAATGGACATGAGGAGAGCACAGAAGAGCAACAGCATTAGTATGCGGCCAGTGGTGTCCGTTTGCCGATCATACGTAACTGGTACGCCATCCTTGATGCCCAGACGCTTCTCCACCATGCGCAACTTCTCCTCAAACTTGTTGGCATCCGCCACAGCCATGTGGAATATGGTTGAGGTCACTTTGCGACCCTTGATGACAGCGCCCTCGTGCAGTATAATTGTAACCATTTCCATATCGGGCCGAATGATCAACTCTTTGACCTCACCTACGGCCAGCATGTGGTGTACAAACTCGTTCCATGATACATAGCGTGTGGAGCCCTCTGGTCTCTCCGTGCGCGGCGTGATTAGCAATGAGATGAAGGCAACAAACATGTAAATGGTAAATAACCAGAGCACAGCCTTCGTCAACACTGACCGCAACTTCTCATCGTTTTCATTGTTCTTATTGCTATTTTGATTGGAGGGTTCCTCGCCAGTGCCAGAACTAGAGCCGGAACTGGCGTTGGAACTGTTTGGTGATTCTTGGCTGCTGTCTGACGCTGCACTGGGTTTATCGCTGCTTGTTTGTGGCTTTGGTGACTTGGCAGGCTTACTATCGTCCTTATCATTGCTGCTTTCTTTCGAGGAATCTGATTTGCGGGAGCTCAAGCAGCGCAAGTGCAATTGCTGCACCTCGCGTGGCGTCAATTGCAGCGACCGCGCGATTACACCCACAATTGCCTTATACTCCGAGCGCAGCATTTGCACCTGTGTGTGGCAAATGAAATTTGGACATGTATGCAACACACCTATTAATCTCGAGAAACTATTCACTTACCTGTCGCCAGCTTAGCGGCTGCAAAACAGGCGCAGTCATCTGCCGTCTTAGAGAAGCGGCGCCGCATAGCTGGGTGGCTGCACTATTTGGATGGCTCATGTGCGTCACGTAGGCATGGCAGCGTGCCTGATTGTAGTGTCCACGTTGCAGCACATTTCTTACATGTCGCAAGCCCTTGAACATAATTTCCAGCCACTTTTTTCTCGGTTTGTGGCCGCCGGTTCGAATACGTAACTTGATGTTGTTCGCTTGAAATTACATGCATGAGTGTTGCCACCCCGTCGCAAAACGACTGGCCTGACAGCAGCGCTCAATCAGCTGTTTTATGTTGTTCGAGTCGTCTATAGGTAAACTTTTAATTTTTTTATACAGATTTGAAAAATACATAATTTTATTATCAATATTTCGACACAGCAAGTTGAGGATTTCATACACTCTCTGCTTTTTTTTGAAATTCATTAACTATTCGTCGAGTTTGTTCCCCACCTCGACAGCTCGAGTATTTGTGGTTAACCCTTATGTGAACCATATATCAAAAATTATCTCTTCAATAAAATGCATTTCATTTCATTTTTTACGTATGTATAATCTTTATTATGGGTTCTAAAAAATATCTTGGTCTGTTCAAAATGAAAAACAATCAAAAGGGCCTATTCATTGATATTAAAAAAAATAATAATAATAATAATGCTATACAAAATTACTTCGTACTACACAATAATAATGTCACTGAATTGAGTAACTAATTTGTTAAATGTTCTTGTTCTTTAAATGGCATTTGTTCGCTGTTATCAATAATTACTATTCACTGAGCCATCGAGCGGACCCATACTGTCGCCAAAGTCTTGCATATCCTCATCGATATCGTCGATGTCATCTAAATCTTTCGATTCTGGACAGTGTCGACAACGACTCTCATTGACACCATAGTTAATGCACGTAGAGCCCACACACTCACAACAACCATCGTGGAACCATCTAAATTTAAATATAAAAGAAATATCGAATTAGATCTTCATATAGTATTTAATGTAGTTATAATGTGTATTACATACCTATAGCTGCTAGCACCTGTTGATTGACAGCTTTGACGGCACTTATTCATAGATACGCAATGGGACCAATATATAACTGTGCAATTAAATGTTAGCAAATTGTCACGTTCTGCGCTTACATCATCCAAGTTCTTGTCATTATATTCTGTGAAAGATTTTTTATTAGTTCATAAAGATGTTTAGTTCTTAACACTCAAAATTCTACTCACTTAGATAGTATTTTTCATCTTTCTCCAGAGTGGGCTTGCCTCTGGACCAATCTAATGGAAATGAAAACACATCCCAGAAATCCTCCGGAGCGATGGCTAAAGCGTTGAACAACTCCGGCACCCCATCAAAATCCTCGACATGTGATTTCTTTGATAAGGAATTGCGTGTATCGTTGGGTTTGGGACAGAGTTCTGCAATACATTTCGTGATTAACAATGGCAAGCAATTGACACATCATAAGGGTTAATGTTTTCTATTTTGCATGGTTGTAATCGAGTCTCAAACGGAGGCTCAACTATCGATAGGCGGAATACACGAATCGAATGATTACACATCGCAAATACACATATACACACGCACACATAGCGAAGCAGGTACACACAGATGTATGTACATTTGCATACATGACTCGTATGAAAACAACAAAAACAAGGCAAAAGGCGACAACGACAGCGCAATTATGAATAATGATAATGTCACACATCACATCATCCATGGAGCCATCGATCCAACCATATTTGTTACTTACCCACACAACTGCAGCACTCCTCGTAGTATTTTATGCCCAAACACTTGAGACACTCTTTGCAACAGGAGCAATTCTTAAGCTCGCATTTGCAACTTTGCGTCAGCATGCACTTGGATACGATCGAAGCACAGACCACTTCATTGCACGATTCCACCATCCTATAGAAGCATACGAATCCCAGCACTAGAAATGCGCCAATCGTCAGCGATCGCCACACATCCATTTTGATATTATGTTTTAAACTAATTTAACTCGAATATTGTTATTGTAATGTTTGTATTTATCGAATAGTAAGGGCGTATACGGGTGGGTGTGCTGTGGTGCGGTGGGAGGCGGCGGAGTATTTGAAATTGCACACGAGCAGAAGACCAGAAGACACGCCGACTGTTTGCTGGACTTTGATTGATTGATAGATGCTGCTGCTGCGACTTAGCTGCAGTTTGCTGATGGTGATGCGATTGTGTATATAATTGCACCGAATAACAATAAAAAAAAAAATAAAGTAAGGGAATACACAACACAGACGCGCAGTTGTTAACTACTATTACAACACATATAAAACATTATAAATATAAGTATATAATATTTGATAGATACATAGAAATTGAATTTCGTAGCGCGTTATTTTTGTATTTGCACAAGGCACAAGAACAAGTTTTGGAATGAGCTATGAATATTTTACTAAATCATTGAACAAGTCAGTCACAGCGCGTAACAACAACAGCAGCCAACAGCAACAACAATAAACGACACCACGACATACACTAACAACGATCCAGAAGACAACACACAACGATCGACAGATGCGAGAGAGTCAAACGACGTCGACAGCGACAGCAACGACGACGACGGCGACAACAACGACAACGAGACGGCGTCAGCTATGTAGCTTGTTTTTGTTATTGGCGCGACGCAGCAGGGCATAACTGTCTTTTTTCCCGTCTTTTTATTTTTTTCCTCAGCCAGGCCCAGAGGCTAGTCAGCCAGCCAGTTAGCTAGATACAATGCGCGAATTAAGCGCACACACACATACATGCACACACACTATCGTACACAAACTCAGTGGCTTAGAGAAACGTAAACACGTTACGAAGCGTTGATGTCGCTGATGGCAATGCTTGCGTGCGGGGGCGGGGCGGTTACGGAGGTGGAAGCGCAACACAAGAGCACGAGCGCGTTCATTAAATGAATGATGGACTACCACAACGAGATACAAGCAAACAAACAACAATAATGATCAATACACGCACGTACATATAAAGATCAAAAAGGTATTCGATTGGAATGCTCTAAACAGACTTTGTTAGCATGTGTGTGTGTGAGCCTGTTGCATGTGTGTGTGTTTCTCACTCTCTTTATGAATGTGTGCAAGCCGTGCTATCGATGTCGATATTTTAAAAGGCGGGCTATCGACATCATAATATCACATTGAATTTATATGGCTCTAGCGAAATATTCTATTAAAAAGTCTAATATATGCGATGTGAACATTGATAATTTACTCTATTTACATGTGATATACTGATCATACCCAAATCAAGGTAGCCTTTGATTTTGTTTATTCGATGTTTTTACACATATCGTTATCGTTCATTGTCATTAACTATTTAAGCCGTTCTTTTAATTGCTTCAACTTAAAAACTGCACAAAAAGATTACAACATATAGCTTTTTAAATTACTTAGTTTTAGAATGTTGGTAAAAAAATTGTTGAGAAAAACATGTCAGCTGACGCAGTGAAAAACACGACACGCGCCCAGCTCTAGTCTAGGAACAAGAATTTTTCAAAACGTCTGGCAACTCTCAATAAACTAAATAATAACAAGAGACACTGCACAAAGTAGTTTAAAATTATATAGTTTACACAAATGATAGTATTTAGGAACTGTGCAGTGCTCCTAGTGATTGCCTCAATATGCAGTTTTATCTATGGCATTGGTCATCTGCACGTCGAGGTGGAACCAAACGCCTGCCGAATGACTTACATGTTCGGCGAGCCAATGTTTGCGGTAAATATGAAAACATCTTTGATCTATAGGGAATAATAAAGGGCATTTTATACAGCGCGTGAGATTTAGTGCAAATAAACAGTATCCCAACTATGGACTGTACTACTACTACGAAGGTGTACGCCAGGATCCGCTCAAGACGCGCATGTCAGGTGCCCCGGTTATCTTTGTGCCGGGCAATGCCGGTTCCTACAAGCAAGTGCGCTCATTGGCATCTGTGGCGCTGCGCAAGGCGCGGGAGCACTACGAGACAGGTATACATTTGGATTACTACACAATTGATTTCGATGAGGAACTGTCAGCGGTCTATGGCGGCTATATGTATCATCAGCAATCGTTCCTCAAACACTGCATACGCACAATTCTATCGCTGTACCGACAGCCCAGTCCGATTGTGCTAATTGGACACTCAATGGGCGGCAAGCTGGCACAGTCGGTGCTAACAGACGCAGAAATAAGCCAACACATCAATGCGATAATAAGCATATCAACGCCACTTGATCAGCCAGTGCTCAACTTGGATGCACATCTCAGCCAATTCTATTTGGACACACACACACAACTCAGTCGAACACGCACCGCATCCAAGCCTACAAACAGCACAAATGTTTGCCAAAGTTTACACCAAAAGCAACTCAGCGAGGAACGGATGGCCAGCCAAGTGTTATCGCCAAAATTGGACAATGTGCTGCTCATTTCGACGGGTGGCGGCAATCGGGATCTACTAGTCAATGCTGGTCTGACCAGCTCCCAGTTTAATGATCTACACGCCATGGTAAACTCATAATCAAATCTATTTGTTTTAGTTGCCTGTTCATTTGTATCTACTTGCAGACCTCGGCCATACCTCGCGTTAGCCTCAGCTGTGATCACTTGTCCGCGGTTTGGTGTCTGCAGTTCATGCAGGTCATCAATCGTTTCCTGTTCAGCATTGCCCAGCGTCGCAGCGATGCCACCGTCATCTTCAACAGCAACAAGCAACGCAATATGCATTAAGCGCTGGCTCACTTTGTGGTAAGCATTGCCTGCTTTTTCTGCAAGCGAGAACCTATCTAACATATCCTACTGACTTGCAGCGTCGCAGACCCGGCAGCAGGGTTTGGTAAGCTTACAGACCACACACAATTGGCATGAGGAGCGTCGTCTGGTTATTAACAAGTTCTTTGCGAATGGCTTGAAGACGCATTATCATGAATTGATTGGCATACAGCATCAGGAGCGCTATAAGGTAAATATACCTAGTGAGCTCTCTAGCTTGCTTCTTTGCTTACACTCTCAATCCTCGCCAGAAACTTGCCATAGAGGCGCTAAACGTCGAGGGCGATGAGAACTGGCTGTTTGGCTGTGAGGCGCATAGGCACAATAATACGGATGCACTCATTTGGTGAGCTTATACAAATGCTCATCTCGACAAACACACACAATCCTAACCAGCTGTTGCATTCCCTCACAGCGATAAGGCGACTCCTTTGACCCATCTTATCCAGCGTCTGCCAAATGCAGACATTGAACCACGCAGCATTGCGGTGCTTGATTTATACAATCTACGCAAAACTTATCAACAGTGGACACATCTATTGGTGCGCCTGCCGCCTGGCAGTCAACGCACTGGCTACAATCTGGACATCTATGATCCAAAGGAGCGCATTGTGGACATACGCATACCACGCTGGTATGCTTATGGACGTCGCCTCGCTGTCAATGAAACGCTGCAGGGCACACTGCACTATAAGCTGCGCATTGCCGAGATGGTGGAACCATATCAAGGATTGCGTGTTCACGTTGAGCCACTGCAGTGTCTGCAGCCCAAATATCGCATCACCGCCAGATTGTGTGTACCCTGGGCGGCGGGCTTTGAGCGCTATCAAACGTTGACGTAGGTGTTGTCCAATGTTAAATGTTACAGAGGCTGATTGAATGCTTATTCTGTGATTGCAGCTCACCGGATCAGAAGCCGGGTCTCTATGTCAATGTGCCCACATTGATGCCCAAGCATTATAATACTTCCTTGAATCCGGTTGTGTTGGATTTGTATTTGGATCCCATTTGTCGCTATCGCATCAGGCAAGTCACGCTGTTTCGCTGTCTCCCTCACATTCACTCTCTCAATATACCCATCTCGCTCTTAGCTATGAGTACTCCTATGCGGATGCCTTATCGAGGATTGTGCTGCAGTTTTACGGCTGGTTTCCGGCCCATTTGGTTTGTGTATTATTGATTGTGCTGCGCAATCAATTGGACAAGTTTCAACAACGCGGCAGCTTCAAAAGTCTCAAACCCTACATTGGTTATCTGCAGTATACATCGCTCTATTTGGTCACAGGTAATCCTCCCCAGACACTTTTTAGTCAATTGTACAGATTTAACAATGTTTATGTTTTCAATTCAAAGGCTGTCGCTTGCTTAAGAAACTCATATTGAATGTGAAATTCTTGCCGGAACCGGAGCCACTTGACTATAGCATAAATGTGTCCATTATTATACATTGCACGGCCATTGGATTGTCCATATTGGCCGCATTGGGAGTGTGGCTCGCCTTGACGCTCTATGGCAATGTGTTTTATCGTTTGGCCTTGCGTTTGACCCGCCTCTCGCCCACCGGCTCCAACATTTTACTCTCGATAATGACACATCTGCCCATCACGTATGGCATACTGACAATTGGCGTTGCCCTTGGCGCCAGCAGTGGTCTTGGCCTGCTCTTGGCCTTTATATTTTACTTTTTAATGCTATCCAATGCATATAAGGACTATCTGGAGGATTTCCTCTGGCAAAAAGCAGCAGATTTGGTGCATTTGGCCACCGGCGTTGCTGCCAATCAAACTGAAAATTCAGAAATTGAGCAGCCATCAATGCGGAATGAGAACGAAGATGAAGCTGAAAGTGAAACGGAAACGGAAACACAGTCAGCGGAGAAAAAGACTGATAAGGAGGAGGATTCTTGCGTCGGCTTACAGAACTTTCCCTTCCATGTGACGCTGCTGTTAATGCTCCTCATGCTGCTGCTACTCAATGGCCCCACCACATTGGCCTGGCTGCGCAGTCGTCGGTGAGTTAATTGCAATAATGCTTTAACTTATTGTGTGTATTAATTAATATACTATATTGTCAACTTGCAGTCATGGCATTAATCTACCCGATCCGTCGCTGTATAGCAGCATTACTGTGCTGGCTTCGCTTAGTCTGCTGCTCCAGCTGCGTGCACCACAAAAACTGTAAGTGAAACACATTTGAAACGCTGATAGACTGACTGCTGAGCGAGTGCGAATAATGAACAAGGAGCGGACAATTTAAGCTATAATTTTAGCACTTTACATTTTATACTTTTAAGCAGATTCCTTAAACCATCCAACGTCCTTCCTTATGTGCTATTGTAACTGAATTATAAGGGAAAGCAGCTCATTCCTCTCGTATAGACATTATGGTAGACAAATGTCTAGTCCCGCTTCTCCACTTGGGACAATAGAACGTAGCAGGATTCTCTGTTAGATCAGTTGCTATCTCAGCATACCTTCCTCTGCTTTCTGTGATTCCTGTCACTTCTTGAAGCATTTCTTTATTCTTAATTATTTCATCTTTTCAACTTTTTTCGCGCATTATTTTCTTTCCATTTTTCCCCATCCCTCTTTCCTCCATTTAAGCTTCCTTCTTAGCTGTTCTTTTTTTCATTTTTCCTACTCATTATTTCCATTCTTTTTTGCAATATTTCCTATCTCACTTCGTCTCTTTATTTTCCTTTATTATTTTGGCTTTACGTATTTCGTTCTGCCCTTGCTTTAAGTTGTCTTCATTTATTCCCGTTCTTTTAACCCACTTCTGCCTTCCTTTGTGCTTTTCTTCCCTATTTCTTGCCTTTGTTTGCCTTCTTCCTTCTGTGTTTCCTTTATTTATCTTTATTTACTTTTACTTTTCTTTTATATGGTTTTCCATTCGTCTTTCCCACTTTCCTTGCCTATACTTTTCTTTCCTTTCATTTATTTCTTCTTTCCCCATCTCATTTCTTTCTTTCCTTCCCTTTTCATTCTTCTATCTTTCTTGTTTTTTCTAATTTCTTTCTCATATTGTTCTTTTTAGTTTTCCTTTTTTTATTTTTAATTTTTTTAATTTTCATTTTATTGTCTTTATATTTTCTTCTTTCCTTCCTTTTCTCTTCTTTCTTCTTTTGCTTTTGCAGTTTTTTTCTTTATTCCTTCTTTTTATTTGCTTTATTTTTTCTTCCTTTTTCGCTTTTGTACTTCTACATTATTTTTATATCCTCGTCCCATCTTTTTCTTCCCTTATCCCTTCCAGCTGCTTTCCTCCAGTTGTTGTTTTCTCTCTTTTGTTACTTCACTTCTTTCTTTCTACTGTCTGTCTTTTCTTCCACTTTCTCGTTTGCGTTTCCCGGTTTTCTTTTTCCCTAACTTCTCTCTCTTTGTTAATGCCTTCACTTCTGCATTGATTTCCCATTTTCCTTACCCTTTTTCCCCCTTATTTCATAGCTCCCTCCCTAGGTTCTTTTCATCCTTCCTGCGTTTGTTTTTTCCTTTAACTGCTTCCTTTTCCCTTCCATACTTAACCCCCTCCCCTTATTTATCTTGGTGGGAGATCACTCTGTATCTAACAATCCATTTACTCTGCTCTAGCTTAGGTAAGATTCAGTTTGGAATTTAGTTAAGAAACAAATCCTCGCCAGAACAACACTTTAACTCTAGCACCCCCCTTTGGGACGTACTGCCTCCAACTGCCCCTCTATCTGTTCCATATCAAAGTAATATTATAACCCCCTTTGGGACGTACTGCCTCCAACTGCAGCTCTATCTATTCCATATCTAAGTACTATTATTACTCCCCCTTTGGGACGTACTGCCTCCAACTGCCCCTCTATCTATTCCATATCTAAGTACTATTATTACTCCCCCTTTGGGACGTACTGCCTCCAACTGCAGCTCTGTCTGTTCCATATCAAAGTACTATTATTACCCCCCCCCTTCCCTTTGGGACGTACTGCCTCCAACTGCCCCTCTATCTGTTCCATACCAAAATACTATTATTACCCCCTTTGGGACGTACTGCCTCCAACTGCCCCTCTATCTGTTCCATACCAAAGTACTATTATTATCCCCCCTTTGGGACGTACTGCCTCCACCTGCCCCTCTATCTGTTCCATACCAAAGTAATATTATTTTGAAACCTTTCTTGCAGACGTGGCTATTGGATGCTGTCGCTCATCTTGTATTTCTGTGCTGGATGTGTGCTCCTCTACTCGCAGGCGGCAATCTATCGTCTCAACTATGTGATCGCCGGGGCGTTTGCCCTCCTGGCTGGCCAACAGAGTCTAGGGTGTTTGCTGGAGAAGCTGTTGCCCAAGTTCTTAGACTAGACATAAGAAAATGTTTATAAATTTCGATTGCCATTGTGTTGTGTTTATTCTGGTGTTTGTTATTTATTTCTATTATTTGATTTACTTGACATTAGTTTAGTTTTGTAGTTTTGTAGTTTTGTATCTTTGTTGTTTGTAGCATTTAGTTATAATTTCGTTTCATTGCAGACAATACCAAATATGTAAGGTGTCTATAACTAGATGTCTGATATAATAAGCTTATGGAGCTACAAATGACATGACATGTTTTTTTCTATCACGCTGTGCGGGAAGTCCATAATGATATGGACGCCCAAATGGGCGTCACCATGGATCGATCGATCGATCGTTCGATCGATTGCTCAATCGCTGATTGCATTAATAACTAACTACCAAGCAGTGGCAAACTAAATTGTTTAAACGGTTGTGCCACAGGCGAACATGTCAACGCAGCCCCATTTATATCAAATGTGTGAAAATACCCATAAAAAAAATATGAAATATATGTATGTAAACTACACTAGACTGCAAACGAATCGAGTCCAACAACTATTTACCTAATACGCAAACATAACATGACATAACTCAACATATATCCCATCTAATCACGCATTAATCATAATTGAATAAATCTTTAAATGTTTATTGTCGCATTTATGTTGCGCCGACACTTAAACTCATCTAATCTTTCGTGTTATGAAGCTCTTATTTGCCACTTAAGATGTTGACAACAACTTCAACTGGTTTTCCACTGGCAAATGTGAAAAATAAACTTTGTTTATTACGTTTCCCAAGTGGTAGTGACTTTTCCAGTTACTAAAAGCTGAAACTTAGCATCAACATTAATGGTAAGTTTAATTGTTATTTAAATGTATTAAAAATTAATTGATTTGCCTAAGTTTCCTAAATTTCCTTTTTATGTATAAATTATTTAATTAAATTCAAACACATTTGCAGCTCATAAACCTAAAATACTCTTCTACTATTTAGTTACAGGGTCTAAAAGGTATGCAATCTATATAGAAACTTTAAAATATATTTATAATTTTTTTAAATTTCTCATTGCAGTTGAATGTTAACATTGCCACGCAAGCGTGTAGCACAGTGTAAACTGTTGTATATTTAGCAAGTGTAAATGGGCAACATTTGTTCCACCTCTTTTTATGGCTTGAGACATCAGACGTATCGTCCTCAGCGAGCTGACAGCTTCATGGAACTCGTTGCCACGGAACTGGGCCTGCAACTGGTATGGAAGATTGTAGACTGTAGACATCAATCTGTAGACTGTAGACTGTAGACAGCAATCTGTAGACTGTAGACTGTAAACTGTAGACTGGGCAGCTGTTGTCCGTTCCGGAGCATTGATTCATTGCTTCATCTGCAAATCTCTTGATGCCGTGTTATTTATGCTCTAGCAGCGGGTATGCTTAGTTTCTTACAAAGCTTGTTACGCTTTAAAAGAGGCGTGGCACAACTTTGTCTATATATTCGTGATCGTTATAGCCAAGACTAACTGTTGCTATACCAACTTCTCAATGTGTTTTCTGAAAGTTTTTGCACCTTTAATGTTTCTTTAAATATCTGAAGCAAACTTAGACTTATCTATACTTTTACTTATTATATTATTATATGATATAATAAGAAATATTATTAACACTTATTGCAAGGGTATTCAGACTTCGGCCTGACAAAGCCAACTTTTTTTTGTCTTGTTTGTTTATTTTCTTTCATCAGGTGCTCGCCTTTGGCAAGTGTTTAGTTGTTTTTTTTTTTGCTATCAATTTGATCGTCTTTGGTAATTTTGCGCTTGTTTCCATAAAAGTTTTGGGGCGAGGTTTGAATTTCTCCATGTAAAGTGGGTGATATATGTACATAGTAGATGTAGATGTGCATGTATGCAATGGGTCCCAGCGGAGTTGATTGATTGATTGAGACACTTTTGGGCAGGGCGTGATAGTTGCTGTAGAAATTATAGCAATTTAACATTATTTTAATAAGGCGACAATGCAATTTCAGCTTTGACTCTACGATTTGGATGCGTTGGAAGTCTGAACTGAGCTTAATTCATTAATTATTATACATAAATATTTATTAAATTTACATCATTTAATTATGTTATAAGTAAAGAGCCATAAAACTTTTTAATAATTAAAAAAATTCAATTTTGGTTTAAAATCATCTTTATTATAATAATAGTAATAAAATATTAAACAGTTACATTTAATTGTATATTATTTACATTTTGTTGTTAAGTATTAAATTCAGCTCAATGAAATTTTAGAAACTTATTTGTATTTTGTAATTTGAAATTTTACTTAACAGTTTTAGTTTATTCTAAAGAATAATTTGTATAATTTATATATTAATTAATGTATCTATTAAAATTTTGTAAATTTAAATTGAATCCAACTTAATTTAATTTAACAGTTTGAAGCATAATTTTATTTAATATTATAATTGTGCTGTTTTGAAATAAACTTAATTTAGTTTAACAGATTTATTGTAATTTAATTAGTTAATATTATATTCAATTCAATTTTATTCAGTTTAAATATAATTTGTTAACATTAATTCAACTGAATCTTAATTTAATATTATCATTTTATAATTGAAAATGCATTCAACATAATTTTATTTAACAACTTTAATTCATTTTAAGATTATAAATATTTTTAACTCAATTCTATTTAATTTAATTTAATATTATCGTTTTATAATTTAAAATGCATGCAACACTAAATTGTGATCTGGTTTTAATTAAGATTATATATATAATATTAAATTTCATTTTATTTATTACATTAAATAAAAGATTAAATATTAAAATGAAAATTTTTAAGCCAATTCTATTCAACAGCTTTAATTTAATTTAATAATATTAATTTATAATTTCAAATTCATTCAACACAATTTAATTGAACTTATTCTAATTTTAATTTATTTTATTTTAAGATTAAAGATTAAGTTCAAAATTATATTTAAGTCAATTGTATTTTATAATTTTTATTTTAATTTTCAACAACAGGATATAGATAATCATTTCAGAGCGAATCATCCTGTGGACAAAGATTTCCCCCAACCTTCGATGGGGAGCAACACAAGAGAGCCGTTCGGAGAGGTATAACTATCAATGAATTTCATTTATTATTAATCAGTTATAAATAATAATTTTCTTCTTGATTTTTCAGACAATCTGCTTGGCCTCGTCTTCCTGTGCTTTTGGAGCTGCCTGCCTGCTCTCCGCTCATCCTCTCATCTCTCTCTTCCTCTCTCGCTGCATCTTTATCTATATTTAGCGTATTTATATATAAGAGAATCATAGAATATTGTTATGCAATTCGTTTAAGTATGCTATGTTATTCCATAAGCATAGGATTTTAAGAATAAAATTGTTTAAAAATTTAAAATCCAACGATCTTTTTAACGGTTTGGGGTTTTTTTTTCAGTTGGGATTCAAATTTGAATTGCTGAGGAACGGCTTAAATCGTGCAAAATACCAGGCGAACAGAATGCCAAATACGTTGCAAGAGTACAAATTTCAGTTTGAGTTTCACTCAAACTTCCACTCAATGCCAAAACTCAAGGTTATATTTTCACTCAAACATTTTGAATGTCACTCAAGGGAAATTTGCACTTGCTGCTCATTTCTGTTCGCCTGGTAATTTGGCTGATATTCTGAACATTCTGGCCGTTGGGCCTGTTGCCAATTGTGGGTATGTGTGTGTGTGTGTGTGTGTCAGATGTATTTCTATGTGCTGTACATCTATGCACATTGTATGAATTATGTATGTATGATGTATGAATGATGTATGTATGATGTACATCATGATGAATGCTCATTATATGAATACATAATATGATGTATGAATGATATATGTATGATGTACAGTATATACAGATGTATGAATGATGTATATATGATGTTTATCATGATGTATACTCATTATTTAAATTATGTATGTATGATGTATGAATAATATATGTAAGATGAACATAATGATGAATGCTCATTATATGAATTATGTATATATGATGTATGAATGATATATGTATGATGTACATCATGATGTATGTTTATTATATGATATGATATGTATGATGTACAGCATGATGTATGCACATTTTATGGCTTATGTATGTATGATGCATGAATGATGTATGAATGATATATGTATGATGTACAGTATGATGTATGAATGATGTATATATGATGTTCATCATG